>JBAJHX010000040.1:5586865-5599217 GCA_037176925.1 Amniataba percoides | reverse complement strand
TGCCCTCTATGACCACGGGCATTACCAGTCAATTTCACTCTACAATACAAACTAGATGAACCACTGCAGCTGTAAGTCCATAGGGATCACACTGCGGCTGGTAATACAGCCTCAGCACCCTCGCAGACACTGTATCATTGACCGTACGTATCCACACTGTCACATGTGCATATGGAAGACTTTTCCTTGCTTTGCTGCCTCTAACAAATCAGACACCAGAGCTGGACCTCAGAGCCTGTACATGGTAGTAATGCCTCAGAAGCAAAGTCTCCTGAGGCCCCATCCCTTCCTCTGCATTAAAAATGCATAAGGGGCTTCTATAAATACAGCGCTGAAGTGTTTCATCTAAAGGGCCTGGGCAGAAACCCCACTCTCCCTCCTGCTGTGAGCATGGAGCGCACTGTCCCTAACCTGAGCGCTGACTCCTCAGGGTGTTACCACAGCTGTTTGTTTACTGTAGGATAGGACCTCTTTAAATAAAAATCAAACATAAAACTAAAACAAAAGGTGCCGCAATGACAAAATTTGCAGTTTGTACTGTCACAATCATTGCGACTCAACCCCCTTCTCTCTATGAGGCGCCTCCTGCAAGATGTCTGTTGTACTGTATCTTCATAGATACATTAGCGCAGAGACATTATCATTAATTATTAGTTAGCCCTCTTTCTATGGTAAGCTGAGAACATCATGTCCATGAGATCGAAGTATTATTGGAAGGCAGAGCAGAGGCGGCAGCCGAACTCTATTCCTCTGCTCGTACTTCTCCCTCTCTCTCTCTCTACCCGCCCAACGTCTCTCTCTCTGTGCCGGGCGACCATGTACCACTGTTTCCGTAGCAACGGCTGCCTGGCTGCTAGGTCAGGATGCTGCAGAGATGGCTGAGAGGACATCATAGTGTGTGTGTGTGTGTGTGTGTGTGTGAGAGAGAGAGAGAGAGTGTGTTAAGGAATGCTGCCGGACAGAAATTGCATGTAAAATCACGATGCTGGCAGAGTAGAGCTTTGAAGCAGCACTGACAGTACGAGATGAGCTTCTCCCCGTTGCTAGTAATGATACGAGTCTCTCTGTTCATCACCTCCAAACCAGTCTGCCTCCTCACTGAAACATATACAATGTGTTCACTGTGTTGCGTTGTTAAAACCTCTCTGTCATTGTCAGGGTCCGAATGTATCGGCAGCGACCGTCTGCCACAGACAATACATTTCACACATCGCACATCCTGTAACTGCTGAATGGCTGTCAAGAAAACAAAACAACAGCCAGTGTTGTCGCGCAGTACTAATCTGTGAGACCAGTGTCGAACATGTCAGCAATCCTGCACACTTTAATGCACTACAAATGCTCAATAACACTGCAAAAACAGCCCTTTTCACACTTGTTTCTGTGACAAAAAGAGACCAAAGAAAGATGCTGGAGATTTGTCAGAGTGCAATAAAGGCTCGTTATCGCCTCAGCAAGGAGACATGAATGAATGATGTCTCTCTTTCTTCAAACCTTCAACTTATTTTCATTTTTTGTATCTTCCACCCTTCCTCTGACTCTATACCCATACAGCTACTGAGGTGCTCTAACGCACTCTTTTGTCTGCATGTCAAGGCCTTGATTCTCTGATAGCTGACTGACTGACTGAATTTACACTGAGAATGTTATATCCATGCTCACCCAGTCGGAGGGAAAACTCGTAGAAGCGCTTCAGTTTGGCCACCAGGGGGCAGACTGCGTTCCAGGCCTTCTCCTGAAGAGCGAGGTCGCCTGGGTTCTGGATGGCCTGCGGGCAGCGAACACAGGCAGAAGCACAGATGTTACTTTGCGAAGATGATTTCAAAACCTCCCCATCTCCTCTGCCCTCTCTTCCTTAAAGCAATGTTTCACTTTAGTAAAACGCATTTTCACTTTCGACTTTGCTTGGCACTTCCACACTATAATGCTTTCAGTTCAGCAAAAGAAAGAAGTATCAGGTCTGTATCATGAGTCATTTACCATCAAAACCTCTTTTTCTTTTATCGTCATGGCATATAATAACCACTTAATGGTATGTTATGCATTATTTTTGTTATGGTAAGACGTTATTAGACATACTTAACCATAATATCCACCAGCAATATACAACAAAGAAGGAACATAATATCCTTAATGTGATTTTTCTGTAGTTCCCTTATTGTCAGCAAACATGAAACATGAATTGAGACTAAACTCAACTATTCATTAGTTCGTCTCTTAATAATCCCAGCTTTCTACTATGTCTGTGGCTTTCAGCCCAAAACCATCTGCTCCTGTTAAAGATGTTAACTCAAAAAACATCTGTCACTAAAGTATAGTTTCATTGTTAAAAAGAGACTCTCAAAACAGCTGGGCTCTGCAGTTTTAGCAAATGTTACTCGGGGTGGTGCATTTGTTGGGGGGACTATTTTCAGCAGTGGATTAATACACATTTGCTAGTGAGTAATTAAAGCAGCAGGAAGAGTGTATGTGGGATTTGCTCGAGATAAACAACAGTGCCAGTGTTTTTTGTAATGAAGGAACATGTCAGACAATGCAGCAGCGTGAGTCATTTATATGTATTTAACCGTTTTGAAGAACAGTGGAGCTCTTCGGCAATATTAGCTCCTGTTTGCCACCACAGGCTAGTTGGTGAGATCAGTTATTGTTGGTTTTGGTCTTTTCATGGGAAAAAAATGGAGCGTTGTCAGCCTTATCCTTTAATGCTCCACTGATAACCACATCCGCTTTCACATGCTACTGCCACATGCTGAATTTTTTAATGAAACATCAAATATTCCTAAATATCAGCGGTGGCCTCGCAGCGCCGCAGCAGCTGGGGTTTGAACGGCGAAAAAAAGATCAAGCTTAGAGAAATCTAGTGAAGTGGAGGAGTCTGCCTGGGTGTCTGCTCTTAAGAGATACTTCCAAGTCCCCAAGGTTAGGAAGCGAGCAGAGGAAACGATTCAGCACTATTTGTTAACAAGCAGAGCGACGCCAACAGCTGAGCAATCAGCGGCAATCAGCGTCGCCCGAACGCGTCGCGAACAAAAGCTGAACCTGAACACGCTGAAGCTGGCATGCGTCAAGACGAGCAGACCTGCTTTACGTGCACTGCCGCCAGAAACGACATATTGCAGGAGATGTTTGTTTGAAAAAAAAATACTTTCACACATTTCTGTCTCTGCCTGTATGATGCTGCACGGTGCACTGCATGTCACAGTTTCACCCTGGCAAGGCCACGTGAATCATACATGAGTGTTGTGGTGTGTTTTTATTTTCTTTCCACACAGCACCGTGTCAAGTCGATGTACTTATGAACTGCTTGGTGCTCACTTCTCGTATCTCCTGGCCCGCGCCATTATAGGACTGCAGCTCGGCCAGGATCCCATGAGCCTCCTCCAGCACAGCGCTGACCTGGTTCCACACGGCTGTCTCCGCCTCCGTGGGCTGGGCATCTGCGAGGGGAGGAAGGAAGGGAAGTAAAGAGGGAAAGGGGAAGAGGGAAGTGAAAGTGTGATGTAAGGTGCGGGCGGTGATGAAAATTTTGAAGGGCGGTGGCAGAAAAAGGGGGAAGGAAAGATGGGAGAACATGAGAGAGAACGGGAGGGAAGATTTCGAGAGAGAGAGGGAGGTTAGTGATGAAGGAAGAGCTAAAAAGATGATATCCTAGAGGGCCAGATAAAAACCTGAGGTAACTAATGACTCGCTACATGACTATAAAGTAAAAAAAAAAAGATTTACTCCTACAAGTGAAAATTACTGCATTTCATCGTGTTAGTGGACGTTGCAGCCAAACACAGCTAGGGTCAAAATCTGGCCTTAAATGGATGATCCAATTTACCCACCATAGAATTATTTAACAAGGGAGCTGCAAGCCACGCTCTGTCACACAGTGAGGTTTGATTACAGCTTGTGGTCACACAAGAGGACGGCAAGTCAGTTTCACTTCAAGGAACCGGTTGGATGAGGATGTTACAACTGATAGTTTGACGTTTCGATGGTTTTTCGGGCGCACTAAATGCACCTAGATTGGACCACTTGGACTGAGTGTCTGATTCCTGGACTGTAATTGTCTCAGCGGTTCATTCAGAGGAGATTTATACCGGCCTGGATTGGTGTAATTGTCCCATAAGATTGATGTAATAGTCTTATCCATCTTTTTCTCACTGTACCCCCACACCCCTTCCCTCTTCCCCTCAGTCCAAGAACGGGTAGAGACATTTTGCTTTTTTTTCGCCCTTGAGGTTTAATTGTGAGAAATGTTAAAACAAACAAGCAGCAGGGAGGACAACCTCTGGGCAGGCTCGCTCTGTTTCACACATACACACCGCGCGGCACACATACTGTAAACTCAGTGTTTTTGCCGCAGGCCTCCTCCCAGTCACAGTTCTGCTTTGTTTTTTGCCCGTGTGGCGTGCTGCATGCGAGCAGGAGGGATTAAGCGTTTGAGGGACACAATTTAGGATGCGCCCTCTTGAGTCATCATCGTGTTTGGTTTGCTTCTCTCCGAGCTCTCCGCCCCGGTGTGTGTGACTCAGGTGAATAAAGTGAGAGTGGGAGTGTGCCCAGGCAGCTCTCAACGTGCTGATTATTTTTGCACCCTGAGGCATTGCCTCCCCGCAGAGAAATAGCAATCATGGAATATTTGCTAACCTACTTGCGCACCGGCAGCCATAATATGCACAGCAAGTGTCGCTATTTTAGTGATGGCTTCTCGCTAATGTGCTCCTGCATTCGTCTTGTAAATAGCAACATGTTTTGTTTACTAGGTACAGTAATGATTAAATGAGCATGACATGTGCTCAAAGCATTAAAGGAATCATTCTCTTTCTTGCCCAGATAGGTGAGATGAGCGACACCATTTTTATATCTGTACGCTAAATATGAACTTGCGGCCAAGGAGCAGTTAGCTTAGCTTAGCATAAAGACTAACTAGAGGCAAACAGCTGGCCTGTATCCCATTTCTTTTATCCTTATCTTATGCCTTATGTCTTACGCCTATGACAGAACTGGGATAAGGTAGATTTTGTTACCTTTGGACGGAGCCGAGCTAGCCTTTTCCTCCTGCATACAGTCTTTATGCTAAGCTAAGCTAATTTGTATTTGAATAACTAAAACTTTTAAAACTTTAACTTTTAAACAGTAAAGTAAAAAAGAAAAACCTTTCCTTCAGCACTATTCCTCTGGGTTTCTTTTATCCAAGCAGTGTGAGGACTCGAACTCGTGAAGTCGGATGCTCCTAACAGATAACTCCAACCAATATGTTTTCATGTGTGACACTTTTTAAAGCGACATATTATCCACGTTCTCGTTACTTGTCATCAAGATTTGCCTCTGATACCGCAAGAGGCTTTGACGCGGCGTGATGATGGGTATTCAGCCGTAAAGAGCTTATTTGAACCAAACTTGGAGCTGTGTGACAGAGGTGACTGTGTGGCTGAGGGGGGAGAGCTCACAGATGGCACAGAGGCGGGTTTGGGGATTTGGGGGGGGTTCGGGATGTGTCTGAGGCTGCCGTGCCCGAGTCTGACTCATTCCACTTTCTTTTGAAGTAAAGTGAATCACAGGCATAATAAATGAAGGGTAAATTCAGCCTCTTTGACAGCTGACGTCTCTTGCCAGCAGTGAGCTCCCCCCGAAACGTACAGTCAGTGAAGTAGCAGGAGGAAGCCAGCTGTTTGGGGGGGGCGGGGGGCAGAATATGTCAGGGTGCACTGCAAAATATCTCCATCTCAACAACTCATTTAGCCTCATAATGCATCTTTACATCTTGGATGGGATTGTTCGTTTTGCATTTGATTTCAGAAAAAATTGTTTGCATTAGTATAAATTCAATTTTAGTATGCGGTACATACATAACATTTACACTAAGCTGCAACCTTCGGCCAAAGTGTTTTGTTTGCTGCAAACACTCGAGAAGATTTTAACGCTGAGCGCTAAAATGACTTGTGTATGGATGGACATTTTCACAGTGCAGGGCTCAGAAATCACTGACTGGGAAATGAGAAAAGGGGAGATAAAGGTGGTTTTATTTACCACCCTCTTTCACAATCTTTCAGTGTCTCTTTATCAGTCTTGCATACACGTTATTTTGGACGATGCACACACACGCACGCACACGGATAGGTCAGGCATACAATAGGTCACACAATAGAGGATGAAGAGATGAGGAGGCAGAGGGATGATGATAGACTTTTTGTTAGCCATCTTCATCCCCGAGCAACAGACACCCACACAGGACTGGCATCCGCTGTTTCTCTCTCTTTAGTTTTTGTAGCTTAGGAGCTGAGATCAAAGCATTATTGTTGTCATTTTGCTACAGCGGCACCATGCCATTGTGCATCTGTCTCCGTCTAATAAGATGTGGCGTGTGTGAATAAGACCCTTTAGAAAGAAGCCAAATGACTTTCAAATGCCAGTCCCTGGAGCAGAAATCAAAAGATAAAGAGGAGGAGAGCTGAGGAGGGAAAATGGGGGGGTAAATAAGGACGTAAAGATGACACCATGGTCAGCTAAGTTCGATGGAATGAGGAAAACAAAGCAAAGGCAACGAAGAGAAAGGGAGAACTCAAAAAAATAAGAAGCGGATGGTCTCACGTTCAAAGTCAAGGAAAACTATTGGGCCATGCTCAAGTTCGGCGCAAGCCAGCACTTTCAGGAGGTTTCCCATGAGCCCCCTGGAACAGAGAGAGGGGAGAAGTCTGTGGGTGATGAGGGGATGGGTGTCGGGGTTGTGCGCGTGTACTCGTGCGTATGTGTGTGTGTGTGTGTGAGCTGTACGTGTGTGAGAGGTGAAGGTGTCGAGGTGGGGGACTGGATGAGAGGTGGTTGTTGAAATGGCACGGTGGGAGTATGTCCTGGGTGAAGCATGGCAACATGGACAGAGAGCTTCTTTAATCCCACTCCTGAGGTAAACTCAAATGTTACCTGGCATTGCAAAATATCCCAAGAAAAGAGAAAAAAAATGGTGTATTGACATTTTTACTTTAAAAGAAGTAGACTTTATTCTTCATTTCCATGCAAAACCTCATGACTTATGATGAAACTAAAAGAGCCCCATTTGTGGTCGGGTGCTAACCCCATAATGAGAGCACTGTGTGAGACGTGTTACTGAAAACTGGAGCAGTGAAAATAAAAAATAAGGTGGCGTTCCATGACTCTCTGTAGCTTTATTGTAGGTTTAACTTTTGGTTGGTATGCATGTATTCTCTCTCTCCGGTGCTTGTTTGCCCTACAGTAATTACCTACGCACCATTTTATTTATACCTACACATTATGTATTTGTAACAGCTTTTTAGCATCAGAAAGCACTGAGAGTGGGACTAGAGAGCGTCTGATAATGACAAACCACACCCACCTCAACGCTCCATCACACCATCAACAGCTCAGCGGCTCACATCCAGATGCACCTCCACTGACCCCACCCAGCGACCTCCCACGAACACCTCCGCTGCACACATATGTGCACTCACATTTCAAGCACACAGACACGCGCACACACCCCGGCGCTCACTTACTTTCAAAGTCCAGGAAAAAATGCGGACAGTTCTCTAAATCCTTGCCAAGGACCTTAATGAGGTTCCCCATGGCTGGCGACCTGGACGGGAGGAAACAACAAAATGCATACAGTACGCAGAGCCTGGCAACCCGCATGAAAATACACAACATGCACATGGTGAACACAGCAGGTTGTGACTGTTTTGTTTTTTTACCCATCTGCACTTCTCTAATTATCCCTTCTTCCTTTCCTCCCTCTTCCTTCTGTCTGAGCAATATGTCCAGAGAGAAGTCAGGCATTCCTCATAAATGACACTGATCACAGTTTGCATCCCAGCGTATGCTGTATTCGATTAGAGGAGGGCCTAAATCCACTAGTGAATCATTTAGCTCACTCACTGGGAGTCACTAGAGCTGAGCAGTGGTTTTAATCCATTTACATTACTATAGTAACCTAATAAAAGCCTGCTATGCACGGGCTACTTTCTCCTAATGCCCTTCATGTACAGCAGTCTATAGATACTTTACAACAAGCTCTTCATACTTTGGACCCAAAGGCCAGATGCCAGCACTTTATGAAGCCAATGATGCAAGCTTTATCAGATTATGCTGGAGGTCAGACGGGCAGGGTCTGCATGTTTATATGTTCTTACACAGCAGCAGACAAAACAGCATACGTCAGGTGTTTCGGAATTTAAAATGATGACAGTGGTTCCTGGTAAATTTGCGCAGTGAAGCCGAATATTTTTCAACATAGAGGTGTAAATATGATTTTCTGATAGCCCTCTGACACCTGCAGTGTGTCTATAATTATCCTCCTACTTGTGGGTTTGATCTGATATCAAGTATTGCCAAGGCCATAGCCACCAATTACACCTTAAAAACTGAATATGTTGTGTCATTTAGGGGAGAGCCAGGCTACTTCTGACTAATGCTCATTACCACCAAATGATTTGCCGGCTATTAAGCATTTCTCTTTATTATTTTCTCATTACTTAATCGTAAATATTTTCAAATGCATCATTTTTTATGGTAAGTCTTTGTGATAGTGAAGTGTGTGCATATCAATCAGTTCACAACATGATCCAGAACCAGATCCAACATGAGATAAATCTCTTTTATTATTGATCCTATTGACGCTTGTATCCGTACTAAAAACAGGACATGGTTTTGTATTATCAGTAGACCCCTGCTTCAAACTAAATATGAACACTGAATTGCACTGAATCGTTTAATATGGTGCAACAAACATCTAGATTAGTTTCCATTTGTTACTGAGTGCATATTTTAAATAGTTCACTCACTGTAATCATCATACAGCTTCAGTAAGGATCTGGATGCAGTGTATATATATGTGATACTGTCAGTCGGAGTGAAATTATATTATTCTAACAACCTTAAAGAATTGGATGTTAAGGGATCAGAGAGGCCACATGTGTGTATCCCGCATAACAAAACACAGCAATAAACACAAAAACCAAGCGGAATCTAATATTCAGAAATGACTCTCAGCTGTGCGAGTATGAAAGCCTCTGCTCGATCGTAGAGGGACTTTGGTAGCAGAAGGTAATCAGCTGCCAAGTTTCACTTCCCCTGCTGTACCCTCTGTGTATGTGTGCTATGTTAGCACACAGCAGAGGCCTATCACTTTCCCCCCCGCAAGACTGATTTATGGCAAGCATTAGCATGTTTATGAGATGCCACCGTCCTGCAAATAAAAAAAAAAACCCGGCCTTTTTTTCGCTGTTACTCAGCAAGAACGGGTGTTGCAATGCAGCACCCAGGTGCAGACCCAGAGAGGAGATGGAGTTACACTGTCCAGTCGCTGAGACAGCTTGCTGACATCCTCCAGAGTGGAGATTTTCAGACGAGAACAGTGTCGACTCCATTGAACGTCTTCGTCTATCAACAGAATCTGTTGGGAGGCAGAGAAACGGAGCTCTGTGCTGAGTCACCGCTGCGACCTGCGAGCATCAGTCCAGACGTGTAAAACGCACCCCGACTTCCTCCTGACTTTTGGACCACCTGCTCCAAGGCACACGCCGAATCGACGGCATGAATAAATGAATAACAGATTCTTATCTTCAGCCTGACAAGGTGACTGCAAAGGCGAAGTCAAGTTGAGATTCAAATCCGAGCCTCATATAAAGCAGTGAGAACCATCTGACATGAGAGTAGGTGAGAGTGTGAGTGTGTTAGAGGTAGCCGCAGACCAGGCACACACACACAGTTTCACACACATACAAGCGAGTCTGGAGCAGCATGTGGTCCATCCTGAAAGCAGCGCTCGGCTGATGGTTGCCAGGATACTGTTGGCCTGGTAATATCGTCTGCTCGTCTCAGCAGAAGATGTGGAGGAAGGAAAAAAGCACCCAGTTTGCTCACACACTGAGTCACATGCTCACAACGGTGATCTGATGCAGCAGTCTTTACTACTTGAACAGCAATCAGCCTTTAGGTTGGCTGCAGATGGTGAACATCTAACCAGGCCTTGAACAGAAAAGGAAATTGAGAAGTAACCAGCAGCCCCCGGCGCCTCTCTCGCCTTACCCTCCTTTCCTTCGCGTGATTCGCCTCTTCCTTTATCTTGCTTCCTTGTTTCCGTCAGTTTCTTCTCCCCTGTCTCGCCTTTATCCCTCTTGCTCTGTGAAATCGTCGAGTAAATCCCCAGGTTGGTGCGACTCAGAGCGACGACTGCAGTCCCACGGCGACACTGGTTGCCACTCTGCTTTTCTTAGGTACTGATATAAACTTCTGCTCTTTTTCCCTCTGTCTCTCTCTCTCTCTGCGTATCTCTGTCCACTTCACACTTCTCTTTTTTAGCCATCTATTTAAAGGGCTGTGGTTTTTCTCTATTTGGTCTGTGCGCTAGATGCTGCTCTTTGTTTCTGTTTTTTCAAGCTGCTCGTGCAGGATACACTGCAGGGTGAGGCGACCAGTAGAAAGATACGCTCATGCTATTTACATTCCTGCCTTTTCCCCCCTCTGGCCGTGTCGTCCCGATGCGTGTCTGTGTCTTTTCTATTCATACGCAAACAGAGAAAACTCCTTCTCTCTTTTCGTCTCTGACGTCAGAATGGGTTCCTCAAAAATATCCCCCCCAGCCCTCCTCTCTGCCTCACTTCTCTATTTCGCCACTCAGCAGCACTTTCCCGGCTCCCATGGCCTTGTCTTGTCGCAGCACATCTCTGTCACGGTGCCATTCAGTCTCACTGGTGGCCCTTAGGTGCAAACAAATCTAAGTGGCAGAATGGGAATGGCGATCGAGCTACGCAAACACACTTTTAAACTGGCACCCATAATGCTGATTACATAAAGGCCACTGGATGTATCACAGGCGCACTGTTTGTGCATTAAGACATGGCAGTCTGTGAATTAGGAAGTGCGTTTGGTGGCTGCTGGTTGCAGTTTCTCTTACACGCAAACACACACACAAGGTTCGCAGTCAGCCAGTCGTGAAAGTGGAGCAAAGTGCTTCTCTTATGCAACTGCGCGGCACACAGCGCTCATCTGTAGTCCGCCAAGAGAAACCAAACCTAGGGGCTCCTCAAGTCTTAATAAAGACGCGGCCCGGCTCCCACACGGATGGCTGAAAAGCAAACCTGGTCCAGAGTGGAAGCCAAGCGGCGGAGCGAGGCCTCCCAGCCTCCTTTCAGCTGGTGCTGAAAGATTCCTCCTGTTAGCGAGCGGGCGCCTCCATCAGTGTGGATTTAGTGAGCACAGAAACGGCACTGCTCGTCTTTGCCAAGTCTAACCTCTATCAACTCACCGATAATACCATCCCAACTCCCTTTCTCCGTCTGTGTCTCTTTCTCTCCGCCTCAACCTACAATGATCTCTCTTTCTGACACACACTGGCTGGCTGGGTATTCAGTGGCCTGTGAATCAAACCCATTCAGCAGCTGCACTGTACACAACGGACGCAGCGACTGTACTCTCCCAGCTCTCATCTTTCCTCTCTACTCATCACGCTTTCCTCATTCCTAAACTGTCCATCCGCCCCCCCCCAACTCCTTATTTTTCATTCCTACCTTCGCTTGTGTTTATCCCACTGGAACACTTCACTGCATCAACCAGGGCTTGTCAGCTCCACACAGTGGTTACAGCATCAGCACCCACCACCTGACAAAGAGACAGACAGAGAGACGGAGAAATTAACATAAAATTCAACAGTAGCGTGGTGTCGAGAGAGGCGGGAATGTAGAGAGCCTCGATTTTCAAGAAGTCAACAAGGGCGAAGAAAACCGTGGAAGAAAAAGGGCAATAAAGGGCAAATAAGAGTAAATTAACATAAGCGCAAAAAAATAATACAATTATGGCTGATGTGTGATATTTTGCCTTTGGGATGAGGAGATGGTTTTACCAAGTTAACCATGCGGTGAAGCTTGATGCAGATTTATCCTGCTACTACATCTAAATCTGCTCCATAGTTTAAAACTGCAATAACAGATTTTTTTGTCCATTCAGTTACAGTAGAAACAAGCTGTGATCACAGCACTGACATCTTATCACCCACGTTGACAAAGTGAACATGTCAGCTTTCAGTCGCCTGACTACACATCCAGCAGATATAGATTAATGCTAATTTGAAGTTCACTTTGTGTCCACCACATGAATGTAAAACCCAATGTTCACTCTCCTGTTGTGATACCATTCGAGCCGTAACGTGTCTACGCAGCCCTCACAAGCACTCGTGAATGATGGTCAGAAACAAAAGATTTATGGCTTCAAGCCGAAGACACCAGCTTTACCCTTCCAAAAACTCAATCAGTCTAATCTGAGAACCTAGAAGGTGCCTCTGTCATTCCCATTTTTGCATTTCGATAACGATCTAAGCTTGTTAAGCGTATCTCGCTCATCATGCGTCTCTCAC
>JBAJHX010000040.1:5558312-5581252 GCA_037176925.1 Amniataba percoides | reverse complement strand
TATATATATATATGCAGCGGATAAATCCTCACTGACTCAAGCTGAACTAATTAGTGAGCATGTGCGCGTGTTCACGTGCGCAGAAGGGGAAAAAGATATGAGAGAGTCGACGTGTATGGTCTCACAAGCCTGATCAAACAATGAACACAAGCATGGTTGCCAGCATCCCAGTGTGCCCACGGCAAATCTGGCACACACACATGTGAACAAACACACACATGGGCAAAAATAGGTACCGACATACAAAGACATGCAGTGAAAAGCTGAAATGAGAATCGAGCAAAGCCTCATCTTCCGTGGTTACTGTTGCTACGCCTGCCAAGCTTTCTGTCCGTGCACAACACATGCAGCTTACAGCGATGATTGGCTATCGCTCTAAAGTTTTTGACATTTTAGAACCAAGATAGATTTCATACAGAGGAAAACAAGATTAAGCTGAACTGTCAACAGCACACTTTGGCGTACTTTATCAGCGAGCTATCTGATTACCGTGAGCATCGTGAATTGACGGAAAACTCTGCGAGTCTTACCTATGCAAGTCTCAAGTAAAAAGTTCAAGAGTGATAAAAATGCACTTGGTTTCCACAGACAATACAATATCTACATGCCCAAGCCAAACAGTCATCACCCTCACCAGTTAATGATCCATACAGAAGACATGGAAATGTAGGTTAGAGCTAATTAGATCTGTATACAAAGCAGTTCACTCTGACCCTGTCGATTTGTTTAGCTTTCAACAAAACAAACTTGGACAAACAATACAGAGGTCATAGTGCTTATATTTATGCTTTCATTTACTGCATTTAATATTGAGGAGGAGGACTGATCAGTCAGTCAGTCAGATCAATTCCATCCTTTCTGTACTCTGAGTGTTACTCTAGCTTGAGCTCGACAGACCTGCTGCGCCCGGTTACGACTGCTAAGCTATGATTGGACGTTCGGGCTGTCATCTGAAGAGGAACAATAACAGAGACCATGACCGGCAGCAAAAGTCAGACACACTCCAGTACTGTCATTCCAGTGGATTTAGTTTGAGTCTCAGTAGCCGAACACTTGGGTATATTATCCAGCAGAACTTATTAAGAGAGCCCGAGCCTCAATTGAGATACCGTCGCTGAGTAGATAATTTGTCTCTTCACTTATTACACACTAATTGCAAAACTGTCTGGCTTTCTGTCCTCACACTCTGCTCTCTTTAGCCATCAGCCTAAATTGGCTTTACCATCCCGCCGAATTGGGGATATTGATCTTGGATATGACTAGGGGGTGGTCATTTGTGTTGTTCCTCGATGGACAACAATTGATCTGATCGACAGACAACAGGCCGCGATACTATAGGAAGTCCTCAGAGAGCAGATCTGAAGTAATCTGATTACACCCAGAGACGCACCATCTCCTTTTTTACTGCCAAAGAGAGGGAGAGAGAGTTATACAAGGCAAGTCAAGTCTGGTTAGACGCAGACGCACAGAGGCAGGAGGGGATTCACTGCGGCCCGTGTCTGTGTCTCCCTGGATGTAATATCACACATTTCAAAGAGTTTCAGCAGGACAACCGTAACAAGGACGATAACAGGGTTTAATAAGACTTTTCAGTAGTTTCCACAAGTGCCATCTAACATTCAGTTAGGTAATGTGATCTAAGAGTTATCAGATCTTGGCTCCCTTGTCGCGGTGAATTAAATCTCACGACTCCTAAATCTATTTTCTCACTGATTCAGGGGGTTACTTCATGGCCACGTTATATTATCGAATCCTTCATTCGGAACCTTGTTAGGCAAGTTTTTTAATCAAGTGCTTAGTCTCACTTCTTATCTCCTTTGAACAGATAATAAGAGGGTTTTGGTTTCTGTTACATCACCACGTCTCGAATCAAGTATTTTATTGTAAACTTAACAACTGATTTGTCCTCAGAGCATCGTTAGAAAATATGCATATATCCTCTGTTATCAGGGGTTAGGTGAGATGGCTGCTGCCACTCTCCTGTATGTGGTCAAGTAAATATGAATCCATGAAACCAGCAGCTGATTGGCTTAGCTTAGCATAAAGACTGGAAACAGGGGGAAACACCTAGCCTGTACAAAAGTGACAAAATTATTCTCTTAGTGCTTTGAAAGCACTGTAATTACACTGTAATACATGATTTCTCCTTTGTCAATTCCCAACAAACACCAAAGTGTCAAAAGTTGCCATCTGGTTGCCGGGCAACCACAAAAGACTTCCCGGCCAAGAAATAGTTTGGCACATAAGCTCAGTTTGAAAACCACAACTTGTCCTTACACTTACTTCTTTGTGCAGATTAAACAAATGAGACATAAGATGCTAATTGTTCAGCATTAGAGGTGCCGATACCTTTACACAGAGACAGACCAGCTGTTTCCTCTGTTTCCAGCCTTTATGCAAAGCTAAGATAACCAGATGCTGACTGAAGCTTTATATTTAATTATTTAATGGACAGATATGAGAGTAGTATTGATCTCCTTTAACTCTTGACAAGAAAGCAAATAAGCACATTTCCCAAGATGTCACACTATTGCAGTAAGAAACCTGAGATTATATGGTAGAATTTCTGCATAGGCAGCATACTTAATTTCTCTTTTGTCTGCAGCTCTCTGACCCAAGTTGTACTGAATCTCCTCCTTGGATAGATACCATTTTCCTCATACTTAATGTGGACCCTCCCTCACCACCCTGCACCCTCTGTCATTCCACCCTGTCCCTCTTTAACAGGATCATCTCTGATCTGAGGGACTAATCCCTGATTCCTAATAATACCACAGGCTTACCAGGTGGAGACGGATCACGTCACAAATTCTTAAATTACCTGAGGCCTGGTTACAATACGGGTCTGATCCGACCTCTGAACCCCAGTGAAAACAAAACTAACATCAACAGAAAGCTCAAGTGATAGATGTTTGAGTGACAGATGTTGATGTCGGACAGATGGGTCCGCCAGTCAACAAGATTAGGAGTGTTTACATAAAACGTGGATTGTCAGGCATTTTTGAGGAAATCGGTTGAGCCACATGGACTAACATATGGATCATGCTGTACTTTAATCAGGATAAAGCGCAACATGTCAATCCACTTGTTTCGTGCGTCATAAGATATCAGGAAGTCTGACTGATAAGCTTTTCTAAGAAAAAGAGCAATAATCCACCATCAAATTACTGTTGCTCTGTTGATGAGGGCAAGGAGACGATGTTCAAGGATTATTAGCGGTTAAAAGAAAAGCACAAATTGACAAATCAACGTGCATAGGCATATGCATGTAAAACAGCCATAGGAGCTTGTCTAAATTATATAGGGAGGATATTCACATCTTTAGCAAATGATGCAGGGCGCAGCAAATGTCAGCTCATTTTGAAGCTCCACTTCGGGCTTTAAAATATTCTTTCAAGCTGCCCCATTAGCATCTATTCAGTGTCAAAATGTTGTGACAAAGCACTTTTTCAGGCGTGAACCATGACACTTTGGAGTAGCTGCACACATTTCCGTATCACTGTACCTGTCACTCATCTGTCTCGGTCATAGGCCGGGTTACGCCGCGACCTCCGCCTCCGTCTAGTTCAGGACATCATTACACATCATTACACCTGATGGGCTGTGTTGACAGTGCTGCGGAGGTGACAAATACTGAGTGAGGAAGCAAACAAAACGAACATTACCCATCCTCTCCTCCCTTTTCCCTTTGCTTTGATTTTTCTTCTTATGTACCCCCCACCCCCTAATTCCCACTCCCTCAGCATGTGATAACCAACATGCTGGAGTTGTAAGGTCGTGCACATCTGGAGTGAGAAGTACATGTCATCATGGGAAATGATGTGTTGCTGCGAACTTGGGATAATTGCAGTACTAACATGAGTGCATAGGTCAAATAGCTGCATTGAGGAGAAAAGGGAATACAGGAGGTGATGTACATTAAGGGAGCCTCCTCCGACGTGACACCCCAACCCCCCTTCCTGCCTTCCACCTTGTCAAACCTGATAATTCTGACACACGCTAAGGCAACTTAGCAAGACACTGTACATCATATGGACAGAAAGAAATGGGACATTGCGAGACACACAGGGCTAATCCTCCCGCAAGACAGCAGGACAGAGTGATTGTACAGCACTGGAAGACACAGCCACATGCTGTCAACACCATTTTGCAGCAAACGACTTGACTAGATGAGGGCAGAGGAAGTGACAGAACGTAGAGAGATGAAGACCGGTTGAATTGAAGGAAAGAAAAACTGCAAGCGGGTACAAAATAATGAGTTAATGACAAGAGCGGGAGAGGTGAATGGAGAGAGCGTGGAGGAGAGATACTGATGGATTGGAAAAGAGGAGGAGAGGAGAAGCGAGCTGCGAGACAAAGAGTGACAGAGAAGGAGCGAGGAGAGAGGAGGAAATGCAGACGGGCATGTTTCTATGGGCGCTCAGGAAAGATTTGGGGTGAGGGAATCTTGCATCATCGCGGCAGACCAATGAAAAGGCTCGGTTAAAATGTTCAAAGGGAGTGTCCTAGCAACAGCGGAGTAAATACCATAGCAGCCACCATTCCATCTTGGACAGAAAAAAAACCCCGCACACACACACACACACACACACACACACATTGATTAACACGATAATGCACACACATGTTAGCTGTGCGCCACGCTGTTTATTCATACATGTAAATGGGTTATTATCTGCATATTTTGATTCATGACTGTACAGTGTGCAGCAAAGCCTATAGATCACTCTCTGTATGTGAGTATGTTTCAAATGACAGTGATAAATTATGACAAGCATCAAACATGTATTTTCTCTACGCATATATTCATATGGACACTTCAAAAGATACACCACATCATCACTTTTAGATCATTGTTTAGACATTAAAAGTACTGGCAAATATACAACTTGTGTATGAGTACACATGATGTATATGTATAACATAACACATATTTCCATTTCTCAAAACACTATGAAATTTGTCATATGTTCACATTTTTAAAAATGTGGATATGTGAATGTATCTACAGTATATATACCTGTATATATGTGTTTATGTGTGTATGTGTGTCTGTATATGCTAATGGTTAAATGAAGTGTGTATATAGCTATGTTTTACAAAAAGGAAGGATGAGACCTGCATTTTGTGTGTGATTTATACTGTAACACAACATACTGACCATGCAACATGACCTCCTTGTAAACCAAATTATTGTGTGTGTGTGTGTGTGTGTGTGTGTGTGTGTGTGTGTGTGTGTGTGTCATGAAAGTCAACATGGCAGTAAATCATCATTTAATCTACTCATATGGATTATAAGCAGAGTCAGTAGATTACAGGGGGATAGACGGGGACCAGATCTTTCAATTACACACCTCTCCTGTCTCCCACTCCACCTGCCCATGTAGGCTCAAGCACACACAGTACTTCATCATGCTTTCTATTTCTACCTCACTATTTATCCATCTCTCCATCCACAGCATAGCGCCCCCCCACCTACCCCCCTCCACGCACACACACAAAAGAAGACCTGCAGAGTCACACGGTCGGAAGCGTCACCCTTTCTGCTCTCTCTCTCGCCGTCTAACAACCTAATGTGCACCCTTCCCTCCACCGGAATTTTTTTCCCATTTGAGAGGACCAAACGCTCCCCAAAAGCCTTAGCCATCATTCATTCATCCCTCCATTCAGGTTTTTTTCCTCCCTCCCTCCCTCTCTCCCTCCTTCCTTTCCCTCCTCCCTGTTTTCCACTCTAGTCGCATGCACCCACCCCTTCTGATCAGCACAGCAATCTGGGGCTATTGTTTTTAGCAGGCTGTTTGCAGAGACGGATCTCACGAGCACACACACCTCAAACACCCACCTCACCATATGAAACTGACTTGAGCGCATTTTACAGTGACGCCAAGCATTCTCGATGAAATGCGTGTGTGATAATGTGGCTGAAAAGGCTTAGGAGGCGTGTTTGACATGCAATTTTCCCCACATTGTTCACAGTGCATCAGTGTGATATACGATGCATGTGCTGTGATGGTTCTAGGTCACGTATATCCTGTGAGCAAACCATCAGCCATCCAATGACAAAACACACACACATTAACACGCACAGGCATGTGTGGACTGCATATTGTCCTGATGGATTCCTGCTAATGCACAGAGGAGGAACAGATCTCTTCTGAGGTGCGTGTGTGGAGATGCTTCTGTGTGTGTGTGTGTGTGTGTGTGAGACTCTGACTGTGGCAGTGACCGTGCCGCTCTGGCTAAAGCACTGCAGTGAAAGAGGACAAGCCCCAATTGACCAGCGCCTCAGAGTTTGATGTGGTCCAGCGCTCCCTCTCTAACCCCCGTGATCCTGACCCACGCTCCATCCAGTCCTCTACAGTCCACAAGCACCATCCCTCAGCTAAATCCACCCCCCTCCCTTCCAAAAGCAAAGCACCAGTCAGCCTCCAGTCTCAGCATAACCCACATCCATCCTCCTGCCTCAACCTCCTCCTCCTCCTCCAGCACAGCCAGTTCTCAACCTCTCTTTGAGGTGCAGGGTGGGACTGTGAGCCACCGACGGAGGGATGGTGAGAAAAGAGAAAGAACAAAGTGAAAAACACGAAGAGACAGTCGGCTCAGTCTCAGCTTACCGGCTGGGCTTGCAGGAGGGGAGGATGATGCCTCTGACTCTGCTCTTCCTTCCTTCTCTCTGGACCGAGGTGAAACACAGATGGATGCAGGGAACAAAAGAGAGGGACAGAGAGAGACAAGATGCAGACACGGGCAGCTGGTGGCTCGTGAGAGAATGAAGCGGGAAGAGAGACGGCAGGGGATGCGAGGAAGGGGGGGATAAAAAAGAGGAAAAAGTCCTTGTGTTGCTTTTCTCTGCCTTCCTTTGAGAGACTCCTTTATCCTTGTGAGCCAGAGGGCTGTGGATTCACCTAAACACTGAGCACACGCACTGCCTCACGCCACACAGCCCTCCCTCTTCCTCTCTCTCTCTCTCTCTCTCTCTGCACTAAAGACAGCAGCTGTTGGTCTATGAGAAATAGAACGCTATGTCCCCCCTCCCTTTCCCCTTCTCCTCCTACCTCGCTTGCTCACAAAGACCCCTACCACACACACACACACACACACATTCGACATGTCCTCACAACACCCCCTCCCCCTTTGACTAACATCTCCCACTAGCCTGCTGGCAATCAGGGGAGGGGGCACAACTCTGTGTGTGTGTGTGTGTGTTTATGTGTGTGTGTTGCAGAGTTGTATTGTGTTTGACATTGTTTCGGCAGCAGAGTGACTTTTTCTGTCCACACGGTGTGAAAGTGAATCATGGTGAGTAAGGATGTGCAGCAGGGTATTTTTGCAAACTGTGTGGGTGAGTGCCAAGCATCACTTGCTGCCGTGCTGCAGAGGGGAAGGAAATTCACATTATTTGTGGTTATGGGCAGCAGCACGAGTGTGAGGCTGTTGATATTTACTGTAAGCCTGAAGAGCACAGAGCAGCTGTGAGAAATGAGCTGACAGTTATGAAATGTTCAGTGTGACAGGCAGAGGAACTCCTCTATGTGTGTGTGTGTGTGTGTGTGTGTGTGTGTGTGTGTGTGAGGGAGAGAGAGACCTCCTCCCTTTTTGTCCTTGCAGTAGAATTTGGTGTGGTGAAACTCCCGTTAGGACCCTTACTTCAGGGTCGCAGCCTGGACGAAAGGGCATGGTTAAATGAGCCGTGGCTAAATTATCACTGTGTACATTTGTGTGTGTTCGACTGTGTGTGTGTGTGTGTGTGTGTGTGTGTGTGTGTGTGTGTGTGTGTGTGTGTGTGTGTGTGTGTGTGTGTGTGGAGAGGTGGGGCAGAAGGTCTATTGTCTGGTGGTCTTGTACCCAGAGACCAGCGCTTCTCCAAGCCCACCCGGAGGACTGGAACAACATAAAAGTGCAAAGACCAAACGCATGTGTGCGATAGTCAACCACACTTTGTATGGAAGGGCAGAATTAGGGCAGATATGTGAGCGGAGTGCAATAGATAATCTCTTCCCACTGCCAACATGATTAATATTTGAACAGGCTGTAGGGTCAAATCAGCACGAGGGGACACTTGTTGTCCGAATTCAGCTTAACTGACTCCAAAGTGCTTCAGTATCAGCTTCGCCTCGCGTTCACTTCTCCCAAAAAAAAACGTGCTAAAAGCTAGACAGCTTTGCAAAAAGTCGTCCAAGGTTCATATAGAGTTTATCTGATCACTGATATGGGCAGTGGTGTGTCTGTCACCAATGCCACACCAGCTATAGTTAAAAGCACAGATGCGCTGCACTGTGGTCAAAGTTTGTCATGAGGAAGCACTAGTGAGTACAAATGTCTCTATACAATGTTGTTTGCTCTAGATGATTAGTGTGATAGTGGCTATGGGTTCACCACTTGGCATAGCTGAGGCGGAGAGTGGGGGCTTGATGCGATAATATCTATCATAAAATAAAGCTTATTTGTCAATTCATTCGGTTCAGATGTAACAAGGTTTCACATATGTTGATAATTGGAAACAGGAGTAACACACAGGGTCTCTTCTGTCTGCTAAACCTACTGTAAATGGAAAGCAGGGGAAGAGTTTAATGTCTAACAATAAATACGTGTCTTCCTGTTTTTGTGGTTGTGTCTGAGAAGTGGATCGCCTGACTGCTACTTTCACATCGTCAAAGATTATCCAGCATTGCTTAACAGGCTTCATATAGGCAGATGAAATCACACGGAAACATTAAACTTCCTCGTTATCAGACATTATAAACACAGCAGATCAGATCTTTAAATAAAAGGGAAGCAGAGTGAATTAAATATGGCACAAACGAGAAAATAACACATGGGTGCCATGTATTTCAGCCAGTGCATACTGTACATGTGCATGTTTGAGGATTAGAGCCTCCAGACACACATTCAAAGACAGTCTGCGTAGACTCAAAATACCAGAATGCACCTGTGCTATCTGTAGTCCATCATGGAGGAAGAGACTCAGGACTGGAAGTAGTGCTGCAGTGGTTCACACCCTCCTGTTAGAAACTGAGAACCACACAGATGGAAGGGTAAAAGGAGCTAAAAGATAATGAAGGCAGAGGCAGAAGAGAAAGAGCACCGAGCGCTTCATTTTGTGTCGGCGTGAGAGAGCTTTAGCTTTCTATTTAACACACGCTGGGACAAGAGTTTCTCTCCACAGGGATGTCAGATGAGGCTGAGGAGTGGAGGAGAGCCAGCGTCAGAGAGTTTTTCACAAGTCACCGAAGATCATTGAGTGGGAGGTTATTATAAAGCTGGTGTGAGACTAATGATGCACATCTCAGTCTGATATCGTATTGTATTTAGTTACTTTATCTGAATGAGTTTCCCACATCTGTGAAGTAAACAAATGTTTCCAATCAGACAGAAAATCTCTGCATCTCTTGAAAGCAACGCTTGCACATATTCCCCTGCACTAATGAGCTATACAGAGGATTTAATCTGTTTTGCCGGCATCATTGCAACATTTTTTTAAAAATAAGTCAGTGGAACAGCAGGTATGCACTCATCTGTTGAGTGATTAGGTGCCCCCGAGGATACATCCTGAAATTCAAGGCTTCAGCAGCACACAAATGGTGGCATCTGTTGGTGCGCAGCAGTTTAAACATGATGGCCTGAGCTTTTTGCAGGCTGCCTCACACATGACTCATTGTCTTGTCCTATAAGATCAGTGTTGCCATTCTAACGTCTTCTTTGGAAGAGGACTCCAGCATAGACTGAGATCATTTATTAACTCAGTGCATCAGAATCTGGAAGGCTTTCAAACAATGAAATGCTCCAGTTTCACAGTTGTAGCGAGCACGACCACCCCTAATGACTCAAATATGCACAGGACCAGATGTTCCCTTTGAAACACGAGAGAGGGTGGTGAGTTTTGCCTGTTGTCCGTGAATAAACATTATCTCTGATGCGAGGCCTTGTATTGAACCCTGCTGACCAACTGAACTCTGGCCAAAAGATAAATTGTTCACATCTCACCACACCGTGAAATTCACACTGGGGTCTTTTTTTATCTGTGTGCGTGTGTGCATGCGTGTGTGTGGGCCTGTGTGTGTGTGTGTGTGTGTCAGATTTGAAAAGCAGATACTGAAGATCCTGGCCGAGACACATGATCGTCACCTGATCTGGGTGCACTGCTCTGGAAGACGGCAGATCTGCAATGAAGGAGACAAAAATGAATAAATAACTCGTATCCAAGGATACTGAGGGAGGATGGTGAGTAAGTCAATTTGCATAAGCTTCTAGGGAAAGTTTGCCTCCAGTGAAACCTACTGTATACAGCCCCTTAGTACATAAATATGAATTAATGATTGCTAAGCCGTTCATTAACGTGCCTAATCGCACAGAGGTCTCTGTTTCATGCTCTTCTTCTGATAACCACCATCTAAATTCTCCATTAACATCAGACGAGCTGTGAAATTGAAGGCATTTTCAGTTTGATAATCTGTATTGATTATAAGGGAAAAAGAGGACAAGCTGTCTCAAGACTAAACTGGCAATATGGGGAAGTGCAAGAGCAAGTATGGAGGTCTTTTTAGCTGAAATATTAATACCTGAGCATTATTGCCAACTAGCATAAGGTGGAGCACCCTGGATTATTTATACAGTGTCTATTATTTTTTAGGTCAGTTGTCCCATCCTACTTGCCGTTTGCATGAATGGCAGAGACCGCCTGTGGTGTGTGAGCCTTTCCTCGGATGAGTTTAGTCTTTACGAAGGCATGTTTTATGAATTATGAGGAGAAGTAAAGTGCACTGGCACCATTAAGGTGAAACACAGTAAAAGAGGAACTTGGGGTGAGAAAATCAGAGCTGAAGACATTTATTTCTGGAGGATTTTATACAGAAATGTTGCATTTTAAAGCCACAGGAAATGGATAAATTTCAAGAACAAATCAAGGGCTGGTCTTTATTTTTAGACTTGATAATCTGTGTAGTTTAAATATTACAACAGAAGATCATCTAATGCAGCAGGTTTTCTTTAATAAGCACGCTTACGGTCTCAAGTGACAACTGTGAGATCATGTTAAATGCCAAAACAAATACTGTGATAACACAAGAAAGACTCCAAGAATCAGTGATCTCACTCGTTTTAGTCAGTTACAATGCCTGGTTAGAATTGCTCTCATTGGCCACTGTGAGCTACCGGTCGTACCAAACCAAGAAGAGTTGTGTTGGCAGAGCCTCCAAGTGTACTGAATTGAGGAAGAATATGTTACTGCAAATGGAAAAACAGCTGCATGATGCATTTGGAAGTGTATGCCATGAATTTAAAATTAAAAAACCTTCCTGTCCTCTCTCCCCAAGTCTGCCTGATGTTTGAGGCTATTAGTCACCACTGACACACTGTATGCACACAAATCTAGAACCAAACTATCAACACTTGATTTACAGTGTGGATCATGTAGGCATCCACATTTTGTCAAGGAAGAACAATGTGCGGAGTAAAAACGACAATAGCTCTGGTTATGCCCTTTTTTTATACTATCCATTGTGAGCCTCACAGTTTTTTTTAAGACTGTAAGGCTTAGTTGGTACCCATTCAAAGATAATCAGATGATGATGCTCACATGGCAAGTAATCTCACTGTTTGGGAGTAATCAGGGTGAACATGCTCAACAATCTGAAATCACTCATGACAACTGTAAGCCCAGGATCTCCCTGTCGATGGGCGCCTCATTCCTCCCATCAAAAGACCGAACATCTGAAGCCTGGACCAGTCACGTTGCACTACAGACGTCCGCACTGAAGCCCACACTCTCCCTGCATGACTCTCACCAGCTAAATGTTAGACTTCTATATCGATGAGTATGTGGGCAGCTGGTGAGCTGGCATCACGCAGACACCACTCACAGCATCAGAATCGGGAAAGTGAGAGCTTTGTAAATGTGTATTATCAGTGTGGATTGACTTTGGCTTTTGACACTGGAAGGGGGGGAGGCTAAACGTTGCAGGGAACATTGGCTGGGCCTGACATATGAGCATCTCCACTCACAGATGCTTTCACCTGCCTCTCGTCACCATCCTCTCTCCCGTCTCCAGCCCCTCCTCCATCAGCCCACTTCTTCTTCCCCTGTGTCTATTTCTGTCATCTTATTTGGAGTCATTGACAGAAGTGTGGTAGCTCGACACCCCCCACCACCACCACCACCAACAACCAGCTCTCCTCCATCCTCCTCCCATCTCACCCTGCCGTTACAGCGGCTGTGGTCTCCCTGCCCCTGCAACACCCCCGTCGAGCTCACGCGGTTAGTACAGTCTGCCTGTGCTCTCTCCTTATAAGGGCAAAATACATTGACAGAGGCAGAGGGAGGGGCTGTACCAGCGCAGGCAGGCAGGTAGGGGGACAGTGGCTCTAACGGGAGGAGAGAGAGGGAGAGATGATGTAGAGGCAGAGGAGCAGAGATTAGGAAACGGTGAAGAGGGAGGGAGGAGGGATGAAGATGGCCGGGGAGGGAGAGGGTGATGGGGATTGTGTGATAAGAAGAAGGGTTCAGCTGGAGCTTTGGAGCTTTTGAAAGTAAATAACAGCATTTTTCGAGTGAGGAGGCCAGTGGCACATATTTTGTGGCAGTTTGTCAATTTTCAGTCTCATGCAAGAGATATTTCAAGCTCTAGGTTTTCCTTCCTGAATTTATTTTTATTGCAGGGCGGAAAGACCTACAATAAACACAGTTTGGACAGTGTGACGTTATCCACTAAAACTAAGGTTGACTTGAAAGAGCTTGGTTAGACAACAAATCTTAGTACTTTTTAAATCAACCAGACATAAAAACAAGATTTACATTAATAAATGAACCAATCATATTTATTAATTCAATACTCTATCCCAAACTTAACATGGTAACATCATAAAATACTCATATTAGAGGAGGGTTTGGCTCCAGAACCTGCACTTTACATGTTCAGCATTTTGATGATATAAAGATAAAAATAATCACCAAAGATCATGTCATCAAGTGATGGTATCTAAAACAGAAAATATATTGGCTTGTTGGGAAGCAGCAGTGCTCAGAAACTCCATCTGCATCTATAGCAATGCTACATACAGCAGCATCATTACTGATAAGGGACGTTATCAGCATCATCGTAACATGATTCATCAACTCGATTTCCCTCCTCCTCGTGATCATGGCAGTGACCACACAGCCTAATTGTCACATTTGGTGGATTTATTCCAGCGTGCTTTTGTGGCGTATGATCACATGTCACTTTACAATCAATTCAGGTTAAGCACTGCTTCGCCCACCATCAATAAAGTATTGATCAGATATACAAATAAAATGCTTTATATCCATTAAAATTAGAAATGGAAATAAACGTCTGATCAATATGTGACTTCTGATGAAAGGCCAATATTGGCCTCAGTGATTAATAGCCAAACCAGGAGTTTTATATTTTACTTACATAAGGTTGGCACAATTTCAAAAGTTACAGTGATAAAGAATATTAGTTAAAAATCAAGAGGTTAGTCTCCAAAACATTACATCCTACATGTCCCATGCTGCAACTTGATAGCATCTTTTCATTTGCCTGGTAAATGCCTACATCTTCCAAACTAATACAGGACCCCCTCCTGCCTATCAAATTCACTTAACATCGACATCTTTTTTATTACACTCATTCTTC
This sequence comes from Amniataba percoides, assembly GCA_037176925.1. Classification (NCBI taxonomy): domain Eukaryota; kingdom Metazoa; phylum Chordata; class Actinopteri; order Centrarchiformes; family Terapontidae; genus Amniataba; species Amniataba percoides. The sequence continues at coordinate 5,567,618 of JBAJHX010000040.1, read as the reverse complement.
TTCCTGTCAAAACCTTGTACCTACATTACCCATAATGCAATTTGACCTCGGACAGTTCGGTTGGAGATTCAGGTGTTCTGTGCTTTATAGAACTTTTCCCCCCATGCAGTGGTAGCTATTCCCCATCACACGTAAACAGACTTAATTTTGTAATTGATGACGTATGCAGTCCATTACAAGTCAAAAAACAAACACACGCCATGTAGAACAGAGTCATTTTGAATATGGATTATTAGCTCGTCTTTCAGTGTGTGGTGTGTGGCAGAGAGTGTGTGGGGGAGTAAGACATCTCAATTTCTTGTAAGAGTGATGGAGAAGAAATAAAACTACTTTTTTTTTTCTCCTCTCAGTCCTCAGTATGGGTCTGTGTGTGTGTGTGTGTGTGTGTGTGTGTTGGTTCAGCTGGAGAATTTCTCAGCGTCACACCTCCTGTGTAGCAGCCGGCCTGGCCTGCCTGCAAGGACTGGGCAGGTGCTAATTGGGCCTGGAGCTTCTGAATGGAGGCGCCCGCCATGAATGGGAGTGAATGTGTAGAGCGCAGGGGCCTCGCCGTGATCCATGTGTGTTTGCTCAGCGCTGTGTACGTTACGTCAGCGTCAGCCGCGCCACAGACTGCATAAACCCACAAGTTAAACAGACCTGTCGTTTTGTCGCAGATGGAGGGGATGACACCCCTTTGGGAGTGATGCGGGAAGAGAGAGGCAAATCCATTTAGTCACAGGTCCCTGAGTGGAGTAAAAGGCAGACGCAAGGAGGGGAAGAGAAGGGAATTAAACCAACACAACACAAGGCTGCTAAGTGTGTCAGCTTCTACAAAAGGAGGCAGGCGGAGGATCGTTAATGGTGTCGGGCGTGTGTGTGTGTGTGTGTTTGTTTGTTTCAACATATCGGTAGGAAACATCTGCTCTTGTTAATCTTTACCAACCTGTAGGCAATACTTCATTTACTATGAGTAATTCCCCCACAGGGACAAAACTCAAACCCTCCCTAAAGCCCACGCGACTGAGCAGATCTAAGAAGAGAAAAGATCAGATGAATAAACAGGATCTTGATTCAGAGGGAGTTTGGAGATAAGCCCTCTCTCACCATCTCTCCCCTCAGAATATATAAGAGTGAACTATCTCCTCCCATCTCTCCATCGGGTCTCTCAATCAGCATTTCCTCCGAAGGAATTGGGGAAAGGAAACTGTTGAGAGATAGAGAGATAAATGGGTCTTGATAGTCTCTCCCTGGTGTGTCAGTTATGTAAAGAGGCTGTGATATAACCCAAGCGGAGAGACAGAGTTTATTGGATGAGTAAATTGAAGGACGTTCAAGAAAGAGGTCACAGATTTACACTGATGGAGATTTGCTGGCAGGATGACTGCATAGGTGGAAATGAACTCAAAAGGCTCTTTTTATGTGAAAGTGACTGTGGTTGATAATGAAGTGCAAGGGGACAACAATATGGAGCTCTTCAGCTCAGTACTCACTAACAGCAAATTGCTATAAGCATTGTACCACAGAGAAAAAGCTACAACACAACCATCATCACACCCAGAATGCAACACTGTCAAGCACAAGGCCGCTGAGACAATTAAGAAGATTTCTGTTGCTGTTTCATCTGTTTGGATTATGGATACGACACATTTTACTTCTGTTTATGATAAAGTTGTTCTTTATAAAATAGTATATGTGAAAGAACACGGAGGTTAAACCTGCTGCTGATCCCTTTACACTGTCATTATTTAATCTGTATTGTACAATTAAAGTAAAGTAAATTCAAATCTGTTCCCTTATGCGCTCTGCCTTTTTATCTGTCCTGTGATACTCAGCAAGTGTTTCATTGGTTCTCCCTGTGAGCAAAATATTTACCCTGTGGTTTTCGTTTCTGTATTGTAAAGTGTTTGTGAATTACTAGATAAGTTTGCATTTTCAAGCCTGATTTCTGGGTTGAATTGGTCAACACATATGCAATCTCTGATAAGTCCAAAGTCACAAACCAACAAATTTGTGAACCACAACAGTACTTTACTGTCACATGTGATTTACCCATGGTGACAATCCAGGCTGGCTTTGGGAAGCCATTGGCTCGTAATAAGACGTGACGCACAGATGGATGAGGCGGAGTGGCCGCAGTCGCACAGTTACTGGGCAAAGGGAAAGGGTTACCACACTATTTGTGCATGTGTGTGCGTCTGTATCAGTGCCAATAAGGGAAGGCTGCAGGGTTGGGGGTGGGGTGTCCCAGAAATTGGCAATTGCCCCTCACCCTCCCCCCCTATGTTGGGCACCCACATGGACAGTGACAGACGAAAAAAGGAAGAAGGAGGGAAGCCAAAGACGGAAGATGGAGGGATGCCAGCATGTCTTCCCTCGGGCACTCTGATGATCCTCGTGGCCTGCCTGCTGCACCCTCTCTGTGCAGATCCATTTAAACACTATCAGTTGAAAACAGATCCTGGATTACCACAGCTTTAGGGGTGAGCGTGCATACTCTCTATATAGTCCATAAGGAAAAAACAACTCCACCTCCTTCTCTCTCTCCTAACACACAGGCGTGCATTGTGCTGTACATCCCGCCATGTCTCCATATGTGTCTAGACTGTTTCCCAGTAAACCATAGTCTTCCAGACCTCTCCTTTCCCCCTGAGGCTGAGCTGATTAACAGTAATAGGGAACAACAATGCATGATAATGTGAATTATAATGGACCAATGGAGGCGGCCTTTGGCCCCCGTGCTCCATATGAGGGCAACGGCACAGTAATGGTGTACATGAGCCCTGCAGGGACAAGCCAGACAAAGACAAAAGCATGCCAGACTGTAGGTTAATGTAAGTGGAAAGGACATGGGAGGCCTGGAGGGGGTGTGTGTGGGTCCGCAACGTGGTCTACACACACAAAAAGATGAGGGAGTTCGTTTATTTTGAACTGTAAATACACTCGTGGCTCCCAGTGAACACACATTAATACAGTGAGGTCATCCCGTAGCTCCAGTTTTTATGTTGTTAAACGAACGACGCTCAACCTAAAAACACAGCGTTTTCTGGTTCCTGAAAAGTTGACATTAGTTGAGATTGTGTGGTTCAGAGCAGCCGAGAGCGGTCAGAGTGTTTTGTTTTTGCAGCAGCCACAGCAGTTGTTGGCCTCAGTCTCCTTCCTCCTCTCTCCTCCTCCACTGGCCAGCTGTCGTTCAGTCATCCATGTCTTTCCCGCCGTCCCCTTCTCTGGCCAGCAGCTCTGTAGCAGTCACAACCAGGTGGTGATCGGATGGGAGCTGGGTGGAGGGAGCAAACTTAGGGAGGCATTTCAAAGCCAAGAGAACACACGCACGCACACTGACTCTGATATTGGAGGTCTTATCCCAAGTGACTCCCAACTTGTCTCACTCAGGAGAGGTGAAGAGGTCAGGCTATTTACTCTGGAGAGGATCCCTCTCTGTCTTTGGTCCAAACACACACATACACACAAAGTAAAATAGACAGAAAGAGACAGAATTTGTCCCCTTTCACCTCATCTATCACTCAACAAATTGGACTCTGTCTCCCAAGCAGCGTGTGGTGTCTGGTTATAAGGAGCTGTAAGAGATGGAGCTGACAGCTAACCGACATTAATGAGACTCATCTACTGATATTTCTCTCACTCTCTTCAACTCCGTCGCCCTCTTTTATTTTCCTTGCTCCCTCTTTTCTTCGCTCTGTTCATTTCTCTGAGTATTTCTATTATTCTCCCATTGACGGATAACTGCTGTCAGGGTTTTGGGGGGCTAATGATGAAAACTGCGAGGACACCAAAGACCCAGTATAAGAATGGAGGCTGTCTGTATTAATTATCCTGCTTCGTTAAGTTACATTGGACAGCTTTACATAAGATTCTCACTGTTTGGTGAGCGTGTAGATACTGAGGTTGGAGGAAACCTCATGACTTGGCACCATGTCTTATGAAAACACATGGTTGTTCACCCAGATATTAATAGTTTTTAAAGTAGGATTCAGAGTCAGTGAGGGATACATTTTAGGTTAACCCTAAGAGTTTATTAAATAAACAAATGTTAAATCACCCTAAAATGCTCTAAAGATAATGTTTAAAAGAAATCCCTATATGGTGAAGACAAAGACAGGATCTAAAAGATGACAAACACTTAAAATACTCTCTTAGTGGATGTCCACTGTTCATCACAGACACTTCACACACATGCCAAAACATATGTGTATTTCTCCCCTCTGGCAGATGCTACAGCGCACTGAGCGCCAAAGTAAGCAGGCACATGAAGTGTTTCTTCCCACAGGACATCACACTCACAAACAGTTAACTCAGATATGTGAATGTTTCCCCACAGCGTCTGCACAATACCCAGAAAATATTACTGTTCTGTTTTATCTGCGTGCCTGTGAGAATATACTTGCATGAATAAATAAATACATTTTATTTTTCAGTATTTATATACTGTACTGTACATGATATTCATTGTTGTGAGTGAAGACGATACATACATAGTGTGCCTTGCAATAGCTCTACAAGCAGCCATATCTATAATTTACTCTATTACTCTAAATTCATACACTATTTATTATCATGTTCTTTGTATTACTGTTCGTTCTTGCCCTTTGAATACATACACTGATTAACCACAGAAAAACTATGTATTTAAATATTAAATGTACATACAGATCACATCTATTTGATTATTTGTTATTTAGTGCCTCAGTCCACCTGTTTGACTAATTCCTTTTCTCTTTTTTTTTTACCATTTTATTTTCTATATTGTATATTTGCAGATGGAGGGGGGTTGGTGATAATGACTATAGTGCACAGGGTCGTCTGTAATAATTGAAACGTTTGGATCTATGATTGGATTAAGTACTTATTATATTTTGCAAGTGTATTTGTATTACATGTATTGGTACTATTAGTAATTAATTGCCACTTATCAAAGAAACACAATGGAAGAAGAAGAAGCTAAATCTGCTATCTGTTGTTTTAATACTTTTTAATATTATTGATGATTGTCCCCAATAAATCATTTCACTAAACTAATCAGTGGTAAAAAGGCAATCTGAGACTTCAGTAATACATAAACGTTATCAGCATTAACACTGCCAACCCTGCCACATATCTCTGGCACCACCTGGTGGAGATTTCAGTGAACTACACCAGGCTTCAGCCCTCGACATTGATAAGTTTTCACTTGCTATTCCATCAAATATATGTTTGTACAGCTGAGAGCACGAAGCATTTACATTTTTGAGCAAAAGTATTTATTTTCAGATGAACATGGGTGACAATCTATTTATGATTAAGATTACTAAAGCGTTGTCAGTCTCCAGACATTCTCAGTCAGTATAAAATTGGAGGTATTTGGCTGTCATATGCATTGAGAAGAAGAAGAATCCTTTTATTAATCCCACTTGGGGAAATTAACAATTTTTGTTACAACATTGCAGTTGTTCTATATGTTCTGTACGACACAAAAGATCTCTAAAAGTGAGCAAGTTGAACCGATATAGTTCACACTCCAACTGGAAACAAACATGAGCTTCATCTGATTTTACCACAAAGCCACTTTTTTTTTTTTTTTTATAAAGGTTTTTGTTTTATTACTCAACCTCTGTGGGCAGAGAGTGTCTCTCAAGTATTTTTGTGGGTGGCTGTGTTCACGGCATGTCTGTAAATTGAGCCTTCAACATCACAACAGTGTCCAGAACCCTGCAGCTGTAACAAAGTCCAAACTGCATGAATAAAAACAGCAACAACATCCACTCAAGCGCAGCCATTATATACTCGCTGTGTGCTGTACTGTGCAGCCTCTTTGTGCATTTCATGTGGTAGATTACAAACATTATAATTACTATTACAAAAACCCTTACTGTGGAAGTGGCACGGAAAAAGATAGCTTGGAACAATTTAACTGAAAAAAGGAAAAAAGGGTAAATATCAATCCATGTTTATTTCAACATCCAAATATGAGGACTTTCACTCTGTGTCTGGAATATGTTTTAAAAAAGACACACAAAACAAAGAAACACACAACTTGTTGGAGAAATTCAAAGTCAATCTATGCACAAAACACAAAAATGGCACACACAATAACACAATCATGAGCATTAATCAGAATGTAGTCCGGTTGAAAAAGATCTTCTGTAACATGTAAGTCTCTGTGTGATGTCACAAAATATCACCCAAAAAATGACTCCTTAAAATGCTTGGAGTAAAAGATTAAAAAAAAAAAAAAAATCAGTATCTGTATTTGGTGGAATAATCCTTCGGAGACACCACCAGACCTCTACCTTTCCTCGCTCCTCTGTACACTGTTTCAACAATGTCTATCATCTCCTGCTTGTCCTCCATTGTCCAGTTGATCTTGTTGTTGTTGCCGGTGCCCAAATCAATCATAATGTGTTTGTTCCTGAAAAATAGCCAGCAAATAACATTATGAAGTTCTGAAGTTGAAGAGAGGGAAGCACTCATGCAGCAATGGAAATCGTTCAAATCACGACACAATCATCATCACTACAGTGACGTTTACTTTGCTCATTTGAAATCTTGACACTGAGGATCCTGACCTGAAAAAGAACATGACGGTGCAGGGGTCGTACAGCTCGTACATCTTATTGAAGTCGGGCACTTCTGTGATGTCCACCAGGTAGATGACAGCAAAATTCTTTACCTGTCAGGACGCATGCAGGGAGAATATTAATACAATGGTGCACTGATCAAGAGATCAATATGAACAGTAAGACAGTCAACATAATAGACAGAATAACACAAAGGGCAAAGATGGGATTAAACAAACTGTGCCTTTAACAAAGTGCCAGTGCCTGCTTTGCTGGTTAGCTCATGCATATTATACACTGGGTTCTTTACATGTTACTTAAACTGGCTATCTGGTAACGTATATTTAAAGCTAAATACAAGACATGAAATGGTGCTAAACAGACTATTTCTTGACTGTCACCATCCTCCTGTATCTAACCTGTAAAACCTTTTCAGTGTACTCATATTGAATTAGGCAAGATTAATAAGCTCCAAAAAGGATATAGGTTACATCTTTAAAAGGAGCCACTGCAAAGCTTCAGCTTTTTAACAGCCTTAATAGCTTTGGGCAGCATGTCCAGAGAAGTGTTCACAACTTGCTGACTGAGAGTAAGATCCTCCAACATTACACGCTGTAATGGGAATCTCACTTATAAAATCAGCAACAAAATGCCAAGAGCAGCAAACACAGTGATAGAAAAAGTGATGAATCTTGACTTCTCTATAGTGGCAGCATAAATCCCAGAAAAGCATTCTTACATGATTTTCTGTTCTGTACAAAATTCATATGATTTCCAGCTGAGGTCAAGCCAAACCATAAACCACACAATCCTTTCCTGATGATTTTACAGGCAAGCATTTGTTAAAGTTTAATACTGTAACAGTAAATATGTACTGCGTTACTAGAATAAACTGTCTTGTAAAAACAAATCACATAGTGCTCAACATTTAATGCAACTGATGGCAATTAGCTGCCATGTTAACATTTACCTGAGATAACGGAGGACAATCAAGAATATTAATAATTTATAACCCACATCTGAGTTGTAATTGTACAGATGTTCAAAATGTTCAGACAGCCTAATAGAGGGTCTATGTGTCAGCAGCTGAACATAAACTATCTTGAATGAATACTCCAACCTGCGGTCAATATATTGTTTATTGAAATGCAGTGCGACTGCTGACTGGAAGAGTAGGGGAAAATAGCAGTCACTTATTACAGATCTGGAAAATCATTTGACAGTAAATTCACGCCGTATGTAGTAAAATATGATACAATATGAAATGTAAGGTTTGAGTCTCGGTTGACTTCTGATGCTTTTAATGTAAAACGTCAATGTTACCCTCAAAGACAAGCTGACAGTCTGAACTTCAGTCTCATATTTACAAATACAACGCTTCCTCTTTATTGGGGGTTTTCAAAGCAGGAGATGTGCCTCCTGTATGGATTTTGTATGTTCTCCCTTTGTGGGTTTTCTTCAGATACTCCAGCTTCCCCCACATTCCAAAGACATGCAGGTTAAATGTTGACTTTAAACTTGCCTGTATATGTGACTATCAGTGTGAATGGTTGATTTTCTCTGTGTGTCCGCCCTGTGATTGACTTGTTCCCAGTCCAGGGCGTCCCCAGCACCCCTGTGACCCTTTATGAGGACAGGCAGTGTAGATAATGGATGGATCAAAGGAGATCATATAGGAAAACCTAAAAGTTTGTGATCTGGATAAAGAGATGATTCGGAGATATAGGTTTGGGGGACTTATATTATTTTTCCCACTTTCCAGAGCAGAAAACTACACTATACCCCTACTGCTAACTATACCAAGTATTTAGTGTAATATGAAATCATGTCACACAGCTCTGTATGGATATTAATTCATTACTTAGTGTCTCAGGGATCAAATAAGACAGTCTTGATCCCAAAGGCCTCCAGGTGTTGAATGAGACTAATCACAATAATAAACGAGAAGTAACTGGAGATCTTTATAGTTTTGTGTGGGGGGCGGGGTGTCAGACTTAAACCTTGATCTATCGATCTCAGGCGTGTTATTGAGCATGTTCACACCGCAGGGGGAGATAATAATGATAATATCGCCATGAGCAAACACATATCAGACACTAATCAAACCTTTTCAGCGATGCTGTAGAGGACCTCATCCATTTTCATACATGTGGGGTCCCAGTCGTGTCCGAAGCGGATCACAAGGACTCGGTCCTCCTCGGACAGGATGGCCTGGTCCACCTGCCAGCCATTGTGGAGATGAGGGAGCATGTACGACATGTTGACCTGAAGCTATGGGCCCTGAAACACCACAGGTTTGACTTTTAATTCACATGGACTGCAGAAGTTGCGACAGTAAAGTTTAGTCAACATTAAGAAAAAGAGCTTTCTGCTCAAAGTTTCAACATTCAGCAGATAAACAACGAGACGTCAGCCGAGGAAAAGTCTAGAAGGGAAACGACGAAACCTCAATAAAAAGCGATTAAAATCATTCGTGGGAAAAAAAACCTACCTTAAGATGCGAACGGGTGTGAGTTATATTGACAAACAGACGCTCTGCGAGGTAGAAATGAAGAAAATGAGCTCAAACAGGGCGAAAAGCTCTTTCTTAGCCTCTGTGCTTTTTTTCCCGTCGGTGTTACGTTTCTGTACGTACGACGTCATCAAACCAGCGACAGCGTGTGAGGAGACGTGGTTACGTCACGTTAGACGTAAATGCGTTCGTTTGTTTTTTGTTATTGAAACAATGAATTACTAGATTACATTAATGACAACAGCTAGTGGACACTACAAA
>JBAJHX010000040.1:5544509-5558212 GCA_037176925.1 Amniataba percoides | reverse complement strand
GCGTTCGTTTGTTTTTTGTTATTGAAACAATGAATTACTAGATTACATTAATGACAACAGCTAGTGGACACTACAAAAAATACAGTCTTTACTAATAGACTATCGTAAGTTTCCATATATTTGTTTTCATATCCTTTTTTTCTTTTATTTTCCTTAAAGGAATTTTTTAAAACATGTTTTTATTTTTCTCATTCTTATCGATTAATAATACACTATTAATGTATGTTTTTCTTTTAAAACCTGATGACTTTCTGACCTGTAGGTTTAATTTTGTTGACTTTGCGGAGCACCTTTTATGGGTTTGGAAAATCCATCTGTCAATAATAAAGATTGTTATTAAATATAAATTAAAGATAAATAAAGATTATTGTTATTATTAGGACCTTAAATAGAGAAGAAAGATTAAAAACCTCTGACTGAACAATCAGAAAATATTTCTCGAAACCAGGGCCATCTTCATATAAGACTGACTTTTTAAACTAATATAATCAGAATTTAGAACTTCTCCTATCAATTCAGAGGGCTTTACAAAATCCTAAAATATTAGTGAAAATAATTATTTTATGCCTCTCTCCTTCTCTCTGTTGTGCTCCCAAACAAGATCAAACATGCAATAATATGACAAAAGTACTTTTCATAGCTAATAATCCCATGTCTCTCAATGTTGTCTTTGCCATTTACTTTTAAGAAAGACACCTCTTAGAACATGCATATATTTTCAGTAAGCATTATAGCCAATAAATACATATCTCTGCAACACCTTCAGTAAACTGAAAGCCTCAGACTGCTCATTTAGCGACAAACAATGGATCCATGTCCTTGCATGCCCACTTCAAGGGAAACATTACTCATCTTCACAGCTGGGGAAACTTTCTGTGTACTGCTGTACTGTCTGCTGTACTTGTGTACAGCTATCTTAGTTAGAAAACAACTAAAATATTTGATTGTCTGTATGCAGTAAAGAGACACAAAGACAAAACATTTATTTTTGTGCAATTCATTACAGTACAAAGAGAAAGAGTACAAAGAACACAGGTTCAAAGGTTATAAGAAAACTTTCCAGTCTATGACATAGCAGCATATTATGGCACTCCTTAGAGAGAGAGCATGAATCATCATTAGATATGTCTTAGCCTATCTTTAATTCCACTCCGCTAAACTACACAATCAAATTACTGTGGTTCTGAACGCCCAGATGATTAACAAAGTCAAACTATTTCACGTTAAACTATTTGGTCTAGGACACATGATTGCTTAACAAACAACGATAGCCAATTTCATCATAAAATTAAAATCTGTTTCCTAACTACCGTCAACACTGTAATCATCCCTTAAAGCTGAAATGGGCATCTTTTTAATTCTGTATGGCTGTTTTTCACATTGCACAACATCAGCCCTCTTATCAGTTCTCTCAGCAGCCTCTCAACCTAAATCGCTGCCAAATAGAGACGTTGCTCTCCCGCCATGTTGGTTATAAAAGTCCTGTGCTATAAAACCACACCCTACTCAGCAAAACAGTTCAGTTCAAATGCCGGTTGCGTGAGCACCACTTCAGGCCAGCAGGTGGCATGAGAAACATTCACATATTTTCTGGAGACAAAATGACTCCACCAGTGGTTCTCTGAACTTCCCACAACGTCTCGAGAGACAGTGTCCTCAGTCCATCGCTATCCCACGAGGCAAAATGAAAAATCCTGTACATGATAATGTGTCACAATCCCTGAGGAGCGCTGATGCTCTGCTGGAACAGGCAGTGTTGTGATGAGGTCAGGGCAGTCGACCACAGTGATGTACAACAGACTGAAACTGTGCTCTTGCAGCTCCTAGTCGGCGGGATGCTCCGGACACGAGCGATTCACCTCAAACCACTCATCTATACACCTAACACAGGAAAGGCAAATGAGATGTTGAAAAAGGAGCCGACTTACATTTAGTTCCACTAATCACAATAAAAACCAAATACCAAGTTTAGTAGTAGTATAGTAAGTCTAGTATCACCATACTACCAAGATGACATTTTTTTAAAAGATGACCATCTTTGTCTAATTACCTGGATGGTGATGTGTCTCAAGATGTTTCATTCACAAACTGATTGAATCTTTGCACTCCTGTGCTTAGACATACATACGCACAGGAGAATTTAATATGATTAACTTGACCTTTAAGGGAGTAGGGGGTCCCGTTAGGGGAGTGGGGCGCCCCCCAATATAATGGTAGAGGTAACACTGATATGTGTACAGATGGAACTGCTGTTTCTGGATTTTGTGGTAGCTTCATATTTAGTCTAAACATATGAGAGTGGGGCCAATCTTCTTATCAATGCTCAGCAAAAAAAGCAAATAGCTGCATTTCTTAAACTGTGAAACTATTCCTGTAAATAAATAAGCTGTATTAACAGTTTGGAAGAATTTCTTCACTTTTACTCATGACATGATTTATGGCCATCAAGACACATCTTACACATACTGGGGCATTTTTTCAGCTATCACAATAACTGTTTGTTTTTTGTTTTTAAATTGTCAATAAATACTTTGTTTCCCTTTTCTCATTACTGCCTAAGATCACTTTCACCTGTTTGTTTGAGATTGTTTTTCTTTTGCCAGTTCTACAAAAGAATTGGAGATATTTAGGTCAAACGGGTCAAATTCAAATTGGCTCTTTCACAATGTGAAAATCTAGAGACGTCGGTCTGTTTGACATTTTGGGAAAAGTGTTTATTTGCTCTCTCGTGTTTGTATGTTAAATATGAAGCTGCGGCTAGCAGATGGTTAGCTTAGTTTGGCATAAAGTCATTCTGTCAAGCCAACAGGCTGATGGCAGTAGCTTCATATTAACCATATCTTATCTAATCTTATCTAACTATCTAGTTTTGTCATTGCTTCTTCTCTCTATTTTGTAACCTTGTATGGAGTTTAAGTTATTATTATTACCTCTTGGCAAGATACACATTTCCCAAAGTGTCAAAAGATTCCTTAAAACATGCATCAAAACCTGTACATATTTTAGAATGCATTTCAGGTTAACTCTGGAAGTTATGACGGTTTGCCTTTGATTAATTTTCTGCATCTGGCAAACTATTTTCAAAGACAGCTTGTTTATTTATATGTTAGTTACCCTTTATGGTAGATACAGAGGCAGGGCAGCCTGGCAATGGTGTCTCCCTGCTCCAGCTCTTCTAAACAGATGGCACATTCCCCCGAGTCTCTGGACAGGATGTCCTCTGAGAAAGATGATACGCAGAGAGAGACAAACTGAGAAAAGAGCCAGGCATCGGATGTTCATTTCAGTCACTGAATCCTGCATAACCATCTGTTTAACCTTTGGTACCAGACTACCTGTGGTCCTCTGTCAGCTGCTGTTCATCTATAGTGTGCACAGTGGGAATATATGTAGTCTCCAGTGGCAATAGGGTGTGTTTTGTGGCACTTAGTTTGTCTTCTTATGATCCTTTTACTCTGTAAAATAGTTTGATGGTATATTTTAAAAACAGGGGGGTGAAATTGCATCTGTAATAGTTTCTTTTATTTTCACCTGCACCTTTAACTACGGGAGGCCCCAGAGTCAATACCTGAGGCGAAGGTGCGACTGGGACTGTTTGAGCTTTGCATGCAAACATATTAATGTGAATCCTGTAGGAGAGGTGAGATGGACTCTTTTAAATGTGCTTTGAAAATATTTGCATGGGTTAGGTAAAGGACGATAGGATAGAATAGGTGCATGTTTTACACATCTGTACCCCTACGATAAGCACTGTGCCGTCCATGAGCTGCATATGTACTGTACATTTATCAGTAACGTGCATGCTGCTGTGGGTGTGTGCCGGCTGAAAACTGTGTGTGCACATGCAGTCTACTTTTGTTTGCATACATGCATACATACACTGTCAGGCAGGGGATGTGTCTACCTGCAGGAAGTGTGTGTAGTACCACTTCACATCTACCAAAATGATGTATTTCCTGTATGTGCACGTCAGTGTGTGTGTGCACTACAAAGGTGCTCACACCGTTACTCTGCACTTACATGGTTGGCTAAAATAACTGTGCAGCTGCATCACATATCTGCCTCTGCTCTGACCTTTTCAAACTGCACAGTATAATATCTTGTACAGGTGCATTTCTGTGGATAACGAGTTCTTGAAAAAAACTTTATTCATCTTTATGTGTGCATGTTTGAACTGCAGGACAATTTTGAGGTACTTGTAATATATTTTCCAGAAACAGATCCATCCACACCTTTAGCATTAAAATAGGTAATAACCAAGTATATTGATACAAACAAGATATTTCAGGGGGTCCTAATGTGTATTTTTTCATTCACAACAGCCTTTACTCTAGTAAAAGATCTGTATATGGGACATTTGTAATCTGGCCTCATTCCCCAGATGGATGAGCATTGTAATTGTTCAGTTTCACGTGTTCTTTTGAGGAAACACAAGCGTGTAAAACTGAGGAATAACAGGTGAACACGGGAGCTGCCACCAACCCCTTCAACTTCCAAGAATCTCCTGCGCCCACTTGCACTTTGACCCCTCATTTCTTACTGTTGTAGGTGAGGCGTGTCTTGCTGAAACACATGAGCAGGTGCTTCTCGATTTCACCCGATGCCATAAACTTGGAGCAAACAGGACAGTGGAAGCCTGGGAGGGAAAAACAAAGGCAAGAGCATGAGGACCAACGTTGTGCCAAATCTCTCTCGTGCTGTTTTCTTGCTGTGCACACAAGGGAGAAGCGCGGGGCCGTTTGCACGAGCTCGACCTTACACCGTTCCTGCGTGACCTAACACCTCCATGCACTTGCAAGCTCCCCCGTCTGCTGTGAATAATCTATAACAATCTGCTTACCTAATCATACAAGTTTTATGTCTCATTGCTAATTACAAACTAACTGCAAACAGAACATTACACGGAGACATCTTAACTCTCCCTCTCGCATCTCGTGTGTGAATTAAATAGGTCATTTATTAATTCATCTTTTGACCCAAATAGACGCGGCCTCCCGACCCCTGTGCATCCTTGCAGCAGCACAAAGATTAATAGGCCAGGAGCTGCTTGACCTGAGATAAGCTAACCTCATGTTTAACATCACAACAGCCCAGCCAAGAAAAGGACGACAAATGCATCATATATGCAGGCGGTCGTTATCTCCATGTCTGATCTCAACCCCATGTTTGTGTCAGGTGTTTGTGAGGGAGTGCGGAGGGGTGGGATGAGTCCGTGGACACCACGTCAGGCCTGCAGAGTCACGGTCACATGGATGTGATCGAGCAAAGGTTATTGATGAGGATATTAATCATTAGACTTCCTCATGGGGGGGAGTTAACTGGGGTGGCAACTGGAAGGAAGGGAGACCAATATTTTGTTGTGTTTTATTGGCCACATGATAGGAAGATAAGGAAATTGGGGCATGTGTCATTTACCAGACCTCCAACGGCAGCAGGAACTCAGGAAACTGCAAAGTTTTAGATCTTTTGTGTGGGCCCTTTTATTTTCCAGTGACACAAACGTTAGCGAGTCGGAGCAGTCGTCTTACATTAGCTGTGGTCTCGTCTGAAGACAGCTCACCAGTCGAGAAAAAGCTCCACTTGAAGATTCAGGAAGTTTGTCTGTGTGTGTGTGTGTGCATGCGTGTATGTGCATGTTTGTGTGTGTCAGGCGAATGTGTAACCAGCAGGAAGCTCTTATCTGCTGACCTACATAATGCCCTCTTCCCCCTCAGCCGGAGTGAAAAACAAGCCAGTTTTGCAAGACAGAGCGGAGAGGAGAGAGGCGAGGGAAGACCGGCGGCGGCTCAGTACAGTCGAGCCACCTGTGGCTGCAGTAAAAGAGCCGAGGTGCCAAACAAAGGCCTCAGTCATCACACTACTATTACCATATGCCAGGTATGGCATGTCAAATGGAAAAATACTAAGCGACTTTTAACAGCAATTGCAACATGCAGAGCTTGTGATTTCACGTGGGTGCATCGTAAACATGTGGTATGCTACATGAACTGACATGTTGACTCTAAACACACAGTGGGTGCCATAATCACAGGACCAGCACCAGATCTATATTACTGTCATGCCACACGAGATTACAAAGTGGCACTTGGGTAAGACAATGCCAATATAAAATGCACTAAAAACAACAATCACACTATGAATGTAGTAGAAAATTTATAATAAAAATGGCATTATGTCTCCACACAATGTGTCCTTCAGGGACAATACGGAAATAATGTCCTGCTTTTATTCCAGATGTTTTATGGGTATTCGTGGGTGTGTAGTGACCCATGCTGCGGTCTTACCTCCCAGCAGGTGAGGGGACAGGTGAGCAGGCAGGGACCCGATGAGCAGCCTGTGGCCCTCGTCGTCCACCTCCGTGCCATCGAGGCTCTGATTGAGGACGTGTGATCCGGACCTGCCGGCCGGTATGCTGAGCCCGGAGCTGTTCGGCCCTGCGCCCGTGTACCGGATCCGGGGTCCGTCCGGTCCGTTGGTGTACCTGAACCCCGCGATCCGCTCCCCCCCGCTGGAGTTTCCAGACGGGAGGTCGGAGCTGGAATAAGCCCGAGTCCTGCCATCGAACACCGGGCTGCTCTGCTTGGCCCCCATGCTGCCGCGGACTCTCCTCCTCAGGTTTCGTGTGCGCTCTGAAGTTGTTTTGCTCCTTCTCCTCAGCCGAGGCGCATGGCTGCAGCGAGTTGTGAAGAAGTGGCACCGACACAGGAAACAAAGCCTGACGCGTGAAAAGCAGCGCAGGCGAGCTGATCCAGCATCTCAAAGTTTCACGGTGCGCCCCGCGCGTAAAGTGCGCACTCACTGACGCAGAACTTCATTTCCAAGTGGTTGTGTTTTTTTTCTTGGCAGAGCCCTTCCCTTTTTTCTCAACAATAGAAAAATTTGGAAAAGATCAAATCTCGTCAGTTAAAGCTCTTCAGCTCCTCCACTTGAGGCGGGCACGCTGGCGCGGGTGTTGACCTGCAGCCCATCTGGTTCAAGTTTGTTTTTCTGCTCAACTGTGGCCGTCTGGGAAGAAAAATAAAAGCAGGGGTTGCCCTCCTCCCCCCTGCGAGGCACGTCTGTCAAAGTGCCCGAGGTTCACCAGGATGCGATGCACCGGCCTTCAAAGTAAGAGTTGTGAGAGGAAACGCTCACTAACTGTGGGAATCTACAGCTATACGATCAATACAATCAATCAGTCACAATCAGTATCAATATAATGCTGTGGCCTTGACTAGTTAAGCCCTCTCTGCCATCAGACCAGTTGCATCACTGTCCTGCCCGGTGAAAAGTTGTTAAGTGATTTTACTCAAGTAGAGTGTTTAATTGCTCACATAAATGTTTATTTATTGACTATTAAAAGAAAAAGTACTCATTGCAGATAAATGTCTCCTATGACTGTTATATGATTTTGTATTATGATTATTATTACAGAGGCATTCATTTTAAATGAAGGGTTTTACTCCTGTGAGTGGAGGAAGACCTGTTTGATAAATTACTGCAACCAGTAATTATTTTCATTATGGACTCATCTGCTGATTATTCCCTGCACTATTAGACTGGCTCAGAGAAAATCTGAATATAGTGAGAAATGCAATCATAATCACCCAGAGCCGAAAGTGACACCTTCACATCGCCTCTCTAGTCCAACCAAGCAGAGTTTTTGAAAGTAACATACATGTAGTGAAGTGAAAAGGAAAATATTTGCCACTGAACTGTAGAATGAGTAGAAAAGTAGAAAGTGACATCAAAAGAAAAGAACAAATAGGCCTACCTCAAATATGTACTTAAATACAGTACTTAAGTAAATGTACTTAGTTACAGTCTGTCAATAATGGAATATATGACTGAATACTTTTTGCTTTTACTTACTTCTACCTTTCCCTAAGTAAATAATCGGAGCACTTTCAATACTACTGAGCCACTTATATATGCAATTCAGCTTTAATCAGTGTTTTTATATTTATCACATTCTATTATTCTACTGTTTCATGCTGTCACTTGCTTTAAAGGCTTGATATAATTGGATGATAATAATCACTGGCATTTCTCCATAATATGGATTATGTCTAAAGGTGACTGTAGGGTGATGCTTAAAACTGGTTGAAACCTGGGTTGTATCATTATTTTCACAAAAAGTGCTCACATCATTTAAAAAAAAAAAAATGTGTGCAAACGCTCCATTGGCATACTATTTGTTGTGCAATAATCAGACACCTCGGGTAACTTTACACTGAAGGGCCCCTCACAGCTTCCTGTCTGCGCCTCCAGCTTGACGCAGCTCCGAGTGGGCGCGTCAGGTGGCGCGTGACGTCACGCCCAGTAAGACCAGCGGGCTGTTTGGCGCAGCAGCAGGTCACCAGTCCGGCCTGAGAAGGAGCAGCTCCTCCATGATGGCCTCCTGTGATCCATTAACCTCAGGCCATTAAGGCAGAGAAGAGGGGGGAAAAATGAAAAAGCAGCACGCTCTGTTCACACTGTTTATTGAACAACTTCACACACATCTGAGGACAAACAGAAGATACACCGCATGAGAAACATTCAATTAGGCAATAAAAAGACAAACATTTACAAGCCAAAGTAAACGGGCCTAAGGATGAAACCTCTGAAACAGTCTCGCATGTGGATGGAGTGGTTGGAGGTGGAGAGGGGAGGGGTGTTTGGGTGGAGGGGAGAGGGGGGGCTGAAGCATCGCAGTGCACTGGATGTGACATACAACAACACACTGTGGGATTAGAGATAAAACGGGCAGGCTGAGGGTGGACTAATATTTTCTCTCTTCCCTGTGATACCACTCGGGGGATCTGGGTGCACACATGGGGAGTGAAGAGAGAGCCAGAAAACAAACACAAAGATGTGGGGGAAAAAGAAGAAGAAAATGAGCAAAAGAGGCTTCGTGCCAGCTTTTGGGGAAGAAGGTGTGTCATTGGGTTGTTGCTGAGGGAGGCGTGGGGGGGGGCAAAAACAGTGAACCACCAACAACCAGGAAGGAAGACTACTACAGGGCAGGAGACGGAGGGTGTCATGTGGCAATGAGGCACCCAGAGTGGGGAGGGCCTTCGAGGAGCTGCAGCGTGGACCTTTTGTTTGTGATGGTCATATGATAGTAACACTGATTTTAAAAAAAAGAAGAAGAAAGAAAGAAAATGTCCTCGTACAGTGACTCCCAAACCCTCTGAGGCGCCTTGTGGGGGGGGCCACACCTCGGGAGATGATCCATGCTACTGTGGAGATGCGCGCTTCTTTGATTTCCACTACTTCAAACCATGTGTTTTATTAAAATGGGAATCTTGTGAGAGCTGCCCCCCCACACACACACTCCGCCTCCCACACTGCTCTACACACACACATACACACACACGAAACTACAACACAACCGCACATCCCTCTCTCCTCTCCTTCCTCCCCTCTCTCACGTCACTCCGGTGGCTTCACCAAGCCACAAACCGTCACTTGTCGCCCATTTTATCTGTCATCTGACTTTCTCGTATACTCTTTGTCAACAGACAAGCAGAGAAAGTAGGTTATCTGTCACATTCGTCTCCAAACCGACAGCGGGGGCATGTGTGTGTGTGTGTGTGTGGGTTGTGGTTACATCAGACTGTATTTCTGCATAACAAAGCCAGCTGAGGCCGATGTAATATTGCTGTGCTGTGGAACTTTAACTAACCGTATGGTGAATGATTATGATACTTTGCATCATACGTGGCCACTGCTCACGTAGCCCCAGTGTGTGTGTGTGTGTGTTTGGTTGGAGGGAGGGGGGGGTTAAAACAGTGCAACAGAGTGCACTCTTTGGGAAGCAAAGCCACTGAGACATTCAAGAACATGGTGGTGCATTTTTAGCAAGTTGACTGTATTTGTGCGTGTGTGTGTGTGTGTGTTTGGATAAGACTGTGTTGTTAAGTGTTTGGGCGGATGAGTCGAGGCCCAGAGCTTCACAGCGGCTCTGCCCCAGCTGCACGCCTCATCTTCAGGGGGCTCATCACTGCTGGCTGACCCCCATCTGCTGGTGGTCGGGCCCCGGTTCCCCCTCCATGTCAGCGTGGTAATGCTCGAAGTCTCCTAACTCTGGAATGCCGAGCAGCTGATGGCAAGAAGAAGGAGACGGCTGTGTTAGAGGTCATAACATAAAATTGTGTGTGTGTTGTACAGAGACAGTTTAATGATGTCTTGTTTACCCACAAACATTCAGTACCAGACTGTTTGACAAACTGCACATCCAGTGGTGGAGAGTTATTAAGTACATTTACTTAACTACCGTATTTGAGTTGTTCCATTTTATGCTGCTTTATACTTTACTACATTTTGGAGGCTCAAACAGTAATAGAGCAGTTCGCAAAGCTTGCCAAAACCTGTATTCCAGGGCAGTTCCTCTCCACTTTATTTTTACAGTTTTAATTAAGAGCAGATTAAAATAATAGCAAATGTAAAATATAATCAACCACTAAAGTCTGATGTAATACTACAATATGTATCTATGTATATTATTGTAAAATATTATATTATTAAAACAATTACAATTGGCCCCATCTTTACCAGTAGCTACAGTGATGTACACATTAATGCATCAATCATTAAAATACAATCACCTAATATTTATCATTCTGCATGATGAGTACCCGCCACTGTTTACATCCCGTCCACTAAGAAACAATTAAAGTACCTTAAACTCCTCCACAATTTTCTCTGGGAAGACCATTGAGAAGAAGTTCAAATTTTTGGAAATATTTGTTTTGTTGCAGATTGTTAGATGAGAGGATTGATACCGCAGCAGAGTGTTATCTTAGCATAAAGACGCATCCCCCTAATTAACACATTACAGTGTATCTTGTTTGTTTAATCAACACTAAAAACCAAAATGAAAAAGCGTCACATTGGGGTTTTATTGGGGCTGTGCTCAGCCGGCATGAAAGTAACTTCCTGTTAGTGACCGAGGTTGCCAGACAACCTGCTGAGACACTGGGAAGTTACAGTGTGAGCTTAGTGAGCTTCAGGTAGGTAGATTTTATGAACCATGACTAACTGTTTCTCTTTGTTTTTAGTGTTCATACGTTAAGACTAGATTTGTGGTAATGGATTTAGAAGAAGTCATTGGTCACTTAAAAGGACCACAGTTATTCATTTGTGGTGCAAATTTGAGGCTGATTACTGGATAAATGAATTAATTATAATATGTTAAAGGCTTTGAAAGTACTTCAGTGTGGTTAAGGGGTAAAAATGAATTTTCAAGTTAATTTAAAAAATAAAGGGCTTTTCCAGTATTAAATTAGTAATGGCTTATTGGGGACATTTGGTTCAGTTTTAAAAAGCTCTTGAATTATGCCGTAAAATATGCCATTAACCTCAATTACGTCATTATTGATGACTGAATTCATGTAATCTTGTGAAGTTTCAGGTTGACAATCTGCTTCAAGTAACACCAATTTGGGTCTCTTTTTTAAAACATAAAACATTTATTTATTTAATTCCATGATGTTTACTATGCATTAATTCTTGAGGAGGAAAGTGCCAAGCAGTGTAAATCAACTATTCAAACTGAGGTTTCATTAAAATTAAGCTACTCTTACATGTAAAAATGTACCTTTCAAATAGACATTCTAAGAATTGATAAAAAGGTCTTGAATCATCTTTTGGCTGTTTTGTATCATTAAAATGACAGAATCCCGGGTGGACTTCGACATGTTTTGTCTGCACCGCAGCGAACACAATGTTTCAGGGCTGTAATAGACTCAGACACAGCAAGCAGAGGTCACTGTGCTGTGGTTAATGCACTGTGATAATAGGCAAACTGTGACTCCCCCCCCCTTTGTTCCCTTACAGGCCTGAAGGACATGAAGACCTTCTCCAGCACCTCCAGCAGAGTCTTCTTCCCACAGGAGGAGATGTAGTCCTGGGCCGTCTGCAGGAAGGGGAGGCACTCCTCGCTCTCGCTCCACACATGCTACAGACACAGATGAGCAAAGATTAGCAAACAATGGTGCATCATAGGTTCCGCTCTCTGCACCCAGTGATGTAAGAGCACCACACTTCCTCCACCTGTGTAGCCTCATGGGGGCTGTATAGTGACACAAAAGTTGCAGGAATTAACGGGTAAACAAGTGGAGCTGGGTCAGGCGCAGAACAGCATAAACGGAACAAAGCAATTAAACCAGAACAGGAGGAATTTCTTCAAGGACATGAAGCAGACCAACAAGCAAAAATCATACCACTAAACAGTGGAGACACTTTACAAAATCCTTAATATTTACCAAGGAATGTGTATGAAAACAACTATAGTAACAATGGCTGATGATGAAATGCTGAACAACTAGTTGCTAAATAAATCTGAATCAAGGATTAGATAGATAAAGATTACACCACCTGTGTTGAGGGCATAGGTCATGGTGTGTAATGGTAATTTGTAGCTGTCCAATGTACAAGTTCAGGTCAGATTAAAATCAATTTCCTCATGAGTGCAAGTTGTTTGTTTCCTCAAAGCTCTAAACTGTTGTATAAACATGACTTGGGGACTGGCCGCTGTAGCAGTTTCCCTTCACATACTGTTAGTGTTGCTTAATTAGAGTTATGTATTAGGTAGTGATATTAGGGGCGTCCGGCCAAGTGTGCCGAATGAAAAGGAGGAAAAGACCTGCAGGTGATCTTAATGTGTCCTCTGAAGATTGAAGTCAGTTATAGTAAAAGTCTGCTTTACTCAAGAGAGACATTTGGGATTTCAGTTTACATTAAAGTCTGAAATGTTTTCAGGTAAAAGTTACTGGTGTTTTATGGGATTTATATTAATAACATTAAATTATGTATGCCTGAATTTTGTTCTATTGACTGGATAAATTGACATATTGCAAAATGTATTTTCAACCCCTTACAACTGACCATAAAATTCTGAAAGCGATCCCATCATTTAAAGGTCTCGGGAGTTTTCATTTATAAATTAAAGGGTTCGTGCCAAACACGAAGATAATTAATGCATAAAATAATGGTTTGCAATGCACAATTTAGGGGAGTTAAATGGACTAAAGTTGACTTTTTATTGGAACCATTCCTGAATTCTTACTTTAATTGAAAGACCCTCTTCAAAATGCCTCACAACTAATTAATTCACCAACTAATATCTACTTAAATATCTCACTAATATCAATTTGCCTTCATCATTGCGGGTGAATTAATAAGTGTTCTGGTATATAAGAGAGAAAGAAATACAGAGAGAAATTGAGGGATGGGGTTACATAATGTGTGACAGGGACACACCTCTGTGTGAGAGTTTTAGGAGTCATGTGAAGCGGCCCAGGGAAACATGTTTTTCACAGAAATGTGCAGAGGGTTAATAATGAGCCCTGCCCTCACTGCTCAGGGACGCCTGTTCCAGTTGGACTGTGATGGATGGACTCTCTCATGAGGGTGTGCCTGCACCGGGAAAACCTCATCCTTCAGCAGAACTCGCCGTGCAAATCCAGTCGCTCTTGTTTTCCAGCTGAAACTGTATCACATGATATGGGTGACTGAAAACTACAAAGACCAGCCCTGAGGGAAATTATAGAGGTGGAAACTGTGATGCGCAGCTGCACTGTTGTTACGGTGGAGCTGATCTCACAGCGCCCTCCAGTGAAAGGATGGGGCAATGATACACAGCTCTGAGGGGAAAAACAAGATAAACTGAGGAGGGCTGTTTGTGTGTGTGCGTGCATGTGTGTGCGTGTGTGTGTGTGTGTGTGTGTGTGTGTGTG
>JBAJHX010000040.1:5501560-5513930 GCA_037176925.1 Amniataba percoides | reverse complement strand
ATTGATAAAATATGATTTAATAAGTTATGGAATGTTACTACAAACCTGCCGGCGGGTTTTGACAGTTAACTGGTTAAGGAGAATGTAAAGTGCTGAGACACACCTGTACAGCAGGAGGTAAAACCCGGCCATTGACGAGTGCTGCCTTGCGGAGGAGCGCGATGGCTTCCTCCCTCCGGTCATTGGCCAGCAACCACCTGGCAGAGTGAGGAAGCACCCTGACAGGAGATAGAGAGAGCATACAGCAGACAGGGAATGAGGATCATAAAGGCGCCATTCATGTGTCCCCAAAATGCATGAATGCACAGTGGATCTGAGCTTCAGATGCAAATGGACTTTTTGCTTCACCATATATAGAAGATGAGCAGGAAGCCCGGGGCTGATATGGCCAGTTGCAACTTTCTCCAGTCTCGTATTAAGTATGCTACGCCCGCCAGCAGCATGTAGCCCAGACCAAACGCATAGTCGGTGATGATACCAGCCAGCATGCGCTTCTTGGTGCACGTCCACTCAGTGCCTTTGAGAAAAAGACAGCGCGGGGTTTGAGAGGAGAGGAGGGGCGAGGAGAGGAGAGGAGAGGAGAGGAGAGGAGAGGAGGAACCATTGGGAATGGGTTAAAGTGAAGTGGCTGTTTGGAGCTTTAAGGCAGTGGAAGGAGTGGCAAGGGTTTGGTTTCTGGGATTGGGCAGAAACAGCAAAAAAAAAGAAGCATGAGACATGATTATTCTGAAAGTATAATATCTGCAGGTCTGATAAATGAGATGAAAATACACTGCTTTCCTTGAGAAATGATGAACAATTATGCCTGCGTGTAACATCTGTTTGTCATCCATCTTCCATAATCCATGTGTGAGGAATCTACAGTACAGTCTTCTTATCTGAGGCTGACAGGAATGTCATTTGGTCAAATAAAATATTGTAACCAGGACTAGAGATGTTGCTGACTGAAAAGGGGACAGACAGACCAACGTTGTCGTCTTTGGAATGATGAATTCCTTAAAAATTTTAAAGGGGTTTGCGAGCCTGTGAGGTCAGAGAATTTTTGAGTGTGCAATAATTCAAGAGCATCTCTCTCATCTGCATTAATGTGGCTTCAACCCTAAAATCTGAGCCCATGTCCAAATCTCCATGGAAACACTCTGCACTGCTATCTGAAAGGAAATGGAAGTGCCCCAAGTTAAAATCAGATTATTTCATTCCCAGGAATTATTGAAAAATGCTCAGTAGTGAGATGAAACATTCAAAGGAAACTTTCTTTTTAAATCTCATTCAAAATCAAAATGGCACACTGAACAAAGAAAGAATAGCTTATTGTCATAATTCTCCATCATAATACTCGTCATAATACTGCCAGATGTGTAATTTCTCACTTGGTGATCTGGCTTCTCATCATGTTTGTGTCTGGGTGCAAATCATTTGTTAGTACCAAGCACGAAGGCATTGATGATGACTCCGGATATCGTGGTGCCAACTAAAAAGCGAAGAACCACATAGACGTAGAAGTTGGGTGCAAAGGCCACAGAGACTCCGAACACAGTCTGAAGGGCGATGGACAGGAGCAGGATGAAGCGCCGGCCGTACCTTGCACACGGAGAGAGCACATGCATAAATGATTGCACAAGTGAAGCACTGTGACAGGGTGAGATCATGCAGGCCAATGTGGAGCGTGGGTGTTAAAGCTGCCACACCTCGCCAACACACCTTCAGGAATTTCAGCAGCGTGGGAACCCTTTTAGCGTTCTGGGATATTTAGACACTATTTGATGTTTCCATATTGGTGCAAACACTGAATATGTTAAGATGTTTAAACATCAGGACTAAGTTCACTTGAATTAGAAATAAACAGTATCAGTCAATCCAACGTGTGAAATCTCAGCCTTTGAGCTTGCAGCATGTGTCGAGTGACCTACATACACACGGCCACCACATGCCAGAGACTCCAATTGCCCCTGCAGCCGAGCTTTGATGTCGAGGATCTGGCAGCGCGTTGCTTCTGCACAAGCTTAGAGGCTGCAGCGCTCCAGGTGAAGGAGAGCGCGGCGGACGCCTACCTGTCAGCCATGGCTCCGAACACCACCGACCCCACCAGCAGGCCAAACATGTAGATGGATGAACCGACACTGTTCAGGCCAGCTTTGTCGCACACCAGGTCCCACTGGTAGACGGAGAAGTCAAAGAGAAGGGTGGGGGGTTAGTGAGTGGAGGAGACACATGGTTTGTAACAGCAGCCCTTTTATATCTAATTTACAGACTGTGTGATTGTGGTCATGCGGAAATCACTTGCTTGTCTGTTGTGCAACTTAAAAGTGATTCCATCAAAACCAGCCTCATGTCTGAAAATGGAAATCTTTAGGCCAAATTTTCATAGTGCAAACAGGAATGAAAGAGCCCTGTAGCACCTCCAAAGCTCACTCACAGATATGTTAAATACCGAAAACAGCACAGTCATTTTATCTTAGTTTCCACTGACTGCCTGGAAACTTCAGGCTGATTACAAGAGTTCAGGAAGCTACTGCTGCTGTAACCTGTTAACTGGAGAGCTGGTTGTTGTTTTTTTATACCTTTGAACAGAGCCAGAGCCTACAATCACTGACAGCTGAGTGTATCCTGTGTTAAACTGCATGTTTGCTCCCGTCAAACCCTCACCAAAAACAGAAAGCAAATAGTCACACAGCTTTGAAAATACAGAACGAGTCACTTAATATTCTACTTGTTTCAGCTAATTCTGTTATTAATTTGCATTTAATGAGATTCGTGTACACAGGAGACTATGGGGCTGGTTAATGAGTCATGCAGATGTTTTTTTGTTTTTTTTTCCTCCATGGCTCTCTGACAGGTTTATCCTGTTTACATGGCTCTTGGTTTATCTGCAGTCACATCATCTAACAAAGGGATTTTGTGTGATGAGCTATTGATGCATTTAGACTGTTTCAGTGCTGTCCTGTCAGATCAAGCACAGCTCCACTCCTTTTTTTTTAAATAAAGTAAGACATTTTCCAAAACTTCAGTGCTTATAGATCTTAATAATAACCAGATTATTCATCTCTTTTTCTTTTTCCTTACACATAAACATGTGGTTTCACCTGTCTCTAATCTGGGAGTGTTTGGAGCTGCACTCTCTCCATCTCCTGCTCACACCTCCGTACCTCTGTGACCGTGGTGCTCTGGAAGGTCTCCCTGCTGTACACCCACCCGCGGCCGCACGGCACGCGCTCGGTCCGGTTCGCCTGCAGGGGCCCGTCGGAAGAGGAGCAGGAGGACTCGGGCAGGCTGAGGTTGAGGCTGCCCGGGGAGGAGCTGTGGTTCCCGGGGACCGAGCTGTCCCTGCAGCGGTGCGGCGGCGTGGCCCCCGTGAAGATGCTCACCATCATGTGGAAGGCGAGGAGGATCTGGGGCAGGCAGATCCAGATGTACAAGATCTTCTGGTATCTGCCGAAGCCCCCGATGGCGGAGAGGATCTGGTCGAAATTCATTTTTGTTGTTGTTCTTGCTTGAGATTGGCTCTGTTGCAGTTGATCAGGCAGTGTGGATGAGGCGCAGGACTGTAAACAACAGCAGACAATAAATCACAGAGGCGTGTGTGTGTGTGTGTGTGCGGGAGGGTGCAGCAGTGTTGCTCAGGAGGTAAACAAGGTAAATCAAACACGTGCCACCGTGGTCAGTCCAGCCGCAGAGTGCAAACAAGAGCCATCCTCAGATGACCCGCAGAAAAAGCACCCAGCAGCTCATCCTCCTCTCTCCTCTCTTCTTTTCTCTTCTCTTCTCTCCTCTCTCCTCCTCACGCGATGGGGGGACCTGAGCCTGATCAGCCGTCCTCGAGGATGCTCGCATGCAACACCGCCCCCGTTTTTTTCTCCTTCCTCTCTTTGCTTTAGAAAGAAGAGAAAGTGGGTGAAATCCCTCAGCTCGCTGATGATGAGGATGATGAAGATGATGATGCTTTTCACACACTCAGATCTGGCAGAAAGTCCGCGCGCGTCAGGTCTGTATCCGCGTGAGTTGCAGCTTCTTTACAAAGACGCGCCCTGATCCTACAGGCGCCTCTTTTTCCTTTCCTCTTTTTTTCCCCCCGCTTCCTTCGTGAGGATCATGTAAGCATTGCTTGCACATGCTCACCACGCTGGCTTACAGCACCCCCATTGTGTTTTTTTCTTTTTTTTTTTCTCGCGCTTTCCTCCGTTTTGCAACTGTTTGTTTTGCTCTGCTGACACCTGCTGGTGGAAGCGGTGAACTGCAGAGGCTCCCAGCATCCTGTCTGCCTCCATCAGCAGCATCAGTGCAGCATCCTGCTTGATGTTACATGTCCTTGTTTCTGTTTTATGGTCACGGGCTGCTGCATTAATGTCACTGCCTCTGCTGCCTTCAGGTGAAATACATTTCTCCTGTCACACCCTGCAGGCTGATGCTACTTGTTACAGTACTGGCAAAAGTAAAAGCACTGAGTATGCACACTGACTCATACCAGACAAAATACACATTATATCATATTGCAGTGAGAGTATAATTAGTGATGCATTAATGTGTTGGTGGTGGTGCTAATTTCAGCTATTGTATACACTGCTGGGTAGCTAAATCTATATCAATATATTATTCTTTATTAGTTTATTTTTATTTCATATCAATAATCTAAATCTGCAAGGTAACTCTAAAACTCTGAAAGTAATGACTAAAACTGCCAAATGAATGTAGTTACGTAAAAAGCTCAATATTTGCCTCCAAAATGTTGTGGAGTGAAAGTATTAAATGAAAAGTACACTCAGAAGTGTTTAGTTGTTGTTGTTTCTTTGCAGACAGTGAGTGTCATGTATAGTATAGACTGTCCATGCAAATGCAGATGTTTGCTTTGGGGCCATATAAATATAATTTACTTGACAGTTGAGTGATACAACAAAGTTGTGCCAAATTAAATGCAACATGTTCAGCTGGTGTCTATAAAAATGGGAAAAGATAAGATATCTGTGTAAGATGTTTGTTTTAATCCTCTTGTTTCATCAGTATCCGTGGTATGTGATGTCTGAGCGCACACGCCTTCAACCTGCAATGATGGGAAACACTGAATGAGCTTTGTGCAGCATGCAATTGTTAAATATTGATGAATACAAGCCATGCAATAAAAACACACAAGTTACTAAAAGCCTCTCAGGAAAGGCCTAATGCTAGTCATCTGATATCACTCACCATAATGTAAAGAGCTGTGTACTGGGTAACAGGGTATCTGGAAAACCACTGATCACACAAAAAGCACAAGAATGTAGCATTAAACTGAGTATGAAGAACTTTAATCACAGAGTAAAGTTATTATACAGATACTGCAGTGTTTGATTTCGTGTCAGAGTTAGAGCAGTCTTTCCTTGTGATTATATTTTGCATCACACTGCAAAAGTAACACGGCCACGTCCAACTGTGTCAGCTCCAGAGCAGAGGGGGTGAGGAATGGCTGACTCAGCCGTGTCCAGTTATTCTCTGGAGAACAATGGCTCCTCTCTCCTCAGTGGAGCTGGTCAAGTGTGAGCCAATCACTTCAGTTCAAACAGAACACCTTCAGTGTGTGAGTGCTTTTATTCATAATAATAATAATAATAATGCACCTTTCAACTGGGGAATAATGTGTGTGTGCTGATCTGATGAGTAAAAACACTCAAGGGATTCAAGTAAATAAGTAAAAAAAAAAAAAGTGTAACATCCAGATACATCAACCATTATCCAGTTTGCTGTTGGATGTCTCTGGATCATTTGTGTCCTGTCTGTTATAACTGGTCGCTCGTCCCGTCCCTGTTGTGGGTGCTCGTGACGTCACCGACGGGTGTCCGGATGACAGAAGGGAGAAAAAGCGTGAACACAGAGAGACTCTGACAGGATGTGACGAGAGGCGCTGCTTTGAAATTAAAAGCGCAAAAAAGTTCAATCAAAAGACTAATGACATATTTGGAATATATATATTTGATATGATTCAACTAACACTATACACACTACACTATATTAGTAACATATGAATCACAGCACCAACATGTGCAGCAGTCACAGCGGGGAAAGGTCAGCGTACCATCAGGTGAGAACAGATTTAATGCAGATTATTGCACGTTATCATGTTTTATCCTGTTGTGACACAAAGTTATATTGGAATCAGCTTTATTGTCCGTGTATGTGTACAAATACAAGGAATTTGACTCTCACACTGCACACTCTCAGTACGTACACCGAATACAAAGAACAGACAGTAGTACAAAAAATAGAAAGAAAGAAATAAAATAAAAATAAAATAACAGCTGCTTAAAGGTAAAAACAAACAAAAAAAATTAAACATAACTTGCACAATGTAACAGTAGAGTGATCAGAGTGCAGTGATGCATTTGGGTGGCTTATGTGGGTTTGACAGTGTATCATGTCCAGTATATACATTACATACAGACACATATATTATGTTTCACATTGGATATTCAGGCATATGACTATGCTTTGTGGGAAATATAACATATTTTGTGTATCTTTACTTTATTTTATTTTGTAAGCATTTCTCAATCTAGATATTCTTCTGGGTTCAAACCAGTTCACCAATGAATATTTTATTTTGAAGGCGGTGACCGGATGTCTCGTTGTGCTGCTGCTGGCTGACTTGACAGCGGTGACGGAGGGAGGAGAGAGACAGAGAGGAAAGAGAGAGAGAGACAGAGGGGAGATGGCTGAAGGGAAGGCGGAGTGGACCGGGTCAAGAGCGACTTTGGAAACCGAACTAAGGTGACCTTGATCAACATCATCATCATCATCATCAGAGCTGTCAGCGCGGAGGAGAGCAGAGGCCTGCGCACACACTCTCTCTCTCTCACACACACACACACACTCTCACACACACACGGTGACAGAGGCGCTCATCAGCAGGAGCCGGTGTCCTCTCTGCAGGATTGCTCAGCCTCACAGGAGCCCTGTTTGGATCTGGACGGAGACTGACCCCCCCTGCTGAGTGTGAGTTGTTCTCTGCTTTCACTGAAAGATGCTTTTTAATGGCGGTGTCATGCATCGTGGGGTCACGCTTATTGTGTGGCCGATTTCTGAAAAACAGCTCCGATCCGAGCTCCGTGACGCGGGCTGCTGATGGAGCGAGGCCACACCCTCAGACAGCATTCAAATGACACTGTTGATGCCACATGCATGAATGAACCCTGGCCTATTTACTGAGGACGCAGCCGGCAGCACCGTCAGCTGCAGCCACTGTAGAAACACGTCGGGCTGTGGGACATCCAGTGAGCACAAGTGCTTTTCTAATCTTACTGCTGCTCTCCTTTTAGGTTATTAAAAAGAGCCACGCCGATTTGATCTTTCTCTCTTCTCAGTTTTGTCACTCTTTCCCCTAAATCTTCAAAAAGCACAACATGTTTTGTTCCTTTTTTAAACCCCTGATCTCATGACTCTATGAAGACATTAAATATAAAAGTGTTGTTTCGTTTTTCCCTGCCAAGAGCTCATCCTGGTGGTCCATTTCTGCAGGCCCGAGGAGTTTTTCCCAAGTTGACATACATATGAGTTGCTTGGTTACGGTGTTGTGCGAGGCTGCAGGGCTCTTAATCCCAGATCTGCATGTGCATGTCGGCGGTTTGAACCTGCAGTCGCTCACAGATTATGCAATTCTGGACCTGCCCGGGGAAAAAAAGGGTTTTCACAGGCCACACAGACGCAGTCCAAACGGAGAGTGAATACAGCTTTTAGCCTGCCGCAATGGGAAAGACGACCCAAGGTTGCCATGCTGCTCTACAGAGAACAGAGCGTGTGCCGAAGCGCCTGTTCCCCCTTTATCTATTATCATGCATGTGCTCCTCAGTTCGAGACGCATCCTAATGTCAGGTGCACTCGTCCATCACCAGCTGTCTGATGCGAGTACAGAGACAACCGTCTATTCATGAAACTGGCTGCAGAGGACACGCAGACACTCGTGCATATGCACATGCACACTTTGTCTGTCTCTATTTATAGTCTCCTCTGCGAGCTGTTTGATCTGACACACACACACACACACAGGTGAATTTCTTGATCCAGATCTGCGGTGTGTTTACTGATTGTATCCTGCTGTACATCTGCAGTGATACACAGAGCGATGCAGAATAAAGACAGATGAGCTGCAAGGTCACCACGCATGAGCAGCTCTGCATTCACTTGAGACAGGCGACCTGGGACCAGATTCTGGTCTCCACCAGCTGCTTCAGTGGAGTTCGCTGTGGGGAAGGCGTCCCCAGGTGACAGGGAGGTCAGGGGGTTTGGGTGTCAGTGTTTGAGAGTGGTTCAAGAGTTTATCCTTTTATTTCAATACCCACTGTTGGGTCACTTCAGCAGCTGCTGAGGTGGCCTTGAAGCAGCCACTGCTCTGCCTTTTCACCTTTTCATAATTTCCAGTAGATGGATCAGTTAAGTAGCACACTGTCATTATATCATGCTATTATCAGGAGCTGCTCTTAACCCCCATCAGCCTTCTTATTCATTTCCCGACAGATGAAAAGTGGTGTCTGCAGTGGACCGGCTGAGATTTATTCAGCGTGCTGGCAGGCAGCACAGTGCCGACTCAGCAGCAGCACTTGGACTTAAAGACTCTGTAGGGAGAGAGAGAGGCGCATTGATTGGTGTGGACTTTGGCTTACACTAACATAAGTGTGTGCAGCTCTGTGGAGGTCTCTTCGCCCCTCGTCCCTCCCTCATCTGTCGCCGTCTCCCCTTTCCAGGTCATCAAGTGGTCCTGTTAGCCCAGTGGAGCTCCAGCTCCAGAGGCCCATGGCCCCCGTTTCTGTCCACCAGTGAGAGGTGAGCCAAGCTGGCCTCCCCGGCCCCCTCCCTGACCCCGGCCCCAGACCTGGACCCGGATCCAGACCCCGACCCCGACCAGCGGCACCCATACGAGGAGCAGTATGTGAGCGAGGGCGAGTCCAGCCAGCTCGACACGCACGCGGCGCCTCCCGACTGCAGGGACGCCGAGACCATCACAGGTAAGTGTGTGTGCATGTGTGGTCACAATCTTAATTTCAGTGTGTATATATTATTGTGCAGAATATTTCATTATAATTTTGTTCTTCATTTGTCTCAAATAATGTCATTTCGTAAGCTCTATGAAACCTGAATGTTATATTATTACATATTGTTTTGTACATATTGGTTTTTGATACTGTCTTACACATGTGTAAGTAGTATTTAATGCTGTGGCTGGTCGGGGTGTAGCTAACTACTTCATATAGTGTTTGGAATTTAAATAATGAGGTGATCAGAGCTTTTCCATGTACAGTACAAATGCAATCTGCAGAGTAAAGATCTAAACTGTTTTGGCTGTTCTAGTAATCCAATGAGACGTTTTGAGAAAATGTACTCATAAAGATATGTAATATAACACTAATGGCCCCCCTGTTCTCTCTGTGGTGTTCAGATGTGTGCAACAGCACAGATCTACCAGAGTTTGAGATCATCAGTCTTCTAGAGGAGCAGCTGCCAGTGTATCGGCTGCGTGCTGACACCGTCTACGGCTACGACCACGATGACTGGCTGCACACTCCCCTCGTCGCCCCGGACACCCGGCTCGACCTGACCACCGAGCAGATCGAAGAGACACTCAAATACTTCTGTAAGTCTGGCTGCAGTTCACTTGTAGAGCACACACATGTAGAAAAGAAACAGAGGAGGAGGGGCACTGGAGATTAAACTGGTGGGGTTTAATCTGTGGGACTGGTGTGGGAATACGGGGCTTTGACAGTGAAGGATTTACCCACCTGGGCACAGCCCATGCCACATTTAATCCTTCAAACTGTTCTCAGAAAGATAATCTACCATAGTTTGCGTGAATTTCTTGGCAGAATAAAACCCATTTGCATCACTGTGAGCTGAACTTTATTAGTGCGTGATGTCAGTGTCTTTGTGGAAAACTGAACACACACATTTTACATACAGAACATAAAACATTACGATTCATTTGTGCTCTACATTTCACATGTATTAAAAAAGCATTTTATTAGCATATTTTCATTGTTTTGTACTATGTAATAATAGTAGACAACACATTTGCCATCACACCTTGTTTTTGGGTTCCTTTTGAATTTTCACTCTCTACTTCACTGCAGTTACACAGAGACACTTTTTGAGTTTTATGTGAGTCATAGAAATAAGCTTGTTAACACCATTCCTCTCTTTTCTTTTTTGTATTCGAGTCTACATTCTGCCATACACATAGAAAGGGTTAATTGTATCATTTAATTCTACAGTTCGCTCTGTGGTTTATCTACAGGGAGGGTTTAAAAGGTGAACTGACAAGTTGATTGATTGCATAGTCTTTACAGTTTCAGCCTTCTGGTGTTGTAATTAACATCAAATAGTCGTGATATCTTATATATGTAAAAAGACACCAGTTTGAATCCCCTCTAATGGAAACAGTACTCATCTTTACAGTCCTCAGGCAGGTTAGAATAAAAAGCCGCCATTGAACAAACCATTTTTCTCCAAGGTCGACAGTGGAAACAATAATGATTTTACCAGTTGACCCAGTAAGATCAATGCATCCTCTGGTGGTAAAGGTAATTTTTGCTGTCCTCCCGCCATATCACCACTTTGCCTAATACACCCACCCAGAGGCTTTCTCATATAGACAGTTTTGAGAGGCTGCCATTAATATCGATTCTTTCTTTGTTTATCGTATTGTACTCAGGATGCTTTAATTATATTTATGTGAAAATCAAATTTTTCCAGGACATTATGATGAAAGGTCCAGCTAACTGAGGTTAAAGCCTACTTACTCTACATCACAGGCCACTTGTATAGCTTTTGTTTTTCTTGTATGTGCCACATTATGTGCAGTGTGTGTCTAATACATGAATGCAGATAAATAAGGTTAAGCAAGATTTTTCTTTTCTAATCTTTTAAGCCAGCATCGTGTGTGTCTGTTCTCACTGCCATCTACAGTCAGGTTCATCCTCTACCTGTTTAGATACATAACTGACATTGTAACCTCCCTCCACAAGGTGGTGCCCATTTTCATGCTGGAGGAGGTTAAGGATATTTACTATGGGTTGTTAATTATTCAACTAAAATGAGAGACTCCTCCAGCAAATTTAGATATTCTAAATTTAATTTCAGGATTGTGACCCAAAACACAGATGGTGGTTATTCTCTTGGTTATTATTTAGTTTTTTTTAAATCCCTGTTTTAATGTCAAATCTGTCTTTGTTGTATAGTGATGAGTCACTTTACAGATTAATTTGTCAGTTATACTGTATTGTCAGGAGCTTATTAATAAGGAGGAAATGAGCTTATTGGTTCCCAGTCTGTTGTTACTGAGCCAAACAGAAGTCATGAGGA
The DNA here is from genome assembly GCA_037176925.1 of Amniataba percoides. Classification (NCBI taxonomy): domain Eukaryota; kingdom Metazoa; phylum Chordata; class Actinopteri; order Centrarchiformes; family Terapontidae; genus Amniataba; species Amniataba percoides. Next base: position 5,502,614 of record JBAJHX010000040.1, on the reverse strand, counting down.
TAGGGCACAACTTGTGTGTGTATGTGTGTGTGTGTGTGTGTGTGCGCGTGTGTGAATATGTGTGTGTGTCAGGACCTCTATGTGCAGCATGATGAATGGTGAAGAGTAAGTTTGTGTCTGAGCGGATTTTGTTTGTGGATGAGGGTCGCCATGGTAACAGTCGCTGGAGGCAGAGAGATGTTCAGCGGCCTGGCGCAGAGCAGAGGAGGGAGGAAGCGAGGGGATGAAAGGGAAGGTGAAAGGGAGAGAGGTGTGGGAGCTCTAGCAGCGTTCATGAGAGGAGAGAGGAGAGTCCGCCCTCCCTGATTGGCTCTTTTTCTTTCCATCCTGGCATCCTCTAACTCATCGTGCAACTTGTACTTCCATTTCACCTCCAACTCAGCAGCTGTAGAGCTTTTCCAAAACACTCTCTCTCTCTCTCATCTCTCCGCCTCCCTCGCACTCGCTCACAGGGGCGTCCGAGTGGGCGGAGGGAAATTCAGTCTCTGGGCCTGTTCTCTAGTAGCTGAGCAGTAGCAGTAGGAAAGAGGGAGAGTGAATGGATCAGCGTCTGGGAGGTTTGCCGCTTCTGCTCGTCGGCCGCTGTGGAGCTCAGGGAAGAGATGGACAGCAAGAGCGAGGTGGAGGGATTAGCGAGGGATGAATGTGAGCTCGATGACTTGTGCTGTAAGGAGGACAAGAAAGGTAAAGCATGTGGGTCAAAACACAGACAAGAAAGATGTTCAGTGTGATTCATATGTGATCAGGTTAAATGTGGCAGTCATTTGTTTCCTGTACTTTGATTTGATTTGTGTTGCACAGCAGAGCAGAGAGCAAGCCAACTTATGATTCCCTGTTGCAGTTTCTTGTTCAGTAACTGCACCACATTACAAAGTTGTAAGTTTATTATTTCAGGGAGGAAAAATTCAGTTTTGTGTGTTTCCTACTTAATGATCTGACACTGGGCCTGGTCTCTGCCTTTGTTCTTCTCATTAAGAGCAATTTCCTGAAGCTTGCCAACTTTGAATTTGCTCTGTTTTGACATATCAGCTCCGGAGCGCACACACATGCACAC
>JBAJHX010000040.1:5487422-5501460 GCA_037176925.1 Amniataba percoides | reverse complement strand
GCAATTTCCTGAAGCTTGCCAACTTTGAATTTGCTCTGTTTTGACATATCAGCTCCGGAGCGCACACACATGCACACACAAGCACACACAAATCCCCACAATCCATTAACGTGCTTGTGTGAGCCGGAGCGGATCGCAGTTTGAACACTCTCTCTGCTCTCAAAGGTGCTTTAATGAAACATAGTTAAATTGTTTTGGGCTGGGTGTAATGCTAACAGGATTACAGAGGTTTAACATAATGCATTCGATAACTTTGTACAGTGCGGTATTGATTGGCGCTCCGAAGTCAATAAGAGCTCTCACCTCAGGGCAACACAGCCCCCGCTGTGCGCCATGGAAAACCACCCCCCTGCCCCGCTTTTTCATACACTAACATTAAGTCAGTGCAGATGTTGCATCCCAAACATGACCCGCCCGGATGACTTTTTAAACTTTCTGTCTTACATAATGTAGCTGTGTGTGTTGTGTGCGTGCCATTGTCCACGCTCACGCATCACACCAGAGACGACGAGAGAGGTGAGAGGTCGTTTGTGCAGCAGAGGTGAATGCAGCCCCGCACGTCCCTCGCTCCCTCCCCCCTCACTCTTTTTGTGCCTTTTTGTGTCTCCACAGTGCTATGTGCAGACAGAGTGGGCCAGATGACGAAGACCTACAATGACATCGATGCTGTCACACGTCTGCTGGAGGAGGTGATGATGATGATGCTGATCTATTTTCGTACGGTCTATCAGTGTAATTCAGCGCTGCAGCAGGGAGGATTTTTAATCAGTCTAAATCAAAAGGCGAGAGTGCAGCAGAGAGGACGCTCTCTCATAGAAACTAGATTAAATTAACAGAAAAAAAGCAGGAATCTGTGGGTGAATTCGGCCTCTAAATTTACCAACAGTGGCTGAACCTCCGCCCCCGCAGAACACCAACGAGAACAAACCTAGTTTAACAGCGCTGTATTGTGGGATTTTGGGGTACTGATGCTATACTTATCATCTCTCCTCATTTCTTCCTGCGCTCCAACCAACAGAAAGAGAGAGATCTGGAGCTGGCTGCAAGAATCGGCCAGTCGCTTCTTAAGAAGAACAGGACTCTGACTGAGCAGAATGACTATCTGGAGGAACGAGTGGGACAAATCACAGAAGAGGTGTGCTCGCACTCGCTCAGAAACACCAGGCAGATTTTCTGTCTTCAAACTCAGTCTCCACTTGCTAGCTTTTCTTTGTAGCTTTCAATGCTGTCTCAGAGTCTTCTTCAGTTGATTGAGTTTGCACAGAAACATCTATATTGTCCAGTTCTTCATATAACTTGTTCTTGTCATTTTTGATGGTTTTTCCAGCACATCCACATTACACACATACATGCACACCTACAGTTTATACAGTTATTTATATAGAAACAAACGCAGACAGTTAACACTGTTGGTCCTCTTCCAGGTGGCCCAGCTGCACCACGAGCTGAACCTGAAGGATGAGCTGCTGCAGTTTTACACCAACGCGGCCGACGAGAGCGAGGATGAGTCCAGCAGCTCCCCAACGTTAGCATCCCTTCTTTGTTGATTAGTGTCTCTTTCTGTCAATAAAAAAAAGTTGTTTGAGTAATTTTGAATTAAACCTTTTGGGATGCCAAATCACGGAAGCCTCTAAACGACAAAACATAGAGGTTTAGCACTGATTCATATAATCTAATGACCCTTTGAGGACCAAGTTTCATGCACACTCTGTCTTAATCTGTTCAAAGGGGCAAGAAAAGTAAAGTGGAAGCAGCTGCGGGAGGCTTTGTGAGCGACACACTCCAGAGGAAGCTCAAAGATCTGGAAGAGGAGAACCTGTCGCTCCGCTCAGAGGTGTCTACATACATACTAACACTTAAACACACACGATGTAAGAAAGAGACTGAACATAATGTTTAATCACGGATGTCTACATGCAGGCTAACCATCTGAAGTCAGAGACGGAAACATATGAGGAAAAGGAGCAACAACTTGTTAATGACTGTGTGAAAGAGCTCAGTAAGTTTCTCTGTTTCTAAAGTGTTTTTCCTGTGCGTGTCACTCGTGACTGAAATGCAGTTTTAGTTTTTGATGTCTTCTTCAACTGTCTCCCCTGTTTCATGTTTCAGGTTTTGGACATATCTTTCCCTTTTTCACGTTAAACTAATCCTTTCCCTTTCAGGGTTGTCCAGCCTCCAAATCTCCGCCATCGCAGAGGAACTGGCTCGTAAGACTGAAGATGCCTCCCGGCAGCAAGAGGAGATCACACACCTCCTCTCTCAGATAGTGGATCTGCAGAAGAAAGCCAAATCTGTGAGCATGCACAGAAAGACACATAAAGCCGATTCAACTCAGAGGTGCTCCATTCGTTTTTCTCACTCAAGCCTGCGTGTGTGTTTCTAGTATGCGGTGGAGAACGAAGAGCTTTCTCAACACCTGGTGGCAGCTAAAGACGCCCAGAGGCAGCTCACAGCAGAGGTAACGCCCACTCCACTGCCACGTTTCCTTGCTTGCCAAGCTGCCACCAGACGGTTTGAGTTGAATTCCAAAAGTTAACTTTAACGTGTACAATGAACAGCTTCAGGAGCTGGAGGAGAAGTATTCAGAGTGTATTGAGATGCTGCATGAGGCCCAGGAGGAGCTGAAGAACCTGAGGAACAGAAACTACCCTGCAGGAACCCCTCGACGCTACCACCCCCTGGGGCTGTACCCAATGGTGAGCGAGTGTGTGTGTGTGTGTGCGTCAGTGTGTGTGTGTACCTGATGATTCTCAGTTCCCTCACAAGTTTTTTTTTTTTTTGTGTCACAGGATTCTCTGGCAGCTGAGATTGAGGGAACAATGAGGAAGGAGCTGAGCCTGGATGATCCCGAGTGCGAGGAACAAAAGTATGTGAACAGTCAGACTGCTGTGTGTGATTTAGTTTACAAGCTGTGTGCTGCAAAGGACCAGGCTGTTCTTTTATACTTATTCATATGAAAAGTTCACATGATAAGGTCCGTCCACCACTTTGCTGAGTGAAAATATTTAATTGTCACATTCAGCTGTCTGTCTGTTAGATTGATTATTAGATGTATTGCATGAAATTTTGTATAAATCTTAAAAGTTATTTAAAGATAAATTTTAATAATAGAAGTAGTAATAATAATAGGAAAATTGCGATAACTTTGATGAACCTCTCATTTTTCAGTGATCATCAATATGTCCTATTTAGGTTTAAAAACCTGCTAAACTCAGATGGACTTTATTTAGCAAACTAAATCATGGTACACATTTTACCTGCTGAATATCAACGCGTTAATACTGATACCCATTCTTTGCATTTCATTGTGTACAGAAGCCATCGGAAGCGTGTGTTTGAGACGGTCAAGAATGTCAACCAAACAGTCCGTCAGCGCTCTCTGACGCCGACCAGCGCCAACATCCCCGGCTCCAACCAGTCCCTGTCAGCTCGAACGTCACCACAATCCAGCGGCCTCTCCACACCTCACTCCAGCATGTATGGTGGCGACATCGGCGGAGACGGCATCGCCCTTGACAACCGAACGCAGACCATCCTGATGGAGACGGCGTCCAATCAGGATAGGTGAGGGGGAGCAGGGACATACTATAATAATAAATTAGAGAGAGAGTCTTTAAATATTTGCATGAATCAAACAAAAGTCTCTTTTCAAGAGCCTTGAGGATGAGTGAAATTTCACTAGTACAGTTTATGTAACATGCTCTTCAACCAATTGTCACCTTTTCTCAAGAATATTCTTGTGCCTGGTTTCTGTTTCATCTCTGCTCTGGCAGCAGCGCAGACAGCCGAGAGAAGAAGGCGAGCGGTGCTGAGGACCTGCGGCTCGCCCTGCGCCGCCTGTCCCTCCGTCGACAAAACAACCTGAGCGAGAGGCGCTTCTTTGAAGAGGAGAGGGACCGGAGGCGGGGAGGTCATGGAGGTCATGGAGGTCTGCATGATGGCCTGGGCCAGGAGAGCATGCTGACCCCCTCGGAGAGCATCATGTCGCTCGGCAACCTCCACATCTGGGCCTCGCGAGGGCCCTACCTTCCCGACAAACTCCAGATCGTCAAACCGCTTGAAGGTGAGGGAGAGAGGGAGCGCGGGGTGAGCTGCAAGGCGGGGCGGAAGTGGGAAGGCGACTGGCACCGAGGGGTCGGGACGAAGAAAGGGAGCAAGCGGGGATGGGGGACGGAGGGGGAGAAGAGGCGAGAGAGCCGGCACGGGCGGACGCTCGAGGGCGAGAGGGAAAAAGGATGGGGATGGGCCAGGAAGACCGGGGCTGGGATAGAGAGGGAGAGGGGAAGGAGGTGGGCCAGAGACCGAGGCGGGAGCAGGAAGATGAAGAGCGCAATAGAGAGGAAAGAGAGGCCCTTGTCATTAATGCTCTTCAACTCCTTCTGGTCTCTGATGCACCATCACAAAACGGGCAGTTTTGCGTCACCGCACAGCTACTGCAAAGACACGCAGCCCAGGGGATGGTTGTAGACAGACACGCCATGTGATTAAGCAGGAGGGGAGAGGGGGTGACGTTCGGCTTATGCCTTATTTGCTGCTGTTCTTTTACTGAAACCTCTGGGATGAAGGAAAACAGACTTAGAATAAGGATGTATATATGATAGTGACCAGTCTAACACACACTTCACCTCATAGGCGAGTGATTTAATGACATCATAGCCGGTGCTGACAGCTGATCGAGAGCTCGCCACATGACATCACTGATTAGGGTGTAAAGTGTAAGTCTGAACCTTGAGAGCAATGTTTTTATGTTTCCCCTCGTGATTCGGTCTTGATTAAACCTCAGAGATTGTTGGCCTGTGCCGCCCTCTGCTGGTAATAATTTGTACTTCACTTTAAAAGCACACTGTCCGCTGTTAACCCAGCGAACATCTCCAGGATATACACAAGCCGGCCATTGCATCTGTTTACATGCATTTCTTTATTTGTATTAACTCCTTCTTATACATTTATTATTTCTGTCTTTATGTGTTTCTTTACTATTAATTCATTATTTATGACCTTTTGTTTCTTCAAAACCTTTTTTTGTTCACTCTGTCACTGCTCGCTGTCTCTGTTTCAAACTCATGTAGTTAATTAATAAAAACACTTTTCTCATTCTAATTGCTCCTCCATTTCATTTCCATCTTATTCTTCTGCTCTTCATCAACTTTTAATGTCTCTGTATTGTTGCAATCTTTGTTTGTCATGCAGATCACTGAGGCTTATTCTGTCATACTGCTCTTCACTTGTTTCTTCATGGATGTGCTTCATGTAGATGCATCCTTTTATTAGTTACTTTTTCACTTATAGCTTCATTCAGTAAGATTAGGAGATTCTGGCAAAGTGAAAGTTTTGAAAAATCAGAGTGAGGACACTTTTTCAGCTCCGTGTTCCTCTTACTTACTAGGTCATCTCTAAAGCCTGCCCCCTTAATTGTTTTTCTTCTGTTTTCTTATCTTTTGTGTAAACTGTTGTTTTCTTGCTTGATTCATTTTTTTGTTGTTATTTATCTGCTGTTACATCCACTCCGAGTTAGTTCATCCACAGTGGAGCAGAGTCTGTACAGGAACAGAGACTGAAGCTGGGGCAAATACTTTGTTCTGATTGGTTGTTTTGATTTGGGCGAGTCAGATTCTTGTCAAATGACCTTAGAGGCAGCAGGTGGAGCCAGAGGAGCCTGACTTTTCTGTCGATATTTCTAATCTGTCTCATGCACTACTGTCAGGATATAGTGACAGTTTTAGCAGTTTTTGACAGTTTTAACTTTTTTTTATGTTACCTACTTTCACTTTAATCTGCAGTCTCGTATGAGCCCATGCACTCGTACTTTACACGGTATCTATTTTATTACGGTTGAGTAGCTGCACCAATATCACAAAAATCACTACACATTTATGTAGTTGATGAATAGCTGATGGGTTTGCACAGTAAAACTTATTAAGCTCTTTACCTGAAACCACAGGACACAGCCGGCTGTTTGTGACCAATGCTAAAAAGTCTTTTCAGGAACACATCAGAAGCACTGTCTGTCAATCTGATGATAATAAACAAATCAGTTACCCATGAAGCACTGAGTCATGAATAATCCACCACATGTTTGTTTGTGTGTGTTTAGAGATGCTGGGTACATTGTGGTTCTGTTCATTTCTACCCACCAGGCTCTGCCACCCTGCACCACTGGCAGCAGTTAGCCCAGCCTCACCTCGGTGTGATTCTGGACGCCCGGCCGGGAGTCGTGCCAAAGGGCTACAGACCCCTCGAACTAGAGCTGGAGCAGGTCTGTGTGCGTGTGTGCTGGTGTGCGAACCAACAGTATCGTCACTCAAATGCTACGCTGTGCAAACATACTATTATTTTTTACTTCTGCATGGCAAAAGGTGATGAGTTGCACAGGTAGTTATACCATGTCTTCATTGCACAAATAAAATTGGGATGTATTGTCTTCAATACAAGGAGTCAAATCACGCTTATATGCAGGACTGATGTACAGGAATCAGTCAGTTTAGTGGGAGAGGACAACAGTTTGCTTGGATAGGTTTGTTATCATTCAAATTTATTTAGATATTAGAGTTGAAGTGACAAAAAAACCTTGTGTGTGTTTATGTGGTATGACCTGACTTATTACTTACACCTAATCACTGCTAATAAATAATAGTTGAACCCCCCCCACTCTGTGCTGCGTTGTCTCCAGGTGTATCCGTGGGGCGGCTTTGAGGAGGATGAACCAGGGGAGCAATATTTCCAGAATCTGCCCACCTCCTCAGCCTCTGCCTCACCAGCGGTGCCCTCCACCTCCAGCACCGTTGACACCAACCTCGGGCAGTCTACACCCACCATCGCTCCCCGTTCTCCACCCTCCCCATCCCCATCGCCACATCTAAGCAACACTGATGTCCTTGGTGAGGTCATATACATACTATATATTCTTCATATATAAACTGTAACATAGTTTGGAACAGCCGTGCTCTGTGAAAAGGATCTTCTCTAATGACTGCCTGTGTTTGTGCGACTTTCAGCTGCATACTACCCAGGTAAATGCATGGCCCACACCAGCTCTACCTACACCTTCACAACCTGTCGAATCCTCCACCCAACTGATGAGCAGACGCGGGTCACGCCAAGGTAAGAAAGAAAAGTATATATAGTATATCGTTTTTTAAAATAAAGTTTCCTGTTTTTTTCTGTCAGAATTCATTCATAATCAACTGCTGCAAAGTTTTGCTTTTCTGCTCTGGGTATCTATATTCAAACACACACCTGACTTCAGAAGCCCTAATGAAATAATATGTTTTTAGAAGAACTCTAATGTATCCTAACGGTACACCTTTGCCTTTCTATTGGTATTGTGTGCCTATAAGTGCTACTTAAATTAAAGTTGTATCACACTGTACATGTTGCAGTAACACTAGAAATGAACCTGTAAACATAAATGCTGTCTATGCACTCAGTCTGAATTTGAGTCCCTCAGGACAAATGAGATGGTCCAAACAGCAATTGTTGAGGTGGGATTGTAAGCAACAATACTTAGTCAGTTGTCTTCTAAACAGCAGGAGAGTGCTGAATAATACATGCAGGTGTTTATGGGTCATCCCCTGTGCACAACAAATGTCAATTTTGTGATACTATAATGATGGGATGTCTTGAAAGGGCAATTTCAGTCGTTGAATTCAGCATTGTTCTTTACCTTGCCTTTACCATCTTTCCAGTTTAAACCCAGTTCCAGCGTCGTCATCTTGTGTGATGACCAGCACTCTGCTGGGCACTCCTGCTGCCACACCTTGCACGCCCCGCAGGCTCAGTCTCAGGCCGTCCGAATCCTCAACCAACCTCAGGCACGTCTCCAAATGCACCAAGAACGACACTTTGTTTCTTTGTTAATGACTTTTATGAAACCATTTACACGGAGTTTATCTTAGTTTCTTTAAAACAAGACTGAGAGGTGTGCTTTTCTACTCTTTTAGTTAAATGTTGTCATGAAGAGTTACCAGTAAAATCAATGTACCAGTATGACGTTGACCCTCATTGTCTCCCATATTTGTGCAGAGATGCAACACGCACCACCAGCACCTCCCTGGGCTTAGTGCGTCTTCTCCAGGAGAGAGGGATCTCAGCAGCCATGTATCACCAGAGCCAGGGCCTGGAGTACGGCCAGGGCAACGGAGGGGTCTTACTCAGCACCTCCATCGCCCCGAACCGAGCACCCAACCCCGACCCTCTGCGTCCCTCCACCCCTCCCAACTCGCCCACGGGACCAGGAGCTTCAGCTGTGCCAACCTCCGCGGGCTTCGACTTCAAGAGCCCCTCCTACGACAACTTCCTGGCCTCCAAACCGGCCCGCTCCATTCTGAAGGAGGTGACGGGGAGGATGAGGGGCCGGCAGAGGGGGAGGGATTGCGAGAGCCAGACGGACGTGAGCGTGACCGTCCACAACCTCAACCTGCTGGACAAGGTGAAGCGACTGGGAGTGGCTGGAGCTCCAGGGGGCAGAGCGGTGAGTCCCAGCCCCATCCTGGGGCCTCTGGGTGGGCTGCGAAGATCCGGTTCCCCTTTTGGGCCCGATGGAATGAGGAGGAACCGGAGTTATCCAGCCATGGTGGGGGCCAGCATGGCCATGAAAGCCCCGGGGCCCCAGGAGTAGTCTGGACTGCTGCTGGCTGTTATAGTAGCCAAGTGGGAGCCAGGCAGGGCCAAGGACTGACTGTTGAGCGGTCACCTGGAGCCCAAACACTGTCTGACACTGTTTATACTGTAAACATGGCACTTCTGACCAGGTTCTAATCACTCCTGTGGTTCTACAGGTACACCTTCCACTTTTCAGTGCTTTTGGGTGGTGGCTAATGCTTGAAATCAAAGCAAAATCACTTGAGGGGTTGGTTCACCCAGTATACAAAAACCTCTTCTGGTATGTAGCCATTCAGATAGTTTTGACTTCATGTGCCCATATTATTACCGTCGACAGTTTTCATCAGAATGGCCAATTAAAAGAACAGTTTGTCATTTCACACACCTGTTCTCTTTTTTCACTTTCTCCGAGAGTTAGATGAGACGATCGATCCCACTCCCGTGTCTGTATGTCAGATATGCAGCTGTGAGTAACTTAGCTGAGCACAGACACTGAAAGCAAATGACTAGCCTGCTCTGTCCAAAAGTTCAAAAAGTGACACCAAACAGAAATGTAAAAATGACAATGTGTTTTTAGAGGGAGCTACACGGTCCAGCTTTTTTCTGAAGATTAGCAGGTATCCACAGTGTGCAGCCTGTGTTTGCCCAAATAATCACAGCAGCTCCTCCTGAAACCACCATTACATTGTGTCATTTTTACTGTACTTTTCTGTTTGTATATGAGGTACATAGTTTTTTAAACTTTGGAGAGCACCAGGCTTGCCGCCCATGTTTCAGTCTGTATGCTATCAGCTGAATTAAATGAGGTACAGACAATCATGTCCTCTTTAGAATGAATTTTAATAACTTTGGAGATACTCTGACTTTTACTCCAATGCCCTCAGGATAGAATTACAATTTTTCCAATTCTTTAGTTTTTCCACACACCTGCATAGCTAAAAACATTCCTGTCAGCCTCAACTCTACTTCTGTTTGTACTTGGCATGTTAAACTCAGATGGTGATCGTGTATCAGCTCAACAGCCTGCGTGTTCATCGGCACTGTGAGCATGTTAGCACGCTGACGTCAACGCCCCACTCAGAGAGTCGACTCTGTCAGTTTTCTTCCTCTAAATATCTGGGCACATAGGGCCAATTTTATGTAATTCAATTTTATGTAATTCAATTTTATGTAATTGGGTGAACTTACCCATCCGTAGCAGAATATCTTCAAATAGAGCTACTGAGATATCTGTCGGGTAAAAATCCCAAAAAAACTCTCCCACTGCTGTCCACTCACATCCCTGCTTTGGAGACTGACTCTGCTGGCTAGATGTAGTACTCCCACTCTCGCCTTCCCTGAAACACAGCCACAAAAAGAATCCCACACACACACATCCAGACACACACTGCTTAAATCTGCCATCGCACTAGTTGGCTATTTGTAGCCGCCGTAGCGCTTAACCATGCCTCTCTTATTACTGGATTAAGAGCCACTTTTTATAAGTGAGTCAAGATTTACACCAAATACATGAAAATATGCCATCCAAGCCCTCACTGTCCCCTCTCAGTCTAAACTAAATCCCTCCTGGAGTGATTAGGTGTGAGTCTGACAAGTCACTTTCGACAAACCACTGAATAGATTTTATGTCAGTATTAAAGATACTTTGGTTTCGTCTCCTAATTGGCCATTAGACAGGGAAGTTGATGGTGCTTCCACCGGACGGATCAATACGCTGAAGCCACAGCTCACAGGGAGAGCGGAGAGAGAGGGATGAGAGGACTGATTGTGGCTGATCAGCCGTCACGGTCGGAAGCTTTTTTCGTAGAAATGAAGCAATATAGTGCCTCGACCATCTGTTTCGGATGTTCTACGTTCTTTGTGTGAAAGAGCTGTCACATCCGTCATTGCACTTGTGTTTATTTATTTAAAACATGCTGTGTATTTAAACTGTACGAACATGCTGTCTCACCTGCGCTCACTGTATATACCGTTCGTTGTTACTAAATTGTCAGTCATGCTTGTGAGGGAGTCGTTATGTGTAGTGCATAACCACACAAGAACCACACATCACTGTAAGTATCAGGGTGAGCATGTAACGAGGGTTTTTCCAAATAAAAATTGCAGTAATCAAACAATTAACTTTCCCCTCTGTGTGTTTTTAACCCTCTAATAAGACACTGTGATTCAATCAAGACCGGGACATGAAGAGTCGCAGACAGGAAGTCATCATTTACCCTCCTCCAGCAGATGGCGCTCGTGCATAACTCCAGTCTAGAAAAAAGTCTGTGTGAAGCGCATCTGTCCACACAGGCCCGGTCATAATCCATTATCAATTCACAATCTCTATCTCTTGTGCTTTGAGGGATCTGATGAGGGTTGCTCATTAAACCTCAATCGGCCACAGGGTCAACGAGAGGTGAGCAATAATCAAAAAGGCCACTCTGGTGGACGGAGAAGTCCAATTAGAAGAAATGTAATCTAACTCAAATGCCACCGACCTCTTTCACTGTGGACATTTGTCCGCGCAGAATAACATTTGGATAATCTTATTTGTCAAAACATCGTCAGTCCCCTGAGCTGAAAGAGGAAACCCACTCTCTGGTCCTCTGAGCGCAGACGAGTCATATGTCACATGTCTGACGTACCCTCACAGCCCTTCGATCATCAAGACCAACAATAATGTTCTAAATGCCTTCATTAAAGTCATATAAAACTGGATGTTATTTCACAGTTTTATATAAATACATTATATAAATGTGAATACTGGTAATAACTTTTAGCCACAATAGGGGTTGTTGTTCCTTCAGTAGAAATGTTGAGAGGTTGGTGCGTCCTTTTCCAGACTGAACTGTATCTCAACAATTATTGGATGGGCTGCCAAAAATATTTGTACATTCATGGTTCCCACATAATAAATTTGACTTACTTCTGTGACTGTAAACCTGAGGTCAAAATATTAGTTGTACTTTTGGTTAGTTGTACGTCACCTGAACTTTTAACCCTAACCAGCGAATATTATCGTGCTAACGCGCCGAGTAGGTAAACAGTAGAAGGTGTGTCAACATCACTGCTGTGAGCTTGTGGAAGCTTTCTTCTTTCCATTGCAGCAAGAAGGGAATCAAGAATTTATTTGTCATTGCACAACAGTAACAACACAAACCATATATATGGTTGTAGGGAGCAAGATATATATATATATATATATATATATATATATATGTGTGTGTGTGTGTGTGTGTGTGTGTGTGTGTGTATGTGTGTGTGTATGTGTGTGTATGGCAAATAAAAATAAAAATATAGAAATAAAGAAAGAAATAATATCACAAGAAGAATAAAATATAGAAATACAATAATCTAAATGAAACAAATTAGATATAAATATTACAACTACTCACTGTATTTCTCAAAACTTACACCTACATCCTGCACTGCTGTGTTATGTGGAGATATGGCTGCTAAATGAATGTATATTATGTAAACCTGGAATTACGGAGTTTTTGAGATCAGTCCAGGGCATCAAAGGCAGGAAGTGTCCTTCCCTGCTTTTAGTTCTTCAGATTGGCGTCTGACTAAAATAAAATGCCTTTGAATTGACTAAAGCTCATCTGAAGTTAAAGACTTTATCATTTTGGAGACAGGATGCAAGACAGAAGACAAAAAAATGAAGCACAGTCTGTCGAGCCAGTTTCATAGATGGTCCAGGACCATCTGCTCGTCACCGTTGCTGGATCTTCATTACAGCCACACTCTTGGAGCTCATGTTCCTTTCATGAGAGCGCGGCTTTGCCCATTAGCACAGAAAAACCACAGCACTTATACATGAGTGAGCGCTCGCATCATTCCACGTAAGATGATGTAAGCTACACATGCATTTGCCTTTTGACCTTTTTGGCATCATTGGTACTCTGAGCAGATATCTTCATCCCCACACACACACACACACACACACAGTGGAGACATTTACCGGCAGTCCCACTGAAGCCTTTAAACCTTTCCAGGCCCTTTCATTTTGAAGTTTGGGCCTCAGCTCTTTAAACAGAAGGTTTCTGTCAATTCCCAGGGCCACCTCAGACTCTCAGGTCTCTGTACATTTCTGATTCATGTGCGACCTCCGTCCAAGGCACTGTCTTCAACGACCAACACACACACTCACTCACACATAAACACACACATATAAACACACACACTTTCCCTGAAGGCATCTACAGCCTTTTCTCTGAATAATTCACCAAGCCTGCTTTGTTCATCGATCCCTCTCTCCACCTCACACTCACACAGACACATCTTTCACTTAACACACGGGGCCAGGAGTGGCATAATGGGCTGCTTCATCACAATTCAACCCTACAGTGGATTCCTCCCCTCTGCCTTACTAATACCTCCTCCAAGTTGATGTTTGCTGGCGGTTTGTCAGAGTTGATGTCTTCCAGCTAATTGTAACAAAAAGAAATAAAATGTCAGGAGAGCTTTGACAATGAGAGTCAATACCACGTCACCAAATCTCTTTTGTCTAATGAGGTTTAGCCACAAATTTCCTTAGTAGCACATTTTCAGAAAACCAACTCTCTGGGCTGTTAGTCTCTCTAGTGGAGCCAAAAGCAATTATTAGGATTTGTTTTGAGCCTGCTTTAAAAATTCAGTCGATATCAGTTTCTCCAAACGCTTCAGACTGCTACAATATTTAGCACAGACCTTAAAGCTCATGATGATCTTGCGTCGTCCTTTTGAAGATGTTCTCAAACGCCCGCTTCCTGAATGATGCATTCACTGACTTTCATCTCCTTTGTGTGACTGCACACTGACCCTTTTTCTCAGCGTCAGACATGGCTCCCCCACATTCGCCATACTCAAAAACTGTCGTCATTAACCGCGATCCACCGTGTCCTGATTTTTTTTTTCTGATGTGCAGGAGTTTGCTTTAATCTTTTTTTTTCATCGGGCAAAGACACTGACCTTTGACATTGGATATGTGGTTTAAAATCATGCATTTTTTGTGACATTTAATATAAAAGAAACTCAGCTTGGCAGATGACAAGAGGTGGACGATGTGTCCCATGGGAGACTCTTTACTCGTGGATCTGACGGAGGTCTTCTTTTTTACTGGTAACATCAATAAAGCATATTTTCACTTTCAAACAATTTTATCAGTTTAGATAAACTTAAACAAATAACATCCTGGAACTCCACATGAGGAGAAACTAATCACAAATTCCAGACTCGAGCAGAGACATGCAACATCTCTCACAAACACGTCCCTATTTCAACAAAGATGGCATTAATGGTTTGTGATAACTATACAGATTGATAGACTAGAGGTGGCTTCAAAATATTATATCATGTTATACATGATACATATACTAAAGATATATATATATATATATATATATATATATATATATCTATATCCGCAAATCTCGCATACAATAAAATATAGCTTTAACTATAATCTCCTCAG
>JBAJHX010000040.1:5459520-5475619 GCA_037176925.1 Amniataba percoides | reverse complement strand
CATCCTCAGCTTAATAGAACCACCATCTAGATGAAGAACAGCTCTAAGTGAAACCAGCTGATCTATATTTCTATGACAGGCAGTTAGACACACTGTCCAGTCTGCTGCTTACAGTGATTGTGATTGACCATGGTGCAAATATTTTGTCATGTCACCCCATCAACATACTCAGTATGAATGAATGGATGACTCCATCTTCTTACACAATCACTTGCATTTATACAACCCATCATTCATCATCTGTGGCACAGACACAGTGCACAGTAAGTGCACGTTTTCTAACATATGAGAGATAACAATTACATTGCTATAGATTTAAATCCTCAATCCCGCTTCAGAACAGAAATACCTGTACTCACTCATTAGAAATTCATCATACAGTCCTTACTCTCAGCAGAGTCATTAACTATGCTGCCCAAGTCCAAATGTCAGGCTCTGCTGTTCTCTACTGAGAGTACAGTCAATCCACCGAGTCTTTCTTCTCCCATGATGTTCCTTAGGAAAGACTTTACTGACTTGAGCTTGAAGAATGAGCTCTGCTGTCTTTGAAGACTGTGTGAAACGGTCGGTGCAGAGGGGGGGGCTCACCTGTAATAGTAAAGTGGTAAGAAATCGCCCAGCTGCACTAGTTACATCGTGGATATTTACACCAGCAAGGGACAGCTGAAGTTAGGTATCAGATACGTCCCAGTTATGGACTCAAAGAGAGAGGCTACTTCTTTCAGGAAGCTATTCCATGTACATCCACAGTGTCATCATAATAAATTATCTTAGCTGCTCTGCCAAAGCCTAATTCAGCGTGCAAGTATGTTATTGTGCACATTCGTGTTCGCCTGGTCTATATGCGCTTGTGTGTATCTGAGTGCATGTGTGCAGTCAGCAGGCTGCATGAAACGCGCCTGAATATTTTGCATCCAATTAAGTTGATGAGGGTTCATTAAATCATGGCACATTTCTAAACTCCGTGCAATTAAAAAGCTTTTGACGGAGAGGCGGCGTGAGACACAAAAGGCTCGCAGAGGAAGGAGATAAAAGAGAAAAAAAAAAAACCTCAAGTTCATCATTCAGGAGCCCTTGAGATTGCACTGGCAACGTAAGCCGAGACCTTATTATTGCTGAAGAGACGCAGAACGGCCTCCCGCTGATGTGGACAAATCCCTCAGACGAAATTGACGACAAAACGTGAGCGTCTGAGCATTTTGTGTAACGAAACAGTCAGCGCGTGCACCACCACTTGTATAACAGCTGGGAAATGTTAGCACCTGTGTGTATGCACCTGCACGCTTATTCAAAGGCATACACAGGAGATGGTATTAGAGACTGGTAATTGCTCCACTCAACTCGGTGTTGTCGGTAGGAAAGCCATCGGTGTGCCTGCGCTGCCTCTGCTTTGTCTCTGTGCTGAATTATAAATGACCCTGTGGCGTGTCACTGCTGACAGGAGGAGAGTGGATATAGGTTACTCCCACTGAGCAAACACAGGCATCACACAGGGAAAATGTATCCGTGACGACTTTATCTTTTACTCGCTTTCACCTAGAAACCAGTTCCGCTGTCATCCACGTGTACGAGGGTTTTCTTTTTTACTCAAGAGAGGGAACAGTTCTCTTCTCAGATCGGACTCACCTTGGCAGCAATCAGCTCCCATAAAACTGGATGAGACGTGTTAACAAAGAAGCATAAAAACAGAAGAGTGAGTTTAAACTATTGTGATGTTAAAACTCCCACTTACATTACTGAGCAAAACTGCAGGGAGGTTTAAAGGAGACACTGATCAGTGATACACAGAATCACTGGCTGCATGCTGGATGATTGTCAACATGAATACACAGTGCAGACTCTTGTTTTAGGTGTTTTGCACACTCAAAAGAATCTGTTTTTGTCTTTCTGTTGTTGTCTGTTTATCTTTTAGTTTGCCTCACAAAGCCCCACCCTCCTTACTGTAACTAATACTGTCAAGTTTCTCCTCTCAAAGACTTTGAGGAATCTAAAACACTTGGTCCTTAATTTCATAGACAGCAGGATTTTACTGTTTCCACTGACGACTGCTGGCAGCATCTCGTGAAGTGTTGCTGAAGTTAGCTGATGTGGCTAACGTCAGCCCGCTGTCCTCGGAGGTCATTATGTTTTAAGCTGACTTGTTTTAATATGAGAATCCTGTGAAAGTGGGCTTGACTGTGGCAAAATAGGCCTATTAACTCCACACACTCACTGTGTCTGAATGAGTAGATATATGAGTAGAGTCCATTTCATGTCATTCCTCACATGTCTAATGTGTGTTGCTTTTTGGGAATTTTATGATTTTTTTATATTCATTATGACGTTCACCTGGTCCTCTGAGAAGAGATTCGCACATTAATGCAGCTCCCGTAACTCATGTCTTGGCAGTTAAGTACAAATCCATTAGAAAAACAAAGCATTAAATATTAACGACAAGCCATAATCGTCATTCAGATAGATGGGCGCGTGCTGAATGTGTGCGGATATGAGCAGCACGCCTACGCATGTCAGACCTTCATGTGCTGTATGTGGTTATCTGTGATACAAGAAGGAACTGGCCAATAAAAGAAGATAAACAGTGATCTTACATTAAGGGGAACCATTACGCAGATATAAAACATCCCTCACAGAATCTCTATTGATCTCTGCGCAGTCTCAACTAAATACGTAAATACTGATCACCTCTACAGATATGTTCATTTCCCTCATTCAATGCAACTTGGTCTTTTTGTTTGCTGAGGGAAATGTGTAATGGTAACTGTCCATCTGTGGAGTTAATGAACACGGTGGGCTTAGACTGTGTGTGTTTAGATCTATTTATTCCAGCTCTGGAGTGTTTGCCTTTGGTTTGCTTGTCCAGGTGAAAACAACATTATTTGAACTCATGTGGCACCAAGTGACAGCATCAGGATGCTCATAATGAGTGTTTTTTTTTCAACAGAGCTTCACTGCAGTTGGTTGCAGGTGAAAATGAAACCAGAACCCTCAGCAGCCGAAAATAATGAAAATAAAAATACAACATTGACTCCTGATTTTAACATAACCATACAGTCATTATATTCTATTATGATAGTATTAACATACACTTATGCCTCACACTAAAGGGCTTCTGTGTTCCAGTTTACTGTTGTAAGTTGTTATTTTCATAGTTTCTACCATCAGTTATCTAGTTATAAAGGAAACAATAATCTGGGTACGTGGCAACATTACTACCAGTCCAACATACAGTGCTAAGCAAATTAAGAAAACACATGAAAATACACAAAACTGTGTGTTGAGCTCTCAGGGCCAACGTACCAACAGGGCAATAAAAAAAGTAGTAGGATTATCAAAGGCAACTAGATTGCTAAAACAACCTAAACGCACTACACTGTTTACGGTAGGTCAGAGTTGAGCATTTGCATTGGTTTGCCATCTGTCTGATTAGACTCGTAGTTTCAGGCAGTGGTAAATGATGCCAGTTTCACAAAGTCTTGCTACGAATGAAACAGTAAACAGCGAAGGAAGCCAAATTTTATCGTGCTCAGTTAACACTACAGAGACCTGGATCCATTTTCAGTTTTGAAACCGTGAAAGGGCCAAAAATCAAACAGGAGAGCACTGTGAAAGATCAACGAACGAATCCGTCACCATTGTCCTAAACCTTTGCTCCGTATAAGTGACAAGTCTGAGAGTAAAAAGGTTTGGACCTGAGAAAACAAACTGCTGTGGCTGCAGCAGCTCGCAGCCTGTCACTGCTCTGTTATGTCACCGATGGTCTGTATCACAGCGATTCCCTGCCAGCTTTTCTGCATTTGAATGAGTGACAGACAGTCAATGGGCGAAGAAGCCTGACATGTCTCACACCCGTGTTAGCGAAGAAATTAGTGTCAGTCATCTAAACTCCTCACACACTACTACTTTCCTCTCTCACCTCTTTATAGCACTCTCCTGGCTTGTCATCCATTTCTAAACACTTGTTGAATGCTGAAGATGGCAGGGGATTTAATGATTTTCAAACACACACACACACACACACACACACACACACACCTCCTCTGTCTGTGTCCCCCTCTCACCCTCCCACAGGATGTATAATTCATTAGGCGTTAGTTGGGTTTGGCAGCCATTGGCTCCGCGAGAGTTCAGAGCTGTAATGTGACACGAATTTGGCAATTACCAGAAGAAACACGTCCAAGCGGACTCCACGGGAAGACATGCACTGTCCGGAAAGAGAGAGAGGGACAGAGAGAGCTTCGGTGTGGGGTGAGGTAGATTACAGATGTCAGCGGTGGTGTATTCAACACCAGTTCAGCCCAACAATTCAGTCTATCAAATCCAAAAGATTTAGGTGGGCGCCCAGACGACTTCCTGCTCTGTTTGAGGCTGGAAACAAAGACTGTTTACTTCTTATAATGTGATACTTCATGACTCCCTCCGGGGGGAAAGTCTCTTTTTGCCTCGGGGCCAGTTTCACAGCACGACACCAGAGGCTGCTAGATATTCAGTCCTGTGCTCACAGACACTTCAGCAGTCCCCACTACTTTTGCAAAAAGAGGAACCCATGTGTGAAGTACAATAATTAGCAAGGAGGCAAGGACTCATGGTCTTTTAAACTTCTGGCTCTTTGTTCGTGTTGGTTTGAAAGTTTAGATCGATTCAGTCCAGGTTGTTTTAAACAAACAACAAGGGGAAGTCATTTCTAATGTAGATTGGATGGCATGACTTAAAGAAGCAGCTACTAAATGGACCTTGTGTTGAGATTTGTTTTGCGAACTATAGTTTCTGAGGTCAAAAACTTTTCATCTCCAATGACAGCTGTCTTTGCAGGTTTTGAAGACCTCCATGACGAGATCTGTAAACCGCCTCTGTAAGAGGTGATGAGTGACAGCTCCAATAATTATTTAAACAACTTATTACTGGTATTTTTAAACCTCTAAATGTAAATTTTGCTCCTTTTTCAGAGTAATATAAGAGTAGTGAGTTAGTCTGTGACCTTGATAAAAGCTTCAAACAGTATTTCCTGTTTTACATGTCTGCTGCCTGACGGTTCTTTCTCCAGAAATATCAGCTTTCATCTCTGCTTTGAAGGGAATAAATAGAAGAAGTGGGTAGTTAGTCTGAGCCGTGATATCAATCTTGGCTGAACAGGATGCCACCTACAGAAACTGCATAACAGAGAGCCAAAGAAACGAGATGTCAGAGTGCTGAGCATGGTTTGAATGGATGGATATCTCTGATGTGACCATGAAGTGATGTTCAGTCACTGTAACTTTGTGAAGACTCACCGAGAGCTGATGTGTGTTTTGTTAATCTCTAGACTGACTTTGAACTGAGAGCAGATGGGTCTGTCTGTCAGACTGGACTCAATGTCCACATGTGGACCTCCATTGTGTGTCTTTGTTGTAACTCTGATTGCTGAGAGGAAATCTGAACTATTTGTTCAAAAAGAACTATTCTTACATTTTCAGCCATGTGCAAAATGTGCCTCAGTAAATCTTCTCTCAGCATCAGATTTAAGCTGCAGTGAACAGAAGCACTTTTCTATGAATGTCCCTGAAATGAACAGTACAGTTTAACACTGAAGACGATCAGAGAAGGGATGAGGTGGTTCATTTCAGGTAAGTTCATAAGCAGTTGTTGTTTTCAAGAGGAACGTCCTTAGAGCTTCTGCATTTAACCTCAGGTAAATGTTCATGTATTATTAATTTATTATTGGAAGTTTTACTCTCTGTGAATATTGGATGGTAGACAAATGATTCATTTTTGTCGAGCTGAGCTGCTGTCCACTGACAGAAACACTCTAGCAATTACCTGGAACTGAATAATTGTATAAATGTACCAATGTAACACTGCGTCTGCACAATTTTATCTGCAGTTCGTAACAAGTGACAAACTTATTTCTCCTCCAGGAAAACGCATCACAGACACACAGGTCTTATCCAGTTAAGGCCCAAGTCGTACGATCCTGACTGGTTCAAATAAACAATAATAAGCTCACACTCACAACAAAATGACCGGGACGTTTCTCCTTCGCTGGGACAACACAGTCGTATTGTTGAGGTAGCATAGGTCTGACAACAAGACACTAAGCGCTCATAATCGGAGCTGACATGAAGGAATTAGTCACACAGCCATGACAACAGCCACACTGAAATCCAGATAATCATTTATGTGAACACACAAACTCCCTCTCTCTCTCTCTCTCTCACACACACACACACACACACACACACACACACACACACACGCTGACAGGTACATCCAGCTCCCAGCTTATTGCATATGGATGGACGCAGCCTCGGGCCCTATTGAAATACAGTATGCATGGTATGCTTGTGTGCTTCTATGAATCATGATGAATATTTCATATTTGGCATGCCTGGTTTGGATAAGCTGATGGTACCACTCCTGCCTGTCTCCCCTGCACCTGGACCCCATTCACGTATTAGCATTTAAGAACGTGAACTCCGTCTCTTATTTCTCTCCATCCTCATGTCTCTCTCTCTCTCTTTATCTTTTCTCTGTCTCTATATCATCCATGGTATGTACTCACTTACCAGGAATCATCTGATTAGTTTGCTTTGACAACATGAGATCAGCTGCTCAATTGCTCCCTGATTTACACCACATTTTTTACATTTTCAGTCTCAAATGGGGTCTGTACTAAACTTATATGAACTTTATGGAGCACTCTGTTTTTCCGTGAATACCAGTTGAAGACAATATTATAGTCAGCCATTAGCATATGATTATGATTTGGCCTTGGATTCTTGGTGCAGTATGCCTTGTTTTTCGTTTGGCAGTCAGAAATGCTGCATAACATTTGTTGGACAATTAAAAAAAGTTGTAAAGCAGTAGAAAAATAGGCTCAATAAGCTGAGTGGACAGGGTTGTTTTTCACTTTAGGATATATTGTATTATTCTGGCCGTAAAGCTAAGCAGACAGTAACCTTTCATCTTATGACCTCACTAACAAAACCGCCCTGACTTCAACTGTAGCTGAGTAAAAAGGTTATTGAGATAAATAAAGATGTTGTTCTAAGCTGTTGAGACTGAACCTTTTAACCTTTCACCAAAGGTCAAAAGAAAGTAATTGTGAAGCTTCCATTTGTGCTTTCGTGCGCTGTGGAGACAGGCTGACTCTTAATGGAGATGTATTCTTGTGCAGAGTCACCATTATCTATTCCATGGGCATCCCATTAGTCAGCCATGTAGTCCACGGGATGCCAAAACAAAATAAATAAATAAATAAAAAAGAATAAAAAGCACCCTGAATCTACAGAGAATCCCACAGAGATGAAGCCAAACGCGAGAGGCTGCGCTAAAGCTTGACAGACGATCTCGGAGGAGCCAAGCCGCCCATCTCCCAGATGGCTCCATCTACAACAGTTAGGGGGGTGTACGCCGCAAAATTCCTTGAAGAACTAATGAAGCTTCTGTCGCTGAGAGAAACCTCTTTAAAAAGGATGACTTTTTATGTGTAAAACAGGTAAATTTGGTTAAATGTGGTAGAAAATGAAAATGCTGCATTCAACCTCCCTGTTTGTGATCAAATTGCTATTGACTCTTGTTCTTACGAAATGTAACATTGCCTTTATAACTTGTGCTGCTATTCTTTGTTTTTATGAAGCGTACAGCTGAAATGATCATTGATTAGTCGATCAACAAATGATTAACCCCCAAACTTTCTTATAAGTAAGTCGTATAAGTCGTCTACATAAGCAGCCACTGGCTCCAGTTGCACACACACATCTTTCATATGCCAGTAATAAAATGTCTGCGGCTTTTGTGACTTTTGGTTGGACAAAGCGAGCAGTCTGAATAAGTCACCTTCACATCATGCAACTTGGTTGTAAAACAAATTAGTAGATACATTTAAGAGTACATTTAAACTTTGCAGTGACAGGAGATCACCTGAATTATTAGGATTCATCCTCACGGGACCATGAATGTCTGTACAAACTTTAACGGGAATCCCTCCGACAGTTGCTGAGATATTTCAGTCTGGAATAAAGAGGTGGATCGACCAGCTACCAGAATGACATTTCCATCCCTCACACCGCACTGCTCTCACGGATGAAAGTAATTGAGAGACTTATGAATAATGAAAATATTTTTTAGTTGCAGGCCTGTCGAAGTGCTTTGTAATTTTTTATCAAAATAATCCTTTGTCGACACATTTAGCACCTTAATAATTTCAAATAACTGAATGGTTTCGTATTATCATACTACACGATATTCTAAAAGTTCATGATAATTCAGAGATCACTGAGCTCTTCGATGTGAAAAATCACAGACCTATTTTCTCTTGACTCATATTACAGTAATGGACCATGAACAGCAGGCGTGGAATGACTCACAGACGTTGACTCCTATCACACACACTAAGATACATTATTAAATATAATCTTATCCTCAATCATTTATTAGATTCATTTTGTGCAAATCCTAATAGCTTCATTGAACAGCTGGATGTTTCAAGGTTACTACAGCATGAACTGGATCATAGTTTCCTGGAGAAAATAAGAACCTGTAAGTTGTCCCAAGATCTCCTGCTGTAGTTTAGGAAGGGGCACTATTTCTTTCCAAAGTATGTAAAAAGCCACCAAAAGGCAATTCTGTCAAATGTATCAGTGTCCTAAATAAAAAAGATATAGATTAGATATAGAGTATATAGAGTAAATGCCTTAAATTCATGATCCAATTTAAGAAATGTGTGTCCAAAGACTGATCACACATAAAACATGGAGGGTAGTGAAAACCTTCCAGATGTCAGTATAATTAAATACTACAGTAAACTCAGTAAATTCATGGAGTACCTTTATATGGCTTCTGAAATTCCTTTAATAATGAGAAAATATCTTAAATGTTTTGTGATATTTGCTTGTCATGTGAGTGTATGTAATGTTCAGCAGTCCTGATTATCAGTCCACGTCAGAGACAAGCTGGAGGAAATTGACCCCGAGTGGCACTTAAAATCAAACTCAATCTGCACCGATGTCCGTCCGAGAGGCTGTTAATTAGAAAGAGGGAATGATACCATCTCTCCGTCTGGCACAGCGTTCATCCCTCCATCCCAACCTGTTGTTTCCTTCTTTTTTCTTCGCTTTCACTGTTTGTCAGCGGGAACTGCCACTGCAAAACATTAATGATCAACAAACTGCTGTGACTTTCTGCACCACTGGTGACACTGACAAGCGGATCAATGAACCAAAATTTGAGTGTCTGGTACAAAAGATTCTGTCTGCTGTGAGAAGTTCACGAAAACGATTGCTGTTATCTTAAACCCCAAGAACATGAAAACCTCTGCACAGTTGTTGACCACAGGTGCTGCTATTGAACAGCTGTTCTGTTGAGCTGAGCCGAGCTGAAGTGAACAGTGTTTGTTTGTTTTACAATATTTGAAAAAGGTTTAACTTACATTTTTTAAAGTGAGAACTGCAATTTGCTGTCTTTAGTGCAGGTTCATTTTATACTTTTTATGAACAACTGGCCACATTGCAGTGTGTACTATGAAAGGTTGAGGCTTTAAGAAACTCACATTCAGCTCTACAAATGGACAGACAGGAAAGGTTTGCATGCTTTCACACCTGTAGCTCAGTGGACTGTCTGGTGATGGTTGAACAAACAATGTGCTCAGTTTGAACTGGACTTCACCAGTGATTCTGTTTTTTTTTTTTTAGAGATTATGGCTACACAAAGGCTACAATTACATTTTTACACTAGCCTGTGACCATATGTTATAGCTGAATGTGTAATATTACGTACGCTTTTCTGTGAGTAAACAGATAAACAAGTTCTGCGTCTTTTAGCCACACAGGCCCAATCTTTGCATTTCCATAAATAATAAGTTCGGAGTCAACATTTTAAATTTTTAACTTTCACCCTGGAGCCCTTTCCGTGCTGGTGATATTATCGTAATGCCGCCGATCATTTGCTGTTTTCACCCCGTCAGAGAGAGCTGCAGAAATATTTAACAGTGAACGTGTTTGTGTATGTAAATAACATCCACAACAGGATCTTGAAAAATGTACTTCAGCTCCCCCGACAGCGTGACATCGCTTGTCGTCACTGTTGACAGCGAGGACGGCAGCAAAGCGTCTAATCTCTCACTCCCTGCCCTGTTGAGCTTGACGGATGCATCACCACATGGCAAAATATAGCAGCCCTGAGACAAATCACAGCAGCATATGGCAGCGTCCCTGCTGCTGGAGGGGAATCGGTGTGTGATCGAGGAGCCCGTGGATAGAGGAAGGTGATCGCTTTGCCACAGTTGCATTGTGGGGCCACGCAGCTGAAATGTGGGTCCTCTCTTCAGTTATTTTCCAACATCAAAAGCATCTCCAGCTCTGAAAAGGGCTTCTTAAGCCGTCATCGTGATAATGAAGTTCATTCTTGGCTGAAAGTCTTTCCCCATCTTTCTCTCCGTCTTTGTATTCGCGTATGCCTGCAGACCTTTATGGTGACGTGTGATTATGAAGTCTCTCTGGTCTTCATTAGAGTTTTTATTCGCAACTTTTGTTACAGAGGGAAAGAGAAAGAAAAAGGGGAATAGAGGCAAGAGGAAATGGACTCAGGAGAGGAAAATACAGAGGTGGGGACATGAGAAGATGGGAGATCAGAGACTGAAGGAGAGTTGGAGCTTGCTATGGGTACATGTAATGAGGTGTAATATCTAAATATGCATAAAACCAGTGGTGTATAATTATAGCTGCAGCTTGGGCTGATAATCACAGAGAGGTGGCCATGGTGTCATCTGTTTGAGATGGCGAGGGAAGGAAAAGATGTTTCAAAAATAGGAGGAATGGAAGAAATGTACATTTTAACCCTGATGGAAACACACAGCTTAAAGCTGTAAACCCTCGTGTTTTCCAATTCTTCTATATCAGTAACAGAGAGATTTCCTGGAGGCATAAAATGAAAGTGAAGGAGTGAAACTGCACTGGGAAGCATTTGGATGTTGATGGATGTCTGTCTGTGAGAGGGCTCGCTCTGCCTGTCTGGGTCCTTTAAACATGATCAGTAGAAGAAGCATCAGAGAAACAACACAGAATTGTTAACCTCGTGCATTTTTAATGTGCATTGCTTCAATATTTGATGGGCCAAGAGGCTTCACTGATATTGTGGCGTCGGCTGACAGATGTTGGCTTTACAAGTCTGGGGAAAATCACACAGCTTTAAAGTTTATGCCTCAATTTTGGAAAAGTGTATTTGCAGTTACGGTGCTGTGCTTGTTTCTTCCCCAAGAGGGGAGAATATTGCCTTGTGAAGTTAAAATGGCAAACATGTTGGCAAACAGTGGCTTATTTATGCCTTGAGCAGACACCAAACAACATAAGTGTTCATTTACATGTGCTGTTTGTGTCCATCTGACAAAGTCCAATACTCACTCTGCTAATGTACATCTTTGGTACTACGTGTTGGACTGTACGCTGTACTAACTGGCACACTGGTAATAATTCTTTTCCTCAACTTATTCAAATACTGTTAACTTTTCAAATCCATGGCAAATATTTCTGTCTTGGGCATAATATGTTTTTTAGATATGATGTCTTTTTGCTGTGCACCATCATGAATTCCTTACATGGGAAGAACTTTCTGATTCTTCTAGCTCTGTTTTGTATCTGTCTCTTTGGCTGATAAACACTTTATTATATCCAACAGTGTCTGTCTGCTGATTGGTGGGGGCAGATGAGAGCTGTGAGACTGAACTGTGACGTTCCTGACTGTAAAATCAAAATGCTGTATTATTAGTTATAGCAAGGAAAGAAGGTCAATTCAATTCAGTTTTTATCAATATGAACAATTTCATTATACATAGCGTGTGATCCTTTGACAGCTGTTCTAGCAGGAGCTTCAAAAATTTGAACCCCTTTTTCCCTAATTTACCCTGGATCAAGCTAGACCGATTTTTATTCCGTTTTATCCAATTAAACAAACAAATGCATCAATAAAAGGACATGAAGCACCCAATATCTAATGACCGTCCACCCATTTGATTTCGAATAAGTGACTTATTTTGTGCCACTTAATCGATCAGTGATCTGTTATGCCAATAGCACTGTGTTTGCTGTACTCAATTGATATTGACTAAATCATTATCCCAGCAGAAGCAATGATGCCGTTAAAGCCTCTTATCTGGCAGATATCAGATGACTTTTACATGTTGTGCACACATCATTCAGCCCACTGTGCTGTTTGTCCACTCTGAATTAGACTTCAAATGCACGTGTTCCCTGTCGATAATTAACGCCGCTCCGCCATGCCAACACTTCAGGATATTCTATTCTATTTATTCAAAAGAATATATTTGGACTGCTTTGATTTTTGTTCATCTGTCCATCCTGAAAGGATGAAGCTCTGTGATTTCAGTGACCCACCTGCTCCAGAGTCACCATGAGATTGACATTCATCATTTGAAATAGATCTCACTAATAAAAACACCAATTACTTCATTAGTGAATGTCTGTTCCCTTAATTTTCAGATAATTTTGATAACTTGCCTACAGTCTTTCAAAATGATGTTGCTAAAGAGATAGGTTAGATGCACAGATCAACACACTTACTTCTGATATTGCTTAAAATTATGATCTCAAGGATTTTATTTTAAATAAATGTATCTATCTAAAACACTGTCTATCACTGAATGATGCGTCACAAAGATGACTGAGGCCCACTGATGAAAGCTTTTGTAGTGTCTATGGTGGCACCCCTGGGAAAAATCACAAGCAGCGCACAGTTAGTGACACCATCATTTCCATTTCCATCACCCCGCATTAGTTGGTCAGTTGGAGGGAGGGACTCTGAAACTTCTGAAACAAGTGTTCAACCGCATTCAGGTGAAGGCAACAAAAAACAACCTGTGTCAGTGTTGGTGTAGCTTTGCCTAGGTGGAGAGCATTAAAAGAAGGAAAGGGACTGACTGGAGATACAGATGTAGCTCTCTCTCTCTTGGGCTGGTAGGTTCTACTAATGTTTATCATATAAAATACATTTAAATTGTGAACCACTGTTTTAGGATGGTGTTTATGTGGGATGACAGATTGCCTGTTTGACAGGCATCAGGTTCAAAAACACACCTGCAAGCACCACTTAATAAGATAGCAGCCACCAAAGAGAACAAAATCTTTGAGATTATAACTTTAGGGACTGAAATGGATCATTTTTCAGTGAACTCCTGTGAAGCCAATCAGAGCTTCAGAATAAAAAGCCAACGTTCACACCCCAACATAAAACAAACTTTGATCAACTTCACCGCTGGGCCTTGTGCTGTCGTCAGAGAGGGAGAGATCCTTGTGTTCAAACAGAGAGCTGTATGAATGAGTGGGAGATAAAGAAAAAGAAGATAGGGAGGGTGGAGTCGCAGAAAAAAGGGGGGGTGTTCCAGAAAGAGAAGATGTTGGGTGATGCACGGTGCATTGCAAGTGTTTGATCTCTGTTTGTGTAATGACCTGTGCTGTGTGTGTGTTGACCTTTTCACACTGTGGCAATGTGGGAAATCTGTTTTCAGCTCCCACCGGATTTTTCCATCTGAGAAACAAGAGAGACAAATAGAAATGCTGAATGAATAAATAATGAGATTATCATATTGACAGCAATACACCTTATTTATGCTTGACTGGCTTCTAGGCGGTTGATGTAACAAACAAGAGTTAGGGAATGACAAATTTGCTTGTTAAAGTACAAAAAACAGACACATGGTGAAATTAAAACACTCTCTGGAGAGACAGAGAGCTTTTCTTCTTGCAAGACAAATGCCAAAAAACAATAAATCAATATGTAAATATGTAGACTTTACCTGAGAGGACTTTGGTAGTTTTCAGAAACAAGTGGTGGAGTAATTAAATGGGACAGCGGCTTTTATTTTCCATTTTTAAACCTAATCTTGTCGCAACTTGAAATGTAAGACTTTTAAATGCGCAAAACAAACTGTTATATTAACTGTTTTATATTGATAATTTGCAATAACTGTTTTAGTTGTCTTATTAAGAGTATTACAGAAAGATTTTTTTTGAAAACCTCAAGTGGCCACTGTGAGGAATTAGCTTGCTCACTTCTTTATCTCGTGCTTGCTGCTAAAAAGACTTAAGCAATGTTACAAGAACAGACAGAGGGATGCAGAATGCAGTATGATATCTGCATTCAATACAATTACTGAATTAACATTACTTGCACTGGTTAGTTTTATAAAGGAAGTTAAAGACGAGACTTCAGTGTGTTTATATGACACACAGTACACACACACACACACACCTATATGAACAATTAATGATGTATTGTATGTATGTTGTTGACCTGTCTGATAATCTTATATATTTAGTCAGTTTTGAGGGTACTTTGAAATAAATGTTCTTAGAGAGGACACAGCAGAGCAACAAAAACTCCCAAGACATGTTAGGAGTCTTTGCTGTCTTTTGTTAGAACTCACTTCACATCCTCTTTCCCTCGCTTCCTTTGTGGTTATTTCTCTCTTTGTCACACACATGCACGGATGAAAGGACTCAAATTTTTGGACACGAGCAGGCTATATCTGTGCAGGGGGGAGGTGGGGGGGCGCAGTGATCCACAGTCAGTGGGTTGGATGGACGGGTAATTTGCGCCAGCGAACACAGCGCCCAGAACAGAGCAGAGGTCAATGAGCTCTTACATGGCTCCATCTTGCGTCTGTCACTTTGTATGGATATCAATCCGCTGCCTGCTGTATTAGCTTGGTGAGTCGTGTGTGTGTGTGTGTGCACGAGTGTGTGTGTGTGTGTGTGTGTGTGTGTGTGTCTAATAAACTCCTCTGGTGCATGATGACTAGGGAAAGTAGTGGCCAGCCTAGACAGAACAGGTTAAGAGGCCCCGCTGAGTCTATAATCCTATCATTGGTGCCCCCCAACACACACACACACACATTTTTCACTTTGAATCACATTCTGCCTGACAACGCTGCTAAAGAGGGGCTGCTGTGACTCACTGACAGGAGTGGGGAGGGGGGCAAGATCCAATTTGTCTGTGGAAGAAACTAATCAGAGGAGATCAGATAATGCAACAGCTATAAGTAACCACATGTCCCACGGTCGCTACGTCAACACAGTGTCATCCAGACTCATCCGTCCCGTCCTCTGTGGAGGGGTCCACCAAAAAGCTGTCGTGTGGGGCTCCTGTCACATGGAAGGAAATGAGCCAAAGGATGACTCAGCGTGTCACCTCGATCTGCCTCGGCAGAAAAGTGGGCATCATCTTTCGAGCTCTCTCGATTGCCACCGCTGAGTATCATCGTGGAGGAGTGGAGTGCATTGCAGATGTAAATGCCTTCTGGGTGTTTTGCACATATGTGAGTGTGGGTGAGAAAGAGGGATCAGCTTAAAGGCTTTCACCCTTATATAAAAGAGGGTTCACTCTAATTGTAGGTGTTTCTGAGGCGTTCCCGCCCTAACACAAGTACTTTTAAAGTATGAAGTGAACAGGGAGGTAAATAGATGAAGTCATTTCTTGGCTTGCAGCGAATCGGCCCAGCAGCCGCAACAGTGAATAAACAACAGGCGCTGCAAGACATAAGGATGATTTTAACACCTTATCTTTAGCAGAGCTGAGCGTGTCTGTTCACGTTGTGACAACAGGCATGAAGGAGGCAACGGGGAAAAAAAATGACATGACAATTCACACACTTAGACACAGAGAGGAATTCTGTGACACATAACATGTTATGTGAAGTGAAGTGACAAAATATGGCATCTAATTGTTTTTTTTTCTCAAATGGTTTTCCATGTTCCCACTTTGTGCGTGTGATTATTTTTCTGGGTGAAAAGCCTCGTTATCTCATGCACAAGGTTGTTTTCTGGCTGCTTCAGTGATGGGGCGGCGCGCTAACATCTCTTGGCTGTGAGCTGGAGTCAATATGCTTGAAAAGTCTTTGAAGAATGTGAAAAACAAGACAGAATCAATGTCTGTCTCTCTTTCTGTTTCCCTCCCTCTGCTGCCGCCACACATCCTGCCCCCTCCTCTTTTTCTCATTCCTGACACCTCCTCATTCCCGAGAGACGCTGAGGAGCGACTCTCCTCAGGACCAAGGTTGAACTGGATATGAAGGTACCCCGAGGGGAGGGGAGGGGAGGGGAGGGAGGAGGGGAGG
>JBAJHX010000040.1:5427072-5456972 GCA_037176925.1 Amniataba percoides | reverse complement strand
GGCATGTTTCAGTGACACACATTTTGCATTTTGACATGGAGGTGAGAGGAAGCTGTGGTGTAATTAATAACATTAGTTAACAATGGCTGCATTCCATTTATTTCTACTGGTCTTGCTCACTGGTACACATCTTTTAAGGTTGTTTGTTACACCCGTGCTTTTCCTGTCAAAATGTCTGCTGTGAAATATGTCTATTAGAACAATGTTATTAGTGTTTGATCTGAGGACTTACATTTCTTTTGTTACATTATTTGATATTTTGTAGTCTCTTCCTGTTGAGCTGCTTCTTTTACTACACCTGTAGTGTCAGGTTTCCAGTCCAGTAAAGTGACATTGTTCTGCTGGAAAATTCACCTTCACATTTTGAAAAAGTACTTGACCTCGCAAGTCATCATCTCCAGAAAATGCAAAGCAAGAGCATTTCCCACATCTGAGTCTGCCATAATGCTGCAAGTTTCCTGTGCTGTTGCTGTAACCTCAAATGTCTGCCTCCGCCTTCTCACACAAACACTACAGAGAGTGATTTGGCTCTAAACTGACTCACTAAGCTACTTTGACACAGTTATGAATCAGCAGGAAATGTTCGTCTTGTAACCGCAGTAGTAACAAAGCGTAAGTGGCCTTCATTTATAACACTAGAAGTATCAGTAGTAGTTGTAGTGCTCTCTTCCTTCCAAATGAATCCAGGAACTATCCAAACCAGTCTCTGACTCACTATGAAGGAACACGGTATGTTTTTTGTTTTTTTAATAAGCATGTCATTCCTGTGCATTTCAAGCCCTGTGACAGCTTGAGACAGCATCTGATCC
Source organism: Amniataba percoides (assembly GCA_037176925.1). Lineage (NCBI taxonomy): Eukaryota > Metazoa > Chordata > Actinopteri > Centrarchiformes > Terapontidae > Amniataba > Amniataba percoides. Next base: position 5,456,163 of record JBAJHX010000040.1, on the reverse strand, counting down.
ACCCTGCAGACAAAGCACCCAGGCTCCATCAAAGCAACGTGGTGAATGTAAGCTAAGTGCAGTGAGGAACGCTCGGACCTGTTGAATGGAGAAACCAAACGTCTTCACAGGCGTATGGCCCAACACAGGACAGCCAACTCCTCAGGCCAGGATGTGACAGTCCCTCCTACATCTGAAGGAGAGGGGACACTCGCTTGAGGACTGTAATGTACTGAAACATGTACAATGTTTCAGCCAGAGGACGGATGGTTTGAATGGTGAAAGTGATGTCAAACTGGAATGACCATCACGGTGCTATCGTGAGATCCTTCCTCAGACGGATCAATCTATGATGGCCATGTGGGGGAACAATTCAAGGTCAACAACAGCGCTGTTTAACATGCCCAGACTTCCTACTAGTCAGTCAGAAGTGAATGAGCCTCTTGAATGAGAAGTGGGACGTCTTTGAGAACTTCAAACAATTCTGGCTGACTTTCTTCTGATTCTTAGAAATTACCACGACGTGACTGATCGAGAAGTTTCACAAGACACAGTCAGTTACGTGACTGATACTCATTTCTATAAGGGCAGCACACAGAACACAACCACCTGAGGTCACCCGGGTGAAACAGTCACAGCGATAAATGGATTTGAGTATTTCTGCAGGTTAAGACAAAAGAGAAATTCACATGTTTTGAAGTCAAAGAAATACAACTTTATTTAAGTGTAAACAAAAAAAGCAAACAAAAAAAACTGCATAGGAAATGTTTAAAGTCCACAGAGTACAGGGAACGGTGGGTGGCCAATATATTATAGTCTCCTCTGCCTTATTTAGACTGAAGACCTGACATCTGCACTTGAACTCAGCACGATGTGTGAGTGTGTGTTATGAGGGAGGGAAGGTGTGCTGGCAAACACACACAGAGAGACAGACAGACACAGAAACAACCAAATGTTTGACTGATAAACACACACGCACACAGCGCTGAAAAAGCGCCAGCAGCACCCATCTAAACTCAGCGGGCCACGCCGACTCGCCCCCTGCCTCTTGGACTGTGAGGAGGATACATTCAGTGGATTTCTGTTTTAACAACACAGATGCTGCGCACAAACACAGTGCCCTCTCCGCACTCAACCGACCATTAGGGGGGTACAGGACACAACGGGAACAAGGGTTTGGACTGGATGAGTTGGCTGTGATGTCCTCGTGCCTCCAGCTGTGGAAGCTGCTGCTAAAGCTGGTTTATACAAGAAGCTGGTGCCCCATGGTCCACTACAACCACATGATTCCACCTAATACGTATTGCTGGTGTGGAACACTTAGCACCAAATTTGAGGGAGAAATGAATGAGCGTCAATGACAGACCTGTGGTCTGTTGTGTCCTGTAACGCTCCCAGCAGCTGGTTGGAGCGAACGAGCATCAACGAGATCCCATTTAACCCCTTTCTTCACAAAATACATTCTAAAAGGGCTAACGAGCATCAAGTGGTGAGAAGTATTTGTACTTTTTTTTTTTGAGGAAAAGAAAAGAAAACTTGGCAAAAAAGGGGAAAAACAAAAACAAACAAAAAACCCTCAAAAACTAAACAAAAAAAAAACAGATTAATCAGGGGAAACTAATCAAAATCCTTACTGTTTCAAATTTAGAAATATTTTTTTAATATGTACGGGGACACAAAAAAGAATCAGACTAGAGAGAGGTCATAACAAGAGAAAGAAGTCACTACATTATCACTATGGGACAAGTTTCAATTAGACACCTGCAGGGCAGGGCTGCTGAGAACTACCTGAGTTTTATTTTTTTCACTTTCTAAATTTTCCAGCCTTTTTTTTCTTCCTTATTTTGTCTTTCTTTCTTTCTTTAATGTATACAATCATTAAAAGGAGGTCTATGACCTTGCACGAATCACCTGGCGTAGCTTTGCTTTTTTTCTCTTAAAGCCGTGAGAGGCCAGAAATAAAATGGTGGACAAAAACCAAAGGGGCTCAATAAGAAAAAAAGAAAACAAAAAAAATAGAGCAAACAGGAGTGCAGTCAACCAGTCGCATGCTCAGGAACCACCACTACATTTCCTGGATTCCTGGAAAGTCGAGGGAACTGATCGCCTGCTCCCACTGTAGGAAACGAGTTGGTCTTCAGTGAGAGAGCTCCCGATACGAGGTCAAACACAAAATGGCCGCCTTATGGATTTGTCATTGTTGGTAAGGGAAATCTACGCTCAGCTGCGTTGAACAGCTTCCTAAAGTTACAGGGCTTTGAGTGTGACACAACAATTTGTTAATAGGTCTACCCATATTATGCATGATAGAGGGAGCTAACAAACAATTAAGCACTACTGATCGAGGGCCAGACCAGCTGTCTGCATCTGTTGTTTCTCAGGAATCGAGGCATGGCCGGCCGAGCGGGGTCATGCTCTGCGGAGCCTCTTGAGAACAGGAAATACAATCGCAAAGGTCAAAAGGTTAATTCCATCCAACGCAATCCTAACACACACACATACACATCTTTGGGTATATATTTTGGTAAAACCATCCCCAATAGTCAGCTAACCACCCCATCTGAGTTTTTGCAACACCTATCTGAGACGACAATATAATACAAGGACTTTTTAAAGCATGCAACAAAATGAAAAACAAATAAAGGTTTAAAATACATTTTTCCTCTTAAAGAGTAAAGACCTAAGGATCTTTAAGATAGAATTCTGCGATCTTAATTAAAATAAAAAACTGATGAAACATGAATGAACATTTCACAGAGTAATACTGAAAAGCAAAAAAGGAAACTGGTGAAACTGGGTTCCATGGGGGAGTTCAAAGCAGCAAGGTCTGTGGACTCGATCTGGTTTGCCATCGATGTGCTGATGGCTCCACTTAATAGTCTACCTGTTGTCGCGCCGTAGGCCAGATCCTCTGATGCATTTGCTTAAACCACAGTTAGTGGTTGAGTTTAGATTTATATCAAGGTCCTTCACAACCAACATCTAGCATCCTAAAATCTAAGCTGAAATATTGGTAACTTGTGCTGAAATCAGAGGTAAATCTTGAGCATTCAAAAGCGAAATTGCGGAGTTCTGAACTCTTTACAAGAGGCCACGTCCTCTTCCCCTCACCCCCTGCACTCTGTAACAAAGTACAAGCGGAATCTGCATGTTCATCATCATCATGAGGTAAAGATAAATGGGGCCCAGCCCCCTTAAGTGCATCCGAACGGAGAGCGAGGTTTTATTTTCAGGTGCTCTGACTCAACATTTGTTTCTATGATATAATGGTCCTGACATTTGTCGTCTACAACGGTGTGGTCCACATGCCAACCCTGTTTGGCACAGAACTCTCATGGATCATTTTGGCACAATGCTTTCATCTAAAATATTTGGTTTCTTGATGATAAAAAGGCAGAGTTTCCCAGGCAATTTACAGTAGATTCAACAAATCAAAAGCTGTTCAGGGTTGGAAGATGGAGCGATGACCATAATACAAATTTCAACTCAAAACAGTACCATGATCTTTGGTCCTAGAGTTATGGGACATGTACTGTAACACAAGAAGATTCAAAGAATGAGGTATACTTGTAATGCATAAATATGTGACGAGGTATACTTAAATAAAGAGTAAAAATGAGGTATTCAGAATGAGTAACAAGTTGAGGTATTTGAATGTTTCAATGCACAGTAGTTATGAGTGACATACTTGAGGTATTCAGGAATTGAGGTATACAAGAAAATGACCGTTGAGGTACAAGATATCGGAGATATGACGATGCGAGTCCTGGTCATGTGCTGACAGGCTCTCTCCTCAGAGGTGAGAGCCGGTGTGAATCTTTTCATCGGTCCCAAGGTTCTTTGCTAAGTGTCTAACAGAACCTTAATTATCTAGTGCTTCCAGGACACAGATTGAACAAAGGGTAAGGGGATTCAAAACCCCACAACGTTTTCACCACAAAGAGTTACTATCTATTAGTTTCTAAGGTTGTTAGATTGGGATACAAAGGCTAATCTGAGCGGGTACTTTGAGCCTATAGGCTGTCTAATAATGATGAAACTAGGGCATCATTTGATGGGCTGAGGTGAGAAATGCAAGGGAGAAAAAGGGTTCTCTTTGGTGCGGGTATCTTCTGTTCTCATCTCTGTGGGCAGATGAAAAAGAAAAAAAACTTCTTTCAAAACCTGCCTCACACAGCAAGGGTCTTGCTCTTAGCAGGATGCAAAGCACAGTTAACTGTGACCCAAGCACACTTTATTCTTCTAAGCATAGCATGGACAGTGCTATGAACTTTAGACTTCCCAGCAACAATGATTATTTAAGAAAATGTTTTTAAGGGTATTTTTTTTGTTTCTTTAATTGCCAAATCTACAGTTGGCCATTGTGCAGAAATTCTAACTTTGGTTTACTCCAGTAGTTGATCTATAGACCTCCATCTTTAGAGGAATCAGTCTACAAGGGTTCAACTTGGAGAGGTCTCCTCCACTGCGAGCATCAATAAATAGGACAGGGCTTTTTGATCACGCCCTCTCATTGGAGTGGACTAAATCCAGGACCCCAGGAGCCAAAAGGTGTGGCTTTCAACCACAATGTAAATAAAGAGGATTGTAATGTTAGGCCTTTCATTCGATGTCTACCTGTGAGGATTTTGTCACACCGCATGCCTCACTAAAAAGGTGTCATTCAATTTTATGATTAAATCTCAAACAATATCACGAATAGATCCAGATGTGGAAAAATCCAAAAATCTAAATCTCCAAAATCCTTTGGTGGGGCCTCCCTTTTGAAGGAGATGATTCTCTCCTTGCATACTAATTTTTGCATCTTAGTTGTTGATGCAACTAACTGGATAGCAACAACAAAGGTTGTCTTATTACATCCAAAACACCATCCAGTCTGAAGAGACAAGCTTTTAGTGTTTTGTTGGGGGGGGGGCATCGATTTCCTTAACATAGTTTTTTCTTCTTCTCATCAATAAATTCACCGAATAAGCTAGTAAAGCTAGGGGAAGAGCCTGAAAAGTACTGATCATTTTTAAATCAGTTCTGCCGTGACCTGAGCTAATTTTGATTCCATCAAGTTTGGCATTACTTCGCACTCTTCTTAGGCTATCACGACACTACAAACTCCAATGAAGAGACAATGATCGATGCAAAGACAAACTAATGAGCCTAAAAACGTGAAAAGGACACTACTGTTCCCTAGTTTCCTCTCCAAGCGAAGCCCTGTAATGAGAATAAATCATGCAGCCTCTACAGCGGTCTGAGTATTGTCTCAGCAGCAACATTCAGGAGGTTCACTTTAACTCATAATAATCAAAATGCACAGCAAGAATTCCTTTAATCCTGTGCAAATATCAAATGAACAGTCTATTCTTTTTTGTCTCTCTTAAATAACAAAGTATAGAGGTAGACTTTTCTTCTTTGTAAAACTTCACGGACTGAAACCTCTGCTCAGTGACTATGAGTACATTCATAAAGAGCTAAATGAGGTAGGTTTGGAGCAGAGGGTACAAGATTTCAAGAAAAGTGAGAAATTCCCTGAGATGGATATTTAAGGAGAGCTTACAGAGAGGATTCAGAGCAGCTGAGACTGTGGTGGGAAATATGGCTCTTTTCTACTGATTATCAATTTGTAGAGGTCCCCTTTGTCATGCATACCACAGATATCTGATTAGGAGAATATCAATGTAAATTTCCAAAAAAAAAAATCGTACAGTTTTAATTTCCCTTCACTCCAACATGCTCTCAATTCTCCCTGAGCTCTCCTCCCGTTGTGTCTGTTGATTCATTCTTTTTCCTCCGTTTCCTTCATCAAAAAAAAAAAAAAAATACAAAAGGGTAAACGGAGGGAGAGAATGGAAAAAATAAACTTTTTTTAGAACTTGAGGATGCGATTATTTCCAAAGTCAACCACCACAATGACTCCGTCAGGTGTCACAGCCACACCGGAGGGGCGATCCATCTGTCCATAGCCACTCCCCTGGGTGCCAAATTTGCATAAGAAGTTTCCATTGGGCTCAAACACTTGGACTCTGTGGTTGCGAGAGTCTGCCACGATGATGCGGTTCTCCTGGTCTACGGCGACGCCCTGGGGCCGCAGGAATTGCCCGTTCCCGGTGCCCTCGGAGCCCAGGAAGCGAGCCGACTGGCAGTCAGGCCGGATGACCAGGAGCCGGTGGTTGTTGAAGTCGGTCACCACCAGGTGGTCTTCGTGGTTGAATGCTACTCCTCTGGGAGAGTCAAAGTGTTTCCACAGGGCCCCCTCAAAGCCGTACTTGTTGAGGAAAGAGCCGTCAGGGGCGAAGAGCTGCACACGGTGGTTCCTGGTGTCTGAGACCAGGATCTTACCCTCAGAGTTGACAGCCACATCCCAGGGATAGTTGAACTGCCCATTCTTGGTACCCTTTTCCCCAAACTTCAGCAGGAACTGGCCCTCAAAAGTAAACACCTGTCAGACAAAGCAAATGTCTTAGGGCCCAACATGTTTACATCTGCAGCAGCGAGAGTAATCATGCAGAGTCATGTGTTTACGTATGTGTGTATGAGTTTACACATTTTCAGAAGCCAAAGTGCTTTTTTAGACAATTGACTTTTTTTTTTCTCATGACACTTTTCTGTGGCTTTTGGACTTTTTGATCCACAGATGAATCCAGTAGAATTCCATCAAAACGGCATAAATAGTAAGCATAAATGTGCTGATTGTAGGTAAGCGGGTTTCCATACCTGCACACGGTGATTGTCCTTATCAGCCACAATGATTCGTCTCTGACTGTCACACGCGACCCCGGCTGGACGATCAAACTGACCAGGCCGAGAACCCAGAGAGCCAAACTTATGGTGAAAGGCACCACAAGGCTTGAAAATCTGAAAGGAAAGGGAGCAAAAAGCATTGCTTATTGATTTGATGTTATCACAGAGAAGTTCTCACTATGTACCAATTATCCAGTCAAGCTCTGACCATCAACCTGCATGCTAAATGCAATGGTCAAAGTCAATATTTTTGTATACTTTTTACAAACTGTAGACTCTCTTAATGTCTTCCCCAAGCAAAGGAACACATATACATGAGAACCACTCAAGCATGTCAGTGTTAGGCAAGATGTCGGGGCCATGCTGACACCTTGAACTTAAATACAGCGCTATTTTTAGTTTTTCTATTTCCATTATTTCATCATAGAAAGGTCTGTGTGTGTGTCTGTGCGTGTGTAAAAAAGCTTTCATGCACATTTCAACATCTGAACATAAAGTTTGTCAGACAGGCTCTCTCCTACATAAACATTTTAGCACTAAAATCAACAGTGTGAAGTTTGCATTAACTGATGAGCGAATGATTAATGAAATACAACCACTCTCAATGCAATTTAGGTTCAAATTCCTGTGGTGTTTGTCAGCTTGAGTAAAGCTAGACTGAGATTGAAGGCAAAATGCAGAAAAAAAGAAGGGGGCAGAGTTGCTCTGAGAGCTCCAAATGTAGAAAACAAGGCAGCTTGCTTCACTTCATCCACTTTTGATGGTTACATTTGATTGTGTTAGTGTGGGGAGACACAAGTTGACAACGGTGCTCTACCTGTATGCGGTTGTTGCTGCGATCTGCCACCACCACATATCCCTCCTTGTCCACACTGATGCCCCAGGGACGACACAGCTGACCATCTCCCTCCCCTTCGCTCCCGAAGGATGACACCTGAGAGCCCAGGGAGCCGTAGCTTCGCCCCGACTTCACCATCACCTTGAAGGGGCTGCCCTGAATGTGCTGGTTACACACCAACACCGACACCAGGTGCTCCCCCTCACATTTGGGCAGGTAGCCGACAGTGTACGAGCCATTCTGGTGATCAGTTATTTCCGCCGCAGTCAGGTTGCCATCTGCGGCCGACATGACTATCGCAGACACCGTGTCCCCACCGGAGAGGCGAGGCTCACCGTCGTGGTCGTATCCAATCACGGTGAAGGAGGCAGGCTTGCCACGAAGCGCACTTTTTAGACCCTCGCCATGGGCTTTAGTGACCGGGGCAAAGGCTCCGCTGCTGATGAGGCCCATAGACTGGATGGCTATGTACAGAGCCTACGGAGAAAAAATAATGGAAAACATTGAATTGCTTTGTGTACTTTAAAAGGTTTACCAGAACTGATCAGGCTTACTAAACACAAAAATATAATAATAATGTTCCAAGCCATGAAAACTTGCAGATTGCCTGTTTATGAACTAGGATCCGCTGGGTCTCAGTGCATACCTGGTCTGGAGGAGTGAACATAAAGCGGTCATCCTCCTGTGGCTGTAGCAGACCCCTTAGAGCCTTGAGCTCGTGGATCTGAGTGAGCATTCGCTCCCTAGCCAGCAGCACGTCAAGTTGGCGGCCTTCATCCAGCACCTGGCTGACAGCAGCAATGGTGCTGTCCAACTTGGTGAGACTCTGGTGCAGTTTCTCCACCTGCAGGTATAGAGACTTGGCCTTCACCTGACGGATCTTCTCCACCTGAGAAGAGACAGAACCGGAGCACAAAACGTTTAACATAACCATAGGGGATTTTATTGTTTTAACAGTGCATTTGCATGGAAGAGACACTTTGTTGATCCATAAAATAAATATGTTTCAAGTTAAAATGAGGATTTCTATATAAATATGATCACTATGGATCAGCACAGGCAATGTTGGAAGCCAAAACACAGACAAAATTGCATTTTATAAGAATTTCCCATTCCTACATGAACTACATGGCGCAATCTAATTCAATAACATAATATAAATAATTACTTTAAAAAAATTCTTTGGTTGATTTAATATCTTCTTCATATCATGTCTCAGCATTAATAGTTGCTCAAATTTAGATCTCATTTATAACTTTTCATTCAGTTTTACCTCCATGCCACAGACTGTTCCCAGCAACTCTGCCCACAGGATGGCAGCAATGTGCGGACCATGCCAAGACTGACAGATAACTCAGGAAGGACAAGAAGGAAATTTGTGTGGTATGCAGCTTGTTCCCTGCATGTTTTCATTAATAATCAAAAATAAAGTGATAAATACGGATAATAACTGCTATTTTACAGCTGGAAATCATACTAAAGAGATTTGCTCTTGTTCCACATCATGTGAGCAAAAATGAAACCCTATAAAACACTTAACCTGATTCCTTCTTTGTGCCTAAACAACACTAGAGAAAAACAATAAGATAACAATGTACAACACTGTGCATAAAGGGTACTATTCAAGGAGATACCAGGGGCGAGGGCAGAGGTGTTACCGTGGTAAATCATTCACCTAATCATTAAAAAGTTCAAGTAACCACTACAGATTTCTCTTACCATGAGAAGCCAGATATAGTTACAGTACAGTGAGTGAGAATAAAGCATTAAAGAGGGTGGCAGAACCTGAGAAACAGGGATCGGGCTCTTATTTAACAGTCACCTAACAAAAGGAGTATAACACAATAGCCTCTATGGTCAGAAGGACTTCTGATAGTTGGGAGGGTCTCTGAAAGAAAAGACTCCAGAAGAGAGGGGTCCTTTGTTAATCCTTGGCACAAATGAAACTGCAATTTGCATCTGTGAGACTAGAGTTACACTTTATAGTCACAGAAGACAAAGAGTCGAGTTAGGCTTTCTGATGGACAGACAACTTGTTTTCGTTCCCCTGTGGAAAGCGCTCGATGGCAGAGTTGGTGTGTGTTTCGCAAAGTCACAGAGCGAAAACCTGAGACACAGAGAGAGGGAGGCCTTGCTGTTCCTTGATTTAACAACTACCTATGAATTACAAGCTCACACAAAAACGCAACTCCTGTGTTACACGGTCGCACATGACACATAGGAAACACACCCAGACTCACATTTGCAGCTTTCAAGTCGCATGTTTTACCTGAGAGTGACATCTAGCTCTCTTGCAGTCACCCCGCAGCTAGAAGGGACACTGCTCTGAGCACTGTCCTGGATTCAGGCTCTTTATTTACCCGTCGACACTGTCAGCACAGGTGACCATCAAAACCAGCAGGAAGTGAATGTCACAGCCAATATATTAGATGATTGAGGAGTTGTTCAACTTGTGCTTTTTGCACCTAAAGCTGAGGGAAGCTGCTGATAAGAGCAGAGCACCATGCAAAATGTAGCAGGTAGAGAAACTTCCAACTCCTCGAGTATGCCTGAATTTTCAACACCATTCCTCACTTCTCTTCACACAGAAAACACAGGCCAAAAATAAGCATTGCAAAACTCACAACTTACAGCTCACAACTCACCACATACATGTCATGAAAGTTCAGTAAGTCTTAACTCAGGGTGTGTGTATGTGTGTGCGCTATGGTTGCCTTTAATGGCTTTATCAAGTCGAGGATAAAGAGCGAGTCCTGCAGTGGTGTAAAGGGGATTACAGAGGCAACATGGTATGCATGCACGCACGCATGCACACGCACACACACACAACGTAAGATCTGAGGGAGTAAGACAGATCAGTTTTTACAATGTCACTGAGTCTGCTCTGAGGAGAGGAGGAGAAATAAGAGTTTGGTAGGTTGGTGTGTGTTTGACTACATTATTGAGGCTGTTCTGTTGGCGCACATGCAAATAAACACATTTAACCATCTGGTTTCTGTTGTAACTGATATTATACAGATTTAGTGTGTGTGTGTTAGACACTAATCGTGCAGTTTTTATGTGGTTGATCATTTACTGCCAAAGGGTTAGGGATGTGGGGGCCCGGTTTAGCCAGGGGTGAGGCGCCTCAGAGATGAGGGTTCTTTCTTTCACCCAAAACCCCACTTGTTCTCTGAGTAACCTTAAACCTGGGAGGCCCTTGCAGAGGGTTCTTGAAGTTCAGTCTGTGTGCCGCCAGCTTAACACTTGGCTCCTTTTTTTTTGTTTAACTTGACAAGATTAATTAAACAGTGCTGACCAAGACACTATATGCTGAACTAAAAATAGAAATCCTCATTCTCTCCGCTGACAACAGCTTCACTTTGTGTACCATGAAGGAACCTAAAGGTATAAAGCCTATGGGTAGGCTGTTGTTGACAATTTTTTAAGTACACCTGGTTAAAACTAAAGCAGCCTTCATGATAGCTTTAATGCCTCTACTCTAAAGGGAGATTAGATATTGAAGAGTAGGGTGCTCTATTGTACATATACACTCTATATACATATATACTGTATATGTCTTCTGTATGTTTCAGATAATTTGTGATTTGACTAAATCTATTATCTAAATATTTTAAAAAGTGATTTTATAGTATTATTCTCAAACCAGGGGCTCTCTGAATAACTGGTGGTAAATCTTTGCTCTTTTAATGTGGCATGACAACAGTATTGCACTTGAGGGTCCAACAGGATATTTTATTAGCACCTAAATGGAAAGCAGAGAAATCAATGTGGCTGTTAGTAATTGGCCATCAGTGCCAAACTGACCTGACTGAAACTAAAAATCAGCTGGTGAAACTATCACTGTCCAGTGTTAGAACTGACTGGATGACGAACACGCAGGCAGGAGCTCACCTTCCACAGTAGTTCACACTCCCTCTCCTCCAGTGCCTTCTTGTGTCGGAGGACGAGGGCCTTCACTTCAGTCTGCACCACCTTGGCTTTGATCTCCACCTGCTCCGCCATGGCCTGGACCTTCTCCATGCTTAGCTGGGGAAACAAAACACAGAGGTGTGATCTTAATGGCATAACACCGTGAGGAGAGAAAAAAATAAGAATGACCACTTCTCATAAAAATGAACCAAACAGTAAGATGGAAACAGAGATGTCAAAATGTGAAGGAAAGCAAAGACACATAATCATCTGCTGCTCTGCTCTGCTCTGAGTGTGTCACGCTGCAGACCCCACCTGGTCTGTTTTACTACTCAGATGGGATACAGATGACCCCCAGAAACAGGATGCAGAGGACCAGGAAGCATTAAAAAAGACACTATGTGACATCTTTCTGGGAAGTGAACACACAAACACCTGCTCAGCGTTTGTGATCTATTCCTTTCTCACGTTTTGCAGCTCCTTTAGAGGGGAAAAGGAAATGTGGGTCAGGAATAGGAAGTCACTTCACACTGCATGAGATGATGCAACTTCCTGCTGGGTTGAACTCCTACTCACTCCTGACATTGAAAGGCAGCATCATAAAACTTCTAAGCGCTACATTTGAGACGATTTCTGCCTCATAGCTCAGTATTTAACAGTCTGAAATGTGTCTATAGAGTGTCATTTGGCTAAACTACTTTTAAATACTTACTTTTAAATGAATTTTTCCTCTTCATTTTTATTATTTAAATCGAAATGTCATTGTAACATTATACTATATTTTATTTAGATTTTATTATGAGTATAGTAGTATTTCTTAAACAACTGAAAAAATACCAGTAACTGCTATTCCTATTCTATTAACGGTAATCTAATTTCACTACAGGCATGGCCTATAGAAGAGTTTACATATTGACTGTATCCAGTTTTGTGTTGTTCATATTACAAAATGATTTACTGATTGTGCATGATAAATAATGCAGAAAATAAGGAAGGAAACAAAATCTTATACTGAATTGCAAATATAATATTGTCCTAAATAAATGTAAAATAAATTAAAAAAATGTAAACTAAAGTGTGTGTTAAAAGTGTGTTTGAGAGTTCAGCTTTGAAGGTTTTTCGCTTGCACATTTCCCTCTTTGTCTACATTCCCCGTTTTATCTGCCTTTTCCTCTGGCGTTTTCTGGGAGGTCACAGGGTGAACCGGACCTCACAGGGACGAAGGGGAGGTGGGATAAGGCTCCCTTTGTGATATCGGCTGCAGGGGATCAAAGGTCACCAAAACCTCCACAGGTCGCGATCTGCAGCCCCTGTCTTAAGACACAGAGCGCCCACCCCCACTACACCCGTGCAAGAACAAAGCTGGGCAGCAGGGTCCTTTTCTCTTTCGCATGGCCATTTGAGGTGAGCAGCTAAAGGGTCAACTAAATCAGATCCCCACAGAGGGAACAGCAGGGAGGGAGAACAAAACAACCACATTTTTCCTGTTGTTTTTATGTATTCCTAAAAAAATGCGAATTGACTTTCTTTAATGGTCATGTTATTCATTTATTTTTTCCTCATTTTTTACTTCATCGTCCGCAGATACTTTTCACATTTGCCTCTTAGTCCCATAATCTCCTTTTACGTCTTCGTCAGTCTTCTGTCTTCCCATCTTACCCTCAACATCCCCAGAAGAGCTCAGCTTGGAACACAAAGAGGGCAAAACTGACCAATGAAATTGCAGAGCGAGAGAGCTCTGGCCAACCAGGAGGTCAGGGTCAGAGGTCAGGGAAGATAATGGGTGTGGAGTGGGCGGAAATTTCCTACCTCAGGGGACAGGAGCGTGTGTGTTGTGTGTGTGTGTGTGTGTGTTTAGATATTATCTGGCGTCAGCATTTACTCCCATGGTGACCTGGGACAAAATGGACAAACACACACCAAACACCACAGCACACTGCCAGATGGTAGGCGGTGTTTCTTATGAGACAGACCTTGGTGCTTTTCACAAAATAATCATTGGAGCTGTTGATTCAACTCCCATTGGTAAAAATCCCAATGAGTGCAGCAGGAGCTTGTTTAGTTTCAAACTTTTAGTCCGGTATGTATGTGGATGGTATGCACATCCGCGTTGTCATATCTTGGAATTTGAAGAACTCCCAGATTGACATAAGTACCCATCCATTAAGGTACAAAGTGTGAACCAGTCACCAAAAGGTCAAGCTCTGCTGAGGGGATATTGCATGCCAACATGTCACATGACCTGAGTGGAACAGCTAGTGTTTCATGTTTCTGGAGAGTCTGCAGCAAGGTCATAACACTGCCCCACCTTCAAGGCAAATTAGGTATGTTGTGCGTGTTTGGCCTTCCCTTACACAGGCATGACAGACAAGCTTTACAAAACAAATACTTTCATTTTTGATATCAGCAATCTTATATTTCTCTTAAGTGGTTAATTGTACAGTCCATACTTTTTAAAAAGAAAAAGATTCAAACAGCAAAAACTCAGACTTCATAAGTAGACATCTGTCCATTAGTGCAATAACTTGGTCTGAGCTGAAACATCAATCAATGCTCGGATTACGACAACTGGAGCAGAGATTCATGGCCACCTCTGTATATATAATGTTTATTACTTAACTCTTCATCCAAATACCAAATACAAGCATAATAAGCACATGTTTGTGTGTATTCTGTGCCAATTGGCAAATGTTGGTAACATGCTAACATGCTAAACTACGATCCTGAGTATACAAGACACTTCCTGTTAATCATGTCTTCGCAGAGCTGGCTGGAAATTCTCAGTGACAACTCATGGTGCTTTTGGATGTGGACAAAAGGGCACAACAAGACTGTTCAGGCTGATATCAAATGGTTACATATCAAACCTGAGGGGGGGTGTCTAGGAAATTGCCACCCCAAATTACGTAAATGAAGAGAGGCAGTGTGTGTTTGTGTGGTAGTGAGAGTAAGTGGTGGGGGGTGTGAGTTAGTGAATAGGGGGAGGGCAAAGTGTTCCTCTTCTCTAAAAGAGGAGGGGAGTTTTCCTTTCTCTGAAATCCTTTAAATACCTCATCTACCCTCCCCCATCCTCCTCTCCACTCCTTCTCCCCTTTGACCTTCAGCTCTGCCCCCACCAGACCTCACTCCCCATGCGACCCACCCCCTTTTAGGGCCAGCTGGGCACCTCTAACCCCGGGCTTCCCAGCAGCCCAGGACTGGTCACTCTCAAACACATTCAAGCTGATCATCTCTAATCGTCAGCCGCTCTGTGCTGAGGGACGAAGGAAAGACACAGCTGCTCTCCTCGGGCTCCTCCTCATCCTCTCCAGGAGGCGGATGAGTGTGGATTTGTGTGGTGTGACCTTCAGAAAGATTGTCTATTAGTCAGACCTTGGCGAATCATGTAGAGGAGCTCTTGCCTTTGTTTAATTGAGACTTCACTAGAGGCCTGTGGAGTGACACAGAACCATTTTCTCTTGATGCAGTTATGAGCATACCTGAGCATGTTCTCTTCACTTGGTCACTTTGCTCGTTCACATTTTACAACACTTTGAGTACTGTCAAAATACTAGATCAAGTGCTTGGTGGTGTTATGTTTGCCTGAATGTTATGCTGCTGCCTTGGTTGCAGATTTATCTTGTCGAACAAACAAACAAATGATTATTTCCCTTGCTATCTGTTGTGAATGTGTCCGGCTGGGTTCCTCCCTCACCTGCACTGCTTGTCGTCCCTGTTGCGCATCCGACAGCAGCTGGATGGTGATGGCCCTGCAGTCCTGCACGGCATCCTGTAGATAAACAAAAGTGTGGCCAATGTGACGGCCCATGCTGCACTCCCTGCAGATAGGCACCGAGCAGGTTTCACAGAAGAACAGAAACACCTGGGAAGACAGACAAAAAGGTGGATACATTAGTTCAAAATAGTTATCAAAAACAGGTGAAGATCACAAACATAAAAATGATGTACCAAAGCACTACAGACTTACTAATATGAGATGTTAGATGACCATCATTATATCTATTTGGAGCCACAAAAAATTCATATAATGTTCCTCTATGTATGTATGCACAATGTAATGATTAATTAAAGAAGATTCCCTCTTTTTTTTTTATTTCTTACCGAGTTAAAGCTTTACCCAAAATATACCAAACTGAGGCCAACAAGAGAAACTTCTGATATTGAGTCACAGCGCTGCAGCAATGGTGAAGGGTTTTGTAACAGACTAAAAGACATCTGTTATTGTTCTATCTGTGACATGAAAAGAGGACAACCCAGTTTTGTGAAAGCTAATGGGTTTTACTGTTGGGAGTCACCAAAAGGCTGACAATGACATGAGACCAGCGGGATGAATTCATAAATCACAAAGTTAAGTGTCACTCCCTTCCTTCTCCCCCTCTCACTCACACAAAGGTAATTAACGAGAAAAGACCATGAATGATAAACAAGTCATCCATATTCATGAGTTACCAGGGAAACTCCTATAGGCCTTGACACCCTAGAGAGCTTCTCTCTCCCAAAACACAGAGCCAGCAGAAGCACAGAAGGACTAAAGGCCAGAATGGACCAGAATGAGATCAATACTCATTCTGGACTGTCTTTTAACCTCTGACGAGGAGGGCCATAAAGGGATGTTACTCCCATTTCACATTTCTCAAACCACTTATTACTACAACTAAGCAACAGCCTCATGCTTGTTGAGTTTCTGAGTTTGAGTTTTCCATTTGATCTCAAAATGCACAATTTTCTTAATAAGGATTAATTACACAGATTCTCTATTTAATAACCTTAGATTGAAATAGACATTTATAGATAACTCATGACATTCACTATTACTGTAGCAAAAATGCTCCAAGTATGCAGGACAGATAAAGTAAAAGCAGCCCTGATACAGTTCCCAAAAAGAGCCCCTGTCCCTCGGGATGAGAAGGACAATTGTCATTTAACCTTTGTTGCTAAAACCTGAGCTTTGCTTTAAACCCCGTGTCTGAATGCAGATTGTTTGTAATGGAAGGCTAATTAAATATGCACTGGCCATCATATCCCAAAGAGACATCAGATCAATGGCCTCCAATAGCAGAAGACCTGAGTGGATGGGGAGGGGCCTGCAATCAATCCATCAATAATGGATGTTCCCTCGGGGAGCAGCATAATTTAATGACACACACACACACACCCACACCTCCCCCTTTATCTGACTTCCTCATTCTCTCTGCCTCCTCCTTGAGCTCCACTTGGATCCTTTTCTTCTTGTCCTTTTCTTGCCGTCCCTCTTTCTGCTGAGCCCCGTCCTCCAGTACAGTCCCCACACTGCTCTGTCACTCAGTGCGCTCCTCTCCTCACCACTCCTGTCCTATCCCACCCCCATTCACATCCACATCTCCTGAATTCCAGGGGGACGGGGCGCACAAAAGCAAGGAATGCAGCTGGGCTGGAGTGGAGGAGGAAGGTGGAGGAGACGATGATGGACAGAGGGCCGAGGCAGTTGGGGGTGAGGGACAGGCAGATTGATGGTGTGAGGGCAGGATGGACTCTGGTGAGCGATTGAGCCACAGTATCTCCAGACCTGAGACCAGCAGCACAAATGAAGCTGTTCCCAGCTGGACAATAACATGACCAGTGGTTTTAATGAACTATATATTTTTATTGTGCAAGTAAGGCCAGGCCTAACATGAAAATGCTGACCTGCCATTTGTGAGCTTTATATGCCAAGCTGTTCAGGAGGACTCTGATGAAAATACTAAATATTTAAGGTAACCTTAATTTCATTTATTGGTAGCTTTACAGACTGGTCTATGACTGACAGCCCCAACCAGACCCTCAAATATGGTTTTATAAAACACATCATATAAAATATATTAAAGCAGCACCAAATATAGTATAGTATCATGTGGACATTTTTGTTTATGTGAAACATGGCTAAAAGCAAATGTTTGTAAAGTCTGTATCAATGGCAGTCAACCTTTAAATGCAATCTGGGTGCCCCTATTCGTTACATTTGTCTATATTCAAAAAGCTTCTACAACCCCCTTGACAATGTACAACCCCCAACCTCTCCAAACGAGAATTCTGCTGTTTTATTGATTTAATCTGCAAAACAAGTGAAATTGAAAGTACATGTTGCCCAGCGACCCACAAGCTAGTAGTGTGAATTTTCATATAATGGAGGAAAGGGACACAAACGTCATGAGAAGCTCTGCTTTGCTTCTGATGTATGGGGCTTCATGTGAGAGCATCTTAAACATGACAGACAGCACGGCAGCAGGTGTACAACAGACGTCCATCTTAACAAGACAAACATACTAGACGAGTCCTTCCTGGACAAACTGGCTTGTTTACCATTTGAACACACAGCTCTGCCGGTTGTGTTTATTTACTTGTTATCTATCTAACGCTTCACATTACACCCTGAAGTGCAACCCACATTTTGCATGTTAAATGTTTTCTCAACGGCAACTGACTCTTTCACAAGAAAACCTGTAACTCAGATGTGCTGTTGAATTTCTTAGCAAAAAACAAATATATACAGCCGTGTGGAGGAGGGGTGTGTGTGAGATTTACACAGGATTTGTATATGCACATAATATTACATACTATTGTTTGTGTGTGACTTTAAAACATGTAATTGAGGTATCATTGGTGTGTGAAATTGGTATCACTACTAGTAATATTTATTTATAACACTAAGGACGAAGGGTGTCGGACGGTGGACACATTATAAAGCTCCTACAGGCAAACTATGATTTTGTAATATTGGACCTGACCACTTACCAAATTATCACAATTGGACCCAACAACAATAAAATGATGAATTAAACTAAACTGGGCAATAAAATTCATTTATCTATATTACCCGAGAAATTTTAATACGGACCATTCAGAAATCAATAACATCTTATCACCGTATTACCTCACATTTACAGTCACCATTTGCTTATGTGGAGAAAAGAAAAACAGCAGCAGAACAGGAGCGTGTCTTTGAAAACACTGGAGTCCAATTTCACAAAACTAGATCCTATGACAAATCGCTGCCAGAGGCTTCAGATATCTTTAATGCTATCTGCTGCTTCTGTGTCATCAACAGCTCAACAGTCCTCTAGGTGAAACATGCACTCATACACACAAGGTTGTAGATTACATAACACACCGGCCTCTTGGAACGGCAGTCAATATTATTGACTCACACAGGATACCAGTTCTTCCCAGGGGTCTTCATGGAAGGATCCTGTGCCCCCTCTGCTTGCTACTGTCTTTCCATGCCTCTCTCTCTCCCTCTCCAACTCATCTTTCACAAGCTCTAAGTGATTCCTCGCACATATTTTATTTTCTTCCAAACTTTAAGGGACAAAACTGCATCACACACAAAACAAACTCTTGTTTGTACTCTCTGCAAGGCGGGTATATGGCTGCCCCATTGCACATGTGTCACTACAACAGGCCAGTCATTTCACAGCCATGGCATGCACTGGACATGCCGGATACCCTCACAGTGTGCACGTGACGCAGAAATGTGAAAAACAACTTGAAAAGATGTGAAATAGGCGTGGTGTCACGCTAGCAAAGTTGTAAATTCCAAAGACAACACCTTGGAGCAAAGGCCTTCAGGCAGAGGTGACTCACCTAAACAATCTGTCTAACAGCCAACAGCCACCAGCATGCTCCAATGAAAAATATACAAGCAGAAGTGCATGTTGAAGTGCGTGCAAAATCCACAACAGTATGCGTGTACAGAGCACACAAAGCGAAATGCAAACTTGGTGGGCGTTTTTGCTGTTGGAGAGGGGCTGTAGCAAACATGCCATCACCAGCTATAAACCTCAGAGCAGCAGGGCTCGGCTACGTTGGGGGAAGTGCATTATTGTATTTCATTAGTGCACCGGATGTTTCTCATTCTCCCTCTCTGCCCATGTCACTCCTCCATTATGAGTTTACACACCGACACACCCACATGTGTTGCGTTGCTGAAGATGTCTCATATCCAAGATAAGTCAGGGACTTTTTTTTAAAATAGGGTTTTGTTTGTCACCTCATTTCAAATGAAAACAAATAAACAAATAAAGTACAAAGTATTAGTTGGTCAATTTGGGGCTTTAGATTGTTGCTCCAAAACAATTTAATAACACTGGGAAATTATGGTTTACACCATTTACACCATTACCTGAATTTTGCTAGGCAGAACATACACTCCAGATATCAATCAACAAATTAAATCAGTAATAAAAATAATTTAGTATCAGCCAGACTCCAAACTCACTAATACTGCTAATGAACCGACAGGGCAAGTACTGAGAAGTGCAAGTTATGGACTAGTTATTCCAGCAATTTCTGCAATTTACCCTCTGCTGCATACCGTAATAAAACAGTCAAAATGTGAATAATGTGCAATAATATGTGCCTTACAAATTACAGAAGTGTTAGAGACACACAGGCATTTTAGTGATTTTTAATAGTGATACATGAATCCAAACTCACACTTTATTCAATTGTTATCAATAGTGTTCTAACAAAAATAGATACTGAATACTAAAACCTTGAGGGAGACAGCATTAGAACAGATGAACGATGGCTGTGAGTCTGGCCTTGTGCTCACAGTGGGCTGGCAGCAGTGGGACCAGCCCCCTTTCCTCCCTCCCCTCCCCTAGCAGGTACTGGGAACTGGGGGAGAGGGCACAAGCTCATCCAGTAAAATCGCTCCGTGCAGCACTCACCGCCTGCGTGCACAGCAGAGTGGGGGGAAGGGACAAGGGCCATGTAATGTCACACTGTGGTGCCAGAAAAACCAGGGCTGCTCTGGGAGACTGAGAGCACGTTCTCTCAAAGAACTGAACCACTATTCGCCAACAGTGGCATGCTCAGACATCTGCAATGGACATGGCCAAACGCCATTTCTCAACTGTCCCCATCCTGCTCCATGGCTCGTCTGTCCCATGCAAGAGAAATGTATTTCACATGTACTGAACGTTTTCAAATTCATGGCTCGATTGACTTGAAACTGATTCTACAACTGGAAACAGGCACATTTTGTGTATTAAGTCAAATGAAAATGTGGTTTCAGAAAAAACAATCTTATTTTGAAATCACACGGGACCAGACCATGTGCAAAAATGAGAATATGTTTCCTGCCATCTGTTAAGCACCTAATACCCGTCTTAATTAAGCCGTCCTGATTAATCTGACTTAAGTCACTACAAGGCTCATACAGCCGCAGCAGATAATAGCTGGATTTATCTTCATAATCAGACAATAACTGTAGAACACTTCTAAATGAATTCCACATTAACTTCAATGACATATTGTTAGAAAGATAATACTGTTAGTAACTTGTCCTGAAGTAAGTAGGAAAATTTCGCCATTTCATCTTTCCATTAGCTGTGTGCCGTTAGCAGCGTTTGATCAGTCAAGAAAATGTAAAGAAAATGATCTGTTATCCATCAGTTTTTGTTGACAGCTGGGAAAAGTGTTTGTATTGGCAATTCAATTCAAAACATCTTCTGAGAGGAAAGTGTGTTTTCAGTGTTGAAAAAGTAACAAAGAATTTTTCTTTTTACAATGGGGATTAACTGTGTGGACACGGGGCTGTTTTTCATAATCCGCTCAATATCTCAGGTCAATGTGCTCTCTTTAACTACCTGTCAGCAGACAGAAACAAGAAAGGTCAGGAAGGTATGGAAACAGACATACAACCAACCACCCACACACACACACACACACACACACACACAGGAGAGACATTCCTATAGGCTGATGTCAGTTGTCGGTGTGTTTAGCAGTTTAAGCCAAACACATTCAAGAAAGGCAGTTCCTCTTGAGAACCACTTAAATCCTGCTTAAAAGAATCTATACTACATCAACATATCCAGTGTGTACATAAATATATTTGTGACCTACTACACCTTTCTTGTTTTACAAAGAAAAACAAATTTACATCCAAGCAATAATTATGTGGGCTCTCTATTCAGCGCACAATTCAAGATCCCTCACATTACATAGTAATAGTCATGTCAGGTAAGAGAATGGAAAGTATTTGGACATCGGATGAAGAACAGACAACCACAACAAACTCCAAGTCCGATATGTTAGGCAGAAAAAGGAGATAGGAGGCTTGTCTTTACCATTCAAACAAACAAACAAAACCAGAAAAAACTGGAGCGTTTCCTGCACAGCGAAACAGATCAGACAGATAGAGAATGTTAAACCGACACCCTTTCCTCTCCAAGTTCTCTCTCAGTGAGGAAAGTGGCCTCACCACTCCACGACTGCTACAGCCGGGGTTAGAGGAGAACGATTCGCAGGGTTGCTTCACTCATGAAAGGCCATATAGACAGCACAAGCCCTAAGCCAGTCTGGTATGTCCAGCCTGGATAATCTGTGGAATACCCAATCCCAACATTCCCAGCAATCCCAGGACTACCATCTGCCAGACAAAGCTCCTATTATGGAACTCACACACACCTACTCTCATCTTTTCCAAATACCCTCCATATCTTGCTCGTGCACAGTTTTTCCCTTCCCTCTCAGTCCCCTCCATCACTCTTTTTCTCCTCTTTCACAGCTATTTCCCTTCCTCCCTTGCCACCGCCCTGCCCTTTCGTGGCAACCTCCGTTGGCTTTGCCACGGACATGCCTGCTGATGTTTTGAAACTCTGCCAGATACGACATGGGGGGCGGTGGCTGTGAGCCGGTGATCTGATTGGACGGCCCCAGAGCGGAGAAGAAAAACAAACCACAGTCAGCTGGCCTCCTTACCCAGCAAGCACGTGACTGACTGAGTGTTATGCTTAATGCTTAACGGCACTTAGGAGAAAGGAAAAAAAAGTGCAGGAGCAAAGGAAATGAATAGGTGGGGGATGCATAAAAATCAACAAAAAAATATAAAAGAGAAACTGAAAAGTGGAGCAGCTGAGATGTAACAATTGTGCATCTGTACACACTCGCTAACAGCTATTCTCGGTTACCGTGACATTAGTGAGCATAATAAACAACCTACATGCTTAATGACCTTCAATCCATGACAACAGGAGTGCTCTTTTTTTCCCCCACCATTGAACACATTCCCACATCAAGCTCTCGCTGTCGTCGTGGCTGCTTATATAAGTCAACAGAACACAGCCATATGCTGAGGTTTGGTCCAAAAACGCAGTACTAAACAGGATGCAAGGCTGATAATAAACATTTGTTGTTTTGTCCACCGCTCTGACACAAAGCCCTCGTATATTCAATCCCGGTTTGTCACACACATGGCTGGCATACCAACCAGGCGCCCTAAAGGGCATGGCATGGTTACACAAGTAAGACCCGAACGTCAGCATGAATGAATGCATGTGGCATTAATCAAAACGTAAAAACAAAAAGAAGGTACAAATTGAAAAAGAAAAAAGCTTTTTGCTGAGGTAAAAACAGAAAATAAAGAAAACAGCCAAAAAAGAAGCTATATTTACTAAACAATTTACTAAACATTGTCATTATGAGGTAATCCAATGCAGATGTTTCAGTCATTTTGATGTTTAACTTCCATGTAATAAAAGCGCATGGTTGGCAAAATAGAATTCAGAATGAATGCTCTCTGGGCATTTCAGCAAAAACAACCGTGGTGGGGGCTTTCACAGAACACTGGGAAGATTATAATACAATCAACAAGGTCATATTGAGTAATAAATCTGTGTCTGAGTGGTTTCAAAAACTGTACAACACTTGAAAGTTATTGTGACAACAATCATTTTATCCTGCATCCCTGTGAACGTGAGGTAAACAGCAGAAATATGACATTCGAGTTAGAAGGTATTCTAGTAGGAATGTACGCATGCTAATATTGATTGATTGGCACAGTGGCTGATAACACAGCCAGTGGAGACGGATGCTAAAATGCGCTAACACACTGGCATGGCCCTCTAACGGCTCAGCTCTGAGGCTTGAAAGCACAGCACGTTCAAACTGAGCCGGTTGTTTATCACATCTGTAAACTAACATAGGCTTGGGCTAATATTAAAAAACACTTGGACAAATGGTGGCTGGAAGCTGTGCAATGTCCCCCAAATGGGGTTGAGAGCTTTAGCATCAAATGTGTTAACAGCGCAATCCCGTTGAGCGAGGTCAAATAATGGCCAATTAAAACCCCATTTGTGCCCAACCACTGAGAGGGAAGTAGCAGGTTCTAGCTTTTGAATGGGTTTTTAAATCCCGTTGTCAAAGAGAATGTGATAAATGCCTTCCTTTCTATCCATTAAATTTATATGGCCCAAAGTCCTCAAATGGACATCAAAGCCAGGACACACACACATACACACTCCCCTACATGAAACACATTCACAACACACAGGAAACAGGGAATGCACTCTAATTACTGGGCACATGTTGTGCATTAAAACCCTGGAAGTCCAACTTCATATAATCCAACTCTGCTGGCTGCGTGGAAACACGCACACACTCACACACACACACTAAAATCCTCTTCAGAGGCTAACTACCTACAGATGGGAGATGCTCTTAGAGAGGAAAGCGCCGTTGCCACACACTCACACGGATACTTCCAGGAGTGATGAAATGTAATCACTCGCCCCTCAACAGCAACAGCTGCTAAATCACACTGAGGAGACTTTCTGCATCTATAATGTCCATTGTCTCTGACACAGAGCAGACAGAGAGCGCTGATGAGAAAGGCAGGAGTCGGCAGAGGAAATACCCAGAGAGAGAGAGAAGGGGAAAAGAGAACCCAGGAGGTATAAACTCAAGTTACAGGAATTCCTCTGGCCTTGTATCAGCGTCAGTGTTGGGTTAGGTTTCCTTACAAACATTCTGCTCCAGAGAGGGGGAGTAAAAGAGGTGATCACAGAGGCGAGCCCAGCATATGTTTTCAGTGACGGTCTTCCTCCACACAACTAGATAACAGAGCAGTAAAATTTTACAAAGAAAAGTGGAGCTGTGGAAACGAGTGACAAACTACAATAAAAGTCCTGGACCTCCCACTGCAACTGAACATCCCACTGTCTTCCTACTTTAACGGCAGACAAAAATGGCCCCAGAGGAGATGCGAGAGCATTGGTAGGCCGTCAAACTGATTAGTTCAACTTCACCTCATCCTTATAAACACGATGCATTGTAACCGCTCATTGCCCAGCAACCACTTTCTGTCCACTCTCAGTCTGCTTCAGTGAACCCCCCCACCACAAATCCTATTACATAAAGACTATTTGTGTGTGTTGCTAAAAAGCCATGCGCGTGCACAACCAGGCGTGTCGTCATGGTGACAACAATTCAATCTAAAGCACAGAGAGACACTTTGCTGGATTATCATATCATTAGCCGTCTCTCGAATGAAGCCGTGTATGTATTTCTATGTTGGAGGGTGACATCACAACAAGCGGAGGGCACTCCTTTGATGTAATCCAATTTTCCATTTCCACTTTGCTCACAACATGGGACCCTCTCTGGCTGCCCTGCTGTGCCTCGGATGAGTAACAACTGACATTTATGCCGTTTAAGTAGGCCAACACATTCACTCATGTGTGCACATACCCTATATATCCTTATCAGCGGGTAGCCGACTCCCTTTGCTGCCCAAGGAGCCTTATCTTCCAACTGAAACCCTTCATTTCACCATCAATCTCTCTGCTTCCATTAACTCTATGAGGTTCTCGGGTTTCCGATGCTTTCTGCTCCCAAACGATCTTTAATTGAAATATGTGCCTTAACATTGGGTTAACTCGAAAACTACTGTTGCATTTGTGCACAGAGCCTTGGGTGAAAACACAAGCCAAAGCAAATAAATGCGATACTCACTCCACGGCCTCCGTGATGGGGGCCTTACTAGATTTCCTGAGTTTGAGCTTGAGTTTCCAAAAAGTGAATCAAGCACTCTGTATGAAGACTTTTTAGCCAGCAGCTGCCAATGTTACCTGTGGAGGAGAAAACTGCTGGCTGTAGAAAGGTTTAGCGAGATACTTTGAGATGAACAGTGAACAGTGTTGTCCAAACGACCAACTGCTGCTGAAGAAAATGTCCAATAAATATTAGGTTTAATTGTGAGTATAGCATTATGGGACCATGAAGCAGAAGCTGTTTGCTGACGCAGACACAGTGTAGAGCTGGATCACTTTGGGGTCAGCAGTCAGATATCATTAGCTTTAACTTTGTCAGACATAACTTGCCTGTAATTTGTCACTATTACCAGAAGCTACGGTGCAGAGCTATCAACAGTGTCAGGTCTTCAGTCAGATTCCATTAAAATGTCATTTTACACCGCCGGGCTTGACATCAAAGGCTTTATTCATGACAGACACTATGATGGCAATAGCACAGTCATAGCTAATAACATAAATGATGGTCCCACAATATACTGAACAAATATGCAAGGTCCCAAAACTTTTTCCCCCCGAACTGTGGCTATTGCATCAAGCAATGTGTTTGTAGGTAACAAAATCATTGTGGCAAGGGATTATTCATTAAATTAATCCTTTACTGATTTTGATTTTGTTAGGCACTTTTTTCAGCTAAAAAGGGACAAACCAAAGACTTTGTTGTTTCAGTGTTTGAGCAGTGAGAAGTAACCAGCGGCACCACCAATCTCCAGGGAGAGTTGAAATCCTTGCCAGGCTTATGTAACATTGCTACGGGGACAGACCCCATTTCATGAAGACAAAAAAAAAAACCTTCACTCCATAACTCACACTACACACTCATGTTGGTATGAAGGGCCCTGAAACACCACGCCAACCTCAAAGAACGAGCCCAGACAAAAGCGGATGTGGCGCCTTGTGTTTTCTGTTAAGAGTTAGACTTAAATAAACAACAAAGGCTCCAGCTGATGGCCAGCTGACTGCAGATGTGCATGTATGTCCTAGGCAGGAATCACAGGCACACCCACTATGGGATACTGCGATGCAGGAAATTCTTAATGCTCATATGCTACATTATACATACACATGTTGTGCTCACTGCTGCAGAGGGGAGATAAAAAGACCTCTGTTCACGCAATGTTACTACGGCCTCCTCTGCATTCTTCACGGCAGAGTTGGTCTGAACTGGGAAAAGCTTGTTACCAGCTACGAGGCAGGCTGTCGTCAATTTAAACAGGCTACAAACGGATCTGAAGTGGTAACATAAGGAATCACAGAATCTGTGGATCGGTAACGCGCTGTGCAGCAGCAACAAGCACGTGTGTCAATGAAGTAGATCTGATGATTGATCGCAGGATGAAGTAACCTGCTTTTCACAGACAGAGAGCAACACCGAAGTGAACAAACCAACTAACCAGTTTTGTGCAACTCCAAGTCTAATTAAATAGGATGACAGCACAGACTGTGACTAAAATTGAAGAGAAAATAAAAAATCTTTTTGCAGCAGAGCTGTGGTTCTCCCAGTAACTGGCTCCCACAAGCCATAAAACCAGAGGACTGAAATATCTGGGTGGAGCTTTGCTGGACAATAGCATTGAAAATAGTAACAAGTTTTTTTCTGACTGCTCACTCAACTGTTTGAGACAATAAAAACTTTGATGCCAAAACAACAACGTTTCAACACTCGGGCTGGACTCAAACTTGAGGTGAGTGCCACTTTGAAGTTTCTGAATGAACCAGCAGCCTCTCTGGGACGGTATATTTGATCAGAACTAGACCACGAATGTTGTTCAGCAGTGTGGTATGTGTGCCAAATTGAAGGCAGAGTGAACATACAATATCACTAAACTGTGTATAATAGTGAAAATGTCACTCCTGGAGGACATTAATAGCTGTTCACAAGTTCTACCTCCAACTCTTTCTTTCTCACCTCTGAACAATTGAGTCATTAATATCTGACTGATGGATTTGGAAGGGTTACAGAAATTGACGGACACATAGCCCTTTCCCAATCAGATGCTGGAAAAGGTGCGGGGGAGGGGGGTCTTCAAAGCTTTTCAACCACCTAACAGGCAATTCTGACTCAATACACAAACTCCTACACAAACTCAGAGATGTCAACTTGTGCATTGTGTAAATTTGCATTGGTAAACGGACACGCAACAGAACAAACAGGGATTAAAGAGTAATTCCTCTACTGACACCTCATTGCCAAATATGAAAACGCACAAAAAGCCCAAACTAGTCTTTCCATCTAAATGACTGGGTGTACGCAGAGCAAGTGATGGATGTGCAGCCGGGTGACGGACAATGACTGTGCTCACTCAGCGCTCAAAGGTAAAGAAAGACCGGCCTTCTCCTGTGTCATTCCCTCCCCCAGGGCTGAAGCAGTGAGTGAGTGAGGCATTACTGGGAAATGAAGCCCTTACTGGAAAACTGAGCCTACCTCTTTACTGGCAATGTGAATATGGGGTGGGGGTGGGGGTCAATGAAAAAAAAAAAAAATTTAATTGGAAATTTGACCGGCCCCTTTGTGACTGGGTGCTTAATTAATGTTTGCAAATAGAGCCGCTCCTTTATTGATATCGCTGCATTTTTGTTAGCATTCATCACGTCAATGGACGACAAGTAATTGTGAACATGACTTGACCAATGAAACAACATCCATCCAGCTGGGATAAAATGTAACACTTACATAAAATGTAAGAGGAAAATAGTGGAACTTCTCTGGTGAACTGGAAACATTACAGAGGGTTTCAACATAAGCTCTATTTAAATGAAAACTTGCTTGTTGTTTTTCCCCTCAGAACCATTTTTGTGATTACTTTGGACAACTGAGCAGATCAGAAAATAACTATTTGTTCAGTTTCACAAGCAGCAGCGTGTTTTTTCGAGGATCAGTTATCAATAAGTGGCAGTCTGTCACATCTCCACTGGACAGGCAGTAAGGCATGCACATGACAGATTAGCATGTAACCCAAGTCTGTTTAATTGCTTATGTGAAAAACTGACATGGATTTGCTTTTTGCAATAGTCCCACATAAATTAACAGAATAACTGTAGTGTAAGAAGACATATGGTGTGATTTCTGCACTCTGTATTTGCTGACGTACCTGACCACATTGTCAGGGATCATTTGGCCTTTCTGATAATCTGCTTTAAATTAAATAATTTCTTACTCATACTCTTGTGGCCATGAAGTGTACACTCCGGCAGCAGCTCTGAACCAGAAGTGGTACAAAAAAGACTTTCCAAGACCCCCTACCAACGCTATTTGTTATTCTTCCTGACCATATGACTAAACCAAGAAGAGGCTGGTTTCCTGTTTTACAGGCCTTTGTAGTTTACGTTGAGCGGATCACATGGGCTTAGAACAGAGGAAAAAAAGGAAGAACTTTGGGCCCCGAGTTCCAACTTGTCTTTCCCATTATCAGACAAAAGCTAGATCTCCATAATATGTCCAGGCATTGGACTTCTAACAGTCATAGAAACATGTGTGCAGTTACTACAGGGGCCTCTCAGCCCTGAATGGATGGTGTGGTACAGATTAACCAGACTCTGCATGTGTCTATGCTTATAAGTGTGTGCGTGCATGCAGGGTCTGTGTGTGTGTGTGTGTGTGTGTGTGTGTATAAATCCAGCTCAGCACACGTGCCTGTTCGTCTCCAGGGAACTAGGTGAAGAGCCACTCAGCTCCCTTTGAACCTAAGGCCATATGGCCCCCAGTATGGGTCTATGCTACACACATAATGCTGTTACACTATAGGAGTGTGTGTGAATGTGAGGGTATCCACAATAAATGTAATGTTATTCCTCTAC
>JBAJHX010000040.1:5395848-5416589 GCA_037176925.1 Amniataba percoides | reverse complement strand
ATAAAATATGATTTAATAAGTTATGGAATGTTACTACAAACCCGCCGGCGGGTTTTGACAGTTAACTGGTTAAAGAAGAGATGATTTGAAATTACGGAAATCAGAGAACAGGCTACTTTCGTTCAAGAACATTCAGTAACAAGTAAGGGCAGTGTTACAAGCACACTAGCTCAAGATAGCTGGCAGGCCACGACAAAGATCAGATGTAAAGAAGAGACAGGAGTGAAACTGTTTTTTTTACCTTGGCCCACTGATGTGTTTTGTGGTATCTCAACATAAGAGAGACTCCAATTCTGCCCAAAAAACTCTTCATCAGGCTGTCCTCGCCTTCATTCTCACACACTAAAAGTCAGAATAATCAAATGATGAGGAATCGATGTGGAATTCATTTATTTGTATTCAATGTATCAGGTTTTTACCTGTCTCAGCAAAGGCAGCAAAGGGCGGTGACAGCTTGTCTTTGCTCTCAGACAGCAGTGCTATGGCAATGCGACCGCTGATCTGCTCCATTTGGTTGGGATGTTGGCTGGATTGACAGGCGGACTTGAAAACCTCCCCCATCCTCCTCCAGTTCTCTTGCTTGGTACAAAGCTGACAGACAGAAAAATAAAAGGCAGGCACAAAAAACAATGACAGATTTAACACAAAACTATTTCATCCTTGGATAAGTTGAAAAGTATTCTGTTGAAAAGAAGAACTTACCTCTATTTCCACAATGGCGTGAGCCAAATTCAGGTACTCAGAAAAGGATGCATTGGTGGATAACCTTATATAATAAAAAGATAAAAAGAATAATAAGAGTCTTAAATAAATGTGGATAATAATTCAGTTCCTTTGTAAGAGTGATGTGACTGACATTGTTGTGTTTGACATGTGGGGGCTGAAGAAGTTCCACTTACTTGTGGTTGCCAGCCACTGAAACAAGTGGGTTTGGATGGACTGTCTGCTGGAACTCAGTGGTGTTTTTTACACAATCGAGACAGTCCAAACTCAGCACTAGGCCTGCACTGGCCATCTGTCAACACATATGCATCATGAATTCTTCCACATACCGATTCTCCAGCCTTAAGGTTAGTACAGTGTGTAGAAATCAAGATACCTTGTTTGTGAGCTGCATGAGTTCAGGTACAAAACTCATGAGACCCCTTTCTCTCACAAAGTTAAAGAGGGCCAACACAAACTCATGGCCAGGCTAGCAAGACAGGAGGAGGGGAAAAAAGTAATTTATTCTTATGGCCACAGGACCACAGCACCATTAAGCACTTCTCTCTTCAAAAACAAACATGTTCTGCCCTCTACTGGCCCGGAAAGTGTACTGTAACCTGGCATTAATGTTAAAAGATGGATGAAAAACCACACTGACCACTATCTTGTGGGCTAAGCTGATGCTGAGGACTGAGAGGACATCAGACACCATGCCGGCTTTGAGCAGAGCCCAGAGGAGAGAAAAAAGCACTGGCTTGGAGAAATACACTCCTGGTGGGTTGTTCTGGTAGTATGCTGTAAACATGGCTCCTGGAGATGAAAGGAGACCCAAAGACGCACACAGTCAGACAGGCAAAGTAAACAAATAATGTAACGAAGATGAAAAAAAAAAAAGTCAACAAGACAATGAGGATATTGAGGGCATTCAAACAAAGACGTGCTCAGCAAAACTGTTGCATCTGAGCTTCAGTTATTGGATTAAAAGACTTAACTTAAACGTACCTGCTCTTGGAAGGCACACTGGATTCTTAATGAAGCGTATCACAGTTTCCATGCACAGCTGAGAGAGAGGGAAAAAGTGAAGTGACTCCATGATACTGAATTGTGTGAAATTACGGCTAATGCACAGCAGAGGGTGATGTTGCCTCTGTGATCAACATCATATAACTTCCGCTTGAAACGCTTGCAGCCAGCATATTTACATGTGAGTTAAATAACAGAAATAAATCAAATCAAAAGTTAATTAGCTCCTTAGATTAATTTGATGAGGGAAAATGTACGTTACAGATTGGTACAGCACTCCGGCATATTCATGGTTTTTTTTAGCATGCTGCTGGCAAGCCAAGAAAATATTAATCTGACTTTACCTTCTCGTCCCCATCCAAAGGCACGTGCTGAAACCGACACATCTTGAACTGACAGGACATGGACTCACTGAAGTATTGCCTGCAGTACTGAGGGTTTAGAATTAAAGAGATCATGTCTATAGCAGGAGATACAACAAATCTTGATTAACTATCATTAACAGGCTGAGTGGCTTTGTAAAACATCTTCAGCCACTAATGTCCTGCCTCTCATCAAACGCTCATCAGTTTGTCTGAAAAATTTATCTTGATGTAAAATCACAAGCCATAAGTTTTTCACTGGTTTGAATTCTATTAGGTTTAAAATTATTTCTGTAGTTTCCACGATATGAATCCCAGAAATTAATTTGTTTGAATGTGTGTAAATTATTCATTCTTCCTCCAAAGTAACCTGTCAGTAACCACTCTCATATTCTTAGTACACAAGATTAATTCATATTCAGTGCTACTTCATTTATACTCAAGCAGACCCACAAAGCATATTGTTATATAATTATGATTTTTCAATTGGAAAAATAACCCAAACTCAGACATAATAAAGTGAACTTGAGTTTGATCCTTTAGAATTACTAGAAAATATGCTAAAGCTATAGTTAATAAATGCTGACCAAGAGAGGCCTTTCATTTGCGAGATCACAACAACTGTAGTTTATTTAATGGAATACTTACAGAATTTGATTTCTGGCGCCTGAACTCAGCCATGTTTGCTGGGTTTGTGATCTGTGGCCCTGTGCAGAGAGCAGAGGAGCAAAACAAGTCTCACACAGCAGCTGACATAAAGGAGCTCTGGACTGAACTTTTATGTTGACAAAGTGAATGACAACATCAGGCATTCTCCCACAAGTGACACCAGTATAAACATTAGTCGCTGTCTACGCCATTTTCATCTTCCCCTCACCATTTTTTATGGTCATAAGTGAAGGGATGTGATTATGCAGAGAGTTCACTGTCTGGACAGGCTGGCTCCTATTACAGGACAAAAACATAGTGATTACCAAAACAATGAAAGATCAGCTGGGCCGAAGAAATGCTTCATCATGTGATGTGCGCAAACGGGCACCTTTCTGGGCCTCCGGTTATATGATTGTTGTTGACATCAGGCTGACCCTGTTCAAAAAACATGTAACATTATAAAGCTGGCCTCTTTTTCTGGTCACTTTCTCAGTTTGGTCATGGTTGTGTGTTAAACCCATCACGTCATCCATGACTTGTGCAGCAGACCCAGTGTTACTGTAGTGTGTATGCTGATGCACTAAAACCCAAAGAGGACATTAAAAATTCCACTTTTTGTTATCCATTTATCTTGTCAGAATTACATTTATGGTTTGGTAACATTACATATCTCTCTCTTTCCGCTCGGACTTGTGCACTATATGACAAGACATTAGCCCAACTACATTACCGTGTTTTTAGTTTGCTTTTCTGTGGCGGGCCCTGTGATGCTTTGCACTTTAGAAGAGTTGCCGCTACACTGAGGTCTCCACGGCCTGCTTTTTGTCTCCTCTGTCAAATACAAAAGAACACACACAAAAACAAATCACAGGATGATCCTTGGATACAATTTTGAGATACTACTCAGTCTGCAAGCAGACTAGCGTGAGAAATGATACAAAAACTATGGTTTCTCGCAACTTGGCTTAAGACAACCCCAATCAC
This sequence comes from Amniataba percoides, assembly GCA_037176925.1. Classification (NCBI taxonomy): domain Eukaryota; kingdom Metazoa; phylum Chordata; class Actinopteri; order Centrarchiformes; family Terapontidae; genus Amniataba; species Amniataba percoides. The sequence goes on along the minus strand of JBAJHX010000040.1, from coordinate 5,412,864 downwards.
AAGTGTTGGCTCTTCATTTGTGTCAGTGGTTGGCTAGAAAATGCCCAGTTTGAAGATAGGTAGAATCAGATCATGTCAGCTCATCACTGCCATTACCAGTTAGCAATTAGCACATCAAAAATCTGAAACATCTACATCATTTAACAAATTCTCATTGGTGTACTAGCCATACCTGTGATATCAGAAATGCCACAGTGAATTTCAATATTAACTTGGCTCCATCTGAAACGCAAATAACATACTAATTTCATTGGATTGCACAATTTAGATGAGACTGTAAGGAGATGCCATTACATGTGAACTCTTTACCTTTGATCAGACCCCATCGAGGGTCTGTTCACCACTCCAGTAGCTCTGCTTTTAAGGGCCTCAGTGACCCTGGTAGGACCCAGTTTCAGTAAACTTTCCTGGGGAAGGTTTTCAAAGAGCTCTGGGTCATCTTGGGTAACATCGACAAGAAGAATATCCTGTTCATAAGCGGTGAACTCGTCCAGTACATCCTGCTGAGTATCACTTGCTGCGTCGCCTTCAGTTTCATCCCTTTCACTGCATGCTGTGTCGGTTGGACATGACCCCTCTATTCTAGCAGAGTTTGGCTGTTCCTCATCACTGAAGGCTTCGCCATCATCTTCATCACTGCTGGAAGAAGAGCAGGGTTCTGTCATCCCACCTGAGGTACAAGTTGCCTCCCTCTCAGGGTCTTGTTCACAGTTTTTGTAAACATTTTCCTCATCTTCATCCTGGTGTTCCTCTTCATTATCATCACGCACATCCCCATTGCTGCTGGGAGAAGACCGAGGTTTTCTTAGAGGATGCAGAGCTTGGAAATTTGTTGAGACTCCTTCCAATTCATCTGTCCTGTGTTCAAGGTAATCGTTGGAGTTTTTATTATCACCATTGACTATTTGGGGCATGTGTTTTCCAGGTAATACTCTGTGTTTGCTCGAGTCTTTGCACCTTTCCTCTTCCTCCTCTGAATGGCTTGGACTTTGGAGCAGACTTTTCCGCAAGTGCCCTTGAGGTGTAGTGACAGGAGAAAGCACTGGTGGGAGCATAAACTCATCTGAGTCAGTCTCTGCATGCTCCCCTGTGAGGATGTCAAAAAGGGATCTCTCCTTGTTGTGGTTACTGGGACTTGTATTATAATACGTCTCCAGTTTTGGCAGACACTTGTCTGTGAAAAATTCTTCGTCGCTCTCTTGCTCTTGAGGTAGGAGGAGGGAGGATTCAGAAGACTCAAAACTACATGAGGTCATTTGGGGTTCTTCACAGTAGAATAGTGATTTTTCAACAGCCTCACATTTGGCCAAAGAGGAATCAGCCAACTCAAGGCTTTTGACTTTCTTCAGCAGGAATGATGAAGGCGGGGGTAAAGATGGTGTAGCCAAGAGGCTACTCAAACCACCGTGTGCGAATGGAGATGACATGGAAGACAAAGTGGTGGCAGTTTCCCAGTCACTCAGGCCGAGCGCCGAGGGGGACGGGGTAGACATGGAGCTGGCATGAAGGCTGGCTGTTGATTCTTCAGCCTCCATTAACTCTGTGTTTTTGCCATTTGGAGAATATGAAGACATATTATCATGTCTTGTCCCATTTCTCTCTGCTAAGATGCTTTCTGTGTCCTCTTCCCGCCTCTCTTCATTTTGATGAGAAACCCGGTGGGCTGTGCCTACAGAAGTGTCTGTGGGTTCATTTGGGAGCACGTCACTGGTTTGGTTGCGGAGTGAACCTGGCAGATTTTGATTTATTGAAGAATTACTGTTGTCTCTAGCTGACGAATCAATAGGCTCAACAGGACAGGTTGTCGTACCAGCATGAGCTGAAAGGGTCCACCTGCTGTTAGAGAAGGGCCAGGACATATATGTGCGCGCACAAGAGGAATACATTTTTCTGAGATAGACCCTCACTCTCTGACATGTCAATGACTCCAGCTCATCTATGTCCACATCTATCCTCTGGCAGAACAGTTCTGAAGACACCTGTGCCACGTCAGTTTTTGCTGGATTATCCATCTCGTCAAGAGGCTTCTTGGATTTCTTGTGGACAGAATTTTCTTTCACAGCTGAGCCAAAAGTGCTGCTGCCCCCAAGGGCATGTTCTGAACAGGACTGACGGCCATCAGATGTCCAAAAACATGTTTTCTCGTTGTCCCTAGAGTCATTTTTTGCTGGGTTTTTGCAACAAATTCTTTCTAAATCTGATGTAGATGGCAAAATCCCATCTTTAATACTATCCCCGAGCTTTATTCTTTTGTTGGTGCAAATCTTCACTCCAATGAAGCAAGATCCTGGTCCAGGAACCTCATCAACATCTCTGTCCCGCATGCTAGTCTTGCACTCACCCTTTTCTGTACGTTTACCTAGTAAGAAAGAAGGGGAAGAGGTTGGAGAGCCTTCACTTGTGCAGCTCTTGAGGAAATGACATGTGGTATGACTGGATAACTTCTGAGCATTTGTGTGTTCTTTAAGGTGTCTTGATTGTTCAGTCAGCCTCTGGGACTGACGGACACTTTCCTCATTCTGAACTTTGGGACTAATGCCTCTTTCTTTGTCCAGAGCACCTTCTCCATTTTTGAGTTTGTTATGCCAAAAGGGACCGTGCCCAAACTGATATCCAGCTCTCATGTCCTGTTTGAAGCAATGCACAATCTTGGTTTTAAGAACATCTGGTAACACATAGCTACAATCGTGACTTAAAGCATCAAAATGTTGGGCTATGTCGCAAAGCGTCACTTTCGGATACTGGTTTATCCATATAATAATCTTCTTTGGGGGTTCAGGGACTGAGTTTCCGTCCTTGAGATTAACCTCAAAGGTAGATTGTGGCCCTGGGCTACTGCTTTTTTGTCCTTGCATACCCAGTGTCTTCCACAGAGGGGAAATGTATTTACAATCCCCACAGACACTACAGCCGGCTCTTCTCAAAGACCCGTCTGTACCAGCACATCCAGTGGGACTTAGGTGAGTATTTCTATCAACGCCTGAAAGCGGAAACAAAAATGTGTTAAATAGTGCAAAAGTAAATGTAACAGTCGCCTCTGGAATCATTGAAAGCCCACCCTTTCACCCATTGTTGCACATTGTCGGAGGGACAGTATGGATTCAGCAACTGGGACGAAAGGTCTGTGTGTGCTGCTTCATCAGACTTGAGGATGCTTATAGTCGGCCAAACTGTGTTTTGGTTTTATATTGGTGTAGTCTTGGATAATGAGGACTAAGTGGTTGTTTACCAAATACCTTCCCTGCTGCTGATAAAAAGGAGAGCCGCTTCACGGAGTTTGGAAGAAGAAGACCGATCTTTGTGGAGAACATATTCCTAAATGTGGTAACAATGTATATAATCCAGTGCAAACTTTATCACAATGTGGGGTTTAATGGAGGAGTGGTGACCATTGAAGATTACACCACCCCAATAGAAATATGCAAACTAACCTTATTATAAAACAAACAAATTAATCTAAATGGTAAATTCAGCTAAATAAAGACAATCAATAGTTCAAGGTTGCAAAAATCTGCTCTCAACATGGCAGCCCATGTGAGTTGACCCAAAGAGGGGCACTGCTCTTAGCTGCTATGTTAGCATATTTTTTAAGTCGGTATTTAAAGAAAAATCTGAAGTCGGCAGGACAAATTTAACAAATCCCCCTTATATCTATCCAGTGACGGAAAACAGTCTAGATAACGCGTTAGCCAACTAGCCGCGGTGTTAGCTTAGCACACTAATAATCCAAAGCTAAAGTTAATTAACTAAAGCTAACACGCGCAGGCTAGCCCGAAGTTAGCTGCAACCTTTTACCTGCAACAAAGTCCTCAATTAAAAACATGCTACCTGTCGGATAACTTCACACGCCTGCTCGGGACCGACTAACCAACCTAAAGCAAACAACGCAGCTAAAAACAACACCTTACTTGACAGTCTGGAGTTAACGTACGCGCTCCCGGTCCTCCCGTGTTTGCAGCAGCAGCGGCGGGCTGAGAGGAAGCTCCCGCCCCGGTGACCCGGCCTCCACCCGGCTGTGACCCACTCCACCTCTGTCCCCGCCTAGCTTTTACCTAAAATATGAATTATTTGCCCACAGTAAACTCACACATGGCTCCTCACTGCTTCGTTTGGGACCTCACTGCTCGGCTATACCTGACGGGAGTTTATTATTCATTTCTTTTTCTTTTTTTGCCGCCGACATGTGTCACTTTAAAAAACACCACCCTGAGGCAGCACACAACCACCAGGCGGACCCGAGTGTGTTTGTCTGCGGGGCTCAGGTGTTTGCTTTGCTCATGTCTGACCTCCACCAGCTGCCTCCGTACCTACACGGCTCTCCTCCAGCTCTCCTCCGGGGCTGCTGCCGGTGTCTCTCTCTGGGCCCGCCAGGTGTGACGGAGCCGTGCGGACCGGCTCACCGCTGCCGCCGCCTCTGACTGGCTCTACTGCACACACCGGCCGCGTTTCTTCCGGTTGTTCGGGGTCGGTTGTCGGTTCATTCTGCGACTTAGTGACTCGCCTCCGCCGCAGCACCGCCTGTTGCCCGACATCTTTTAATGCTGCCCGGTTGAGTTTTACTCTGCTGGAGGACGGGAACATGCCGACATTTACTACATAGACTATAGAAAGTCACCGAACAGCCCCCTCTCAACCTGCCCACTGTTAACAAAAAAAAAAACTGAGAAAAAAGTGCTTTGTTGTGAAGTGTGAACCTGCAGCAGGTAAAGTCACTGCTCGTCTGGTCCTACTGCTCTCATTTATCACACAGGTTGACATGGGAACAGAGTGCGGGCCGCACTGCGCAGGCGCAATGGGCTGCTAATTAAGCATGTCATTTTTGCTCTTAAATTAAAATATGTAAACAAACAATATTTCCAACACAACACATAAAGCGGCAGTTGTGGTACTAAAAGCTACTCATTCTCATTAATCTGCTGTTAGACTGCTTGCCAATGACTCCTCAAATAAAGCTAATGAAATAAAGTATAAAACAGTAGTTAAATAAAGAAATGATTGAATAATGAAATACATAAACGAGACATGAAGACAAAATATATGGAAATGGAAAACTACAACCATAGGGTGACATAAAATAAAATAAAAATACAGAGGCAGATATGGAATATTTAATTATTCATATTTCACTAAAGAACTATTTCATTACTGTATGATGTACTTTGCACCAGTTTGATGCAGCTTTGTATATGATAAGTTAAAGTCCTGACATTTATAATGATCTGCATCACAGGTCTACACCTGTTCTGATATTTACAAAAATGCTAAATCGATACAGCTATTCTAAATTCGACATCTGAGACAGAAACATTACACAAATATTACACATGGATGAACAAAAAATGTAGATGGTGACAGTGTCCTGAATTGTGACGTGATCAGTTCTGTCTAACACAGCAGCAGTTTGAACATTAGGGGTACACACTGTTGTCAAATTTATGCACAGATTTTCATTAAGAGGACTGAAAAATGCACGTGTCATTCAAATAATATCCTGGCTGATCATTTCCTTCAATATACTCAAATATAATACATGCTTAAAATGTGAAACAACTGAATATTTTAAATTCTGCTGCGTTTGGAGACAAAACATTTTGTTCTTTATTTCCTCACAACATGATGCAGGGATGGCCTTTTCCTTAATGTAATGAAGTAGCAGCTATAGGCCATACTGGCAGGGTCAAATACCTTCTACAATATACTGTTTTCTAAGACAATTTACAAGGAAGTTACATGTACTGGAGAGACTTCATATGAGTCACACTAGCAGTGTTGAAAAATTATGGCCAATGCGATTTCTCTTCAGAATCACAGCAGGCCCGTCATAACATGAGGGCAAGAGTTAAAATGAAGCATAAAGATGGAGGGATGATTAGCATTCATATGGGAGAAATAAATCTTTACCTATTACCGTCCGAAGTGTTCCTCGCGCTTGCAGGAATTTTTTCCTGGCATTTTTACATCTAAGTAAATACCGGGAATTAACATACATAACACACTGGTTCCAATGGATAACTTTTACCTTGCTTTAAATGAAAATACAATAAATAAATAAATAAATAAATATAAAGGGCCAATAACGGAGGCCTGTGGATTCCCACTAATGATGATTTACAACAAATGCCTACCTGTTAAGAAATAACTGTACAATCATTAATGTGAAAAATATCTAATCCTTTTACACACGTCATAATTTAATATAATTTTTACAAGTAATGCAGTCATGCAGTCAGAAAAGAACACAACAAATGCAAAATCAAAAAAATTCATTCAAATCATAGCTTGACTCCATAATTTTCATGTGGTGATGATGCTGAGGTGTGGTCATAAAAACAATAACGCCACAGGAATACTTTTGGAATCTTTATTTTTTTTATTTATTTAGAAAAAAAAGTTTTAATTGTAAAAGATAATTATCCGTGTTGTGTTATATGAGGTGTAATATAGTTTAAAATTTTTATTTAGGATATTTTCAGGCTGGTCTACGTTTTTCTCAATAATATATTGAGATGACATGATGCAAATGAAAAACAAATACTTCAAATCCACAGACCTTGACAAGTAAGTACAAGCACTTCAGGGAATTAATCACTATCATATCAGGCATGAGAGTATAAAGCACCTATTTAAAATCTACACTGACTGAATCCATCGAGACACATGAAAACCTGATGTGAGGGGTGAGGGTGAGACCCTGGTGTTGGGAAGTAGCCGGTCCCTGGACTGCGGCGGCCTGATTCACAACACCAGCTGTCCCGCCCCACCGAGCCAGCAGATGGCGCTCTGATGGAGGAAGCGGTTTTCCATTCTCAAGTGGAGAAGAGGTTCCACCTCATTGCATCCTCCCCAGGGGTTCGGAGTCCGCTCTCCCTCTTCCTCTCTCCTAATCTTCGCCACATCTGTGACAGCTGTGAGAAGAGAACATGCAAATTAGATTCAGAGGAAACCATTTGAGGTGAGGAGAGAGACGCTGAAACATGAGGGAACTTTCCTCTGGGTTCCTCTTGTTGAGCTCTCACCATAAATCCAGGCATGAGGGATTCTGGGAGTCTCTGCCCCACCTTTCTGCACCTGACAGGCATTAGACCACCCACAACCCCCTGCTTCAGCTCTGGTGCTTCTGCACTCCACAGCTTCAACAACATTCCCTATGCAAATTTTATAATCACACCACAGCAACGAGGGATGTGTGTGTACGTACAGTGAAGAGGGATATAAGCTTTTACTTAGCATATGAAATGAGTTGGGATTAGAATGAGATAAAGAGCAGAGTGAAGAGCAGAGGGAGTTACGAGAGAGGTCACTCATAATTTTGCTTCTATGAAGCACTTTAAATCTTCCTGACTGCTCTCACAGGCGCAGGAAAAGCACGCTGGGCTCAACTGAGTGATAAAAGAACACCAGCGGTTTCACCAATAATTGTGCACTTCAAATTAAAATGTTGTAGAATATCAGCATGATAAAAGGACATAAAATCTGGAGCATTTATTTTATAGGAGAGGGAGAGTCAACTATTAATCCCAGTAGCCCAGACTAGTATCCCGTCTCGAGAACATGTAAGGGTTCAGTATCTTGTTCAGGGACAGTAAATAGGTGAGAATCTGTTAATGGCTGCAACTAACCATTACTTTCATTATTCTTTATTCTTTTGATGATAGACTTGCAAATCAATGAACTGTAAAATATCAGTAAATTGTGCTGTTTTTGTTTAGTGATGGTCTCTGGAATTACATGGCCACTTTCACTGATCTGACCTGCCATGGTTTGTGTCTGAAAGGCTTCTACAGGAAATCTAGAAACTATTTAAAAACCAGGTAAATATCTGATCGTTGCCTTCACTTGTTGGGGCAAAGCTACCTCTTCCAAAGCGTTCTTTTGTAAGTTTTTCAGTGAAAGACTACGATGGAGAAGCTAAAGAGGCTCAGATGTCAACTAAAAGCTGCAGAACAGAGAGATCAGTAACAGAGTCAAATGCCGACAGAGACATATGGGAGGTTAAGTTAAAATGCAGCGAATCTCTCAGTAGATGATGGGATGTAAAAGTAAGCCATTTTCCTTGAGGTGTACACCTTCTTACAAACAACCATAATGACAGAGCGCATAAAATATGTGCTTAAGAAATCGTGCTCTCCTTTGTTTGCTCTCCCTCCCTCTGTTTGGCATGCAAAGCACTGTAGGTGCACAGCGGTTGTTCTTCCTCTCACACTAGTCTCCTCATGTGTTGCTGTCCACTGAGAGATACCTCTCCAGAGACAAAGTATGTTTTTTTTTATTATGAATAATCTGAGACATTACAGTACACTGGCCCCTTCTGTAGATAATTCAAGCAAATGCACATCACTGTTAAAAAAAAATATATATATATGTATATATATATTGTGCAAGCAAGCCTTGGCTATATTGTACAAGTCTTATTTGCATATATTTTAACAAGAACATATTTTACCATTGTGCATCCATTTTGGCAGGAAAGTGTGTGCATGCTTGTCCATTTTATGTGAATGGATGTAAAATGCGTGCAGCCTGTCCTCACCAAACTGACAAAGGCTGTGTTGTTAGGTGGAAATGCTGCAATTAATTCAGATTTATTTAATTGGTACTAGGAGAAAGAGGTGTTTGAAGAATAAATACTGAAAGAGTGGAGGACAAAGACCTAACATGAGTCTTGTGGGTAGGAGTTTCTGAAATAAGAGTTGAACCAAATGAAACAAACGTTCAGACTCCTCAGTCAGGATTAAAAGTGTGAGCTTTGTTCGTTTAAAGGATGAGTTGTATTTTATTCCAGCCTGAACAGCAGACATCAGATAATAAGGGTAGAACTATAAGGATCTAGATTTTCTTGCATTCACATCTCTTTTCTTTGTCTTTCACTGGACCGGTGTGAAGCTGACGGGAACGCGAGCAGCAGCTGAATTCCTTTAAATAGCCCTGCCTGCCTCATCATATGGTTGCTATGGCAGCCAGCCCCTCGTTTCAAGATAACGTCCACACGCTTCGAGAGACCTCCTCCACCTGAAAGCTATAGATCCACGCCGCTGCTTGGCGGAAAAGAGATTTGCCGGAGCGATGCAGCCTCTTAACGGCACATATGAAGAACATTTTGTGTGTCTACGTGTTCCCCGCTGTGAGAAATTATCAATATTTGAGCTATGCATTTGTGTGTGAGATCAATCCACTGTCGTGGCTTCCTTTAGTGTGAGATTCAGAAAAAGCACATATTGAAAAAAAAAGACAAGTGTTGAAGGATATGAAGGATACAAAGTAGGGGAGAAGGCAGAAATGTTAAACTGGCAGAGAAGGAATATCGTGGAGAAATCTGATGGAGGAGGAAAACGAGATCAAAAGTGAAACAGATGAGTGAACAGCTGGTACAAGAAATGGGGTGATATGGAGAGAAATGGAGGGTGAAAAAGAGGATGAATGATCTGTGACATTTTTGAGAGAACGAAGGAATTGAAAAGATAGCTACTGATAGGAGAGTATAGATGGCATCTCTTTTTTTTCTTAATAACTCATTCTTCTCCTTTTTACCACCTATCATTTTCTGCCATTCCCAGCCCCCATCCTTTGTCTCGCATTCCTGCGTCTCCCTCTTCGTTTTTTTTACCCAAGCTCTCAATTAGTCATGTGTTTAGCTGAGGGTCAAACAGGACGTTAACAGCGCAGGACTGTAGGCAGCTGGTGTGTGCGCGGGGAGATTCACATGGATGTACCTCTCAAGCTGACTTTGTCCTGAATCTCTCCCCTAAGTGCACTCAGAAAACTATTGTGAGGCTCAAAGGTGTGAAATCAATTACAGGGAGAGAGAGGGAGAGGCAGACTTTCAGGGTATCAGCAGGTTTCACAAAGCCAAATTCAAAGAGCTTTTTTTTTTTTTTTTTTAATGCTACCTGGAACTCAATTGAGCATCAATTTAACAACTAAAATATACCTGTCAAAACTGGGCTTTTTCTGCCAGAAAAAAGAAACTTCAAATCAATTAATTAAATGTAGTAATGCATCAATCCTGCTGACGTGCATAAAGACTGCATTAAACCCATCATTTCAAAACATAATTAACGCAAGAAAATATTACAGGCACTACGGCCGTCATGTTTTTGTAAAAAAATGCTTCATTTAATTTTTTTCAAATCATTAAACCATTAATTCCTTTTAAATTCGACCACTGAAAAATGTAACAGAACTCTAAGAACCTGTAAATGTAGGCACTTTAAAATAAAACTTTATTTTAGAAACAAAAATGCATTGTGGACTGAAATTCCTTATTTATGGGATATGAGGTTCTAAATTGAATTAACTGAAACATTTAATGAAATTGTACACACAAACTCTTCTGAGCTTTGTATTTTGCAGCCAAAACGGTAAAAGAAATAACAGAACTTGCTCATTTTGAAATATACTAGATGAATATAAAGCTGGATATAATAACGTAATGATAACATATGAGTAAGATTATACACACCCAGAACTCCACAGTAACTTACCTCTGAATCTATCTAAAACTTTATGCGATAGGTTTAAACAGTCCTCGTAACATCCTCTGCCTTTTTTCATGTAGCCACCTAAAAGGGAGACAAATCAGCAAAGGGTATTCATTTAAAAAAATCCATATGCAGCTGTTTATGTCCTGAAAGTATTTTAGTGAGAAAATGGACCTACAAAAGAGGAGAAGTCAAAAAGAAGTCGATAAAGATGGCACCCTCAATTTCCTCTTAAAACACAGAGGCAGGCTGATTGCATTTGAGAGAGTTGGGCGCGCCTCGGCATCTCCTAATGCGTCTGTAAATTGAGTTGGAAAATGACGACGTCTGTTGTCTGCACTTGGGATGGAAGCCAGGGAAGCAAAAAGCTTTGCTGAGGAGAACATCCTCCCCATGTCTGCGCTTTATAGTCACACTGTTGACCAGCAGACCTCCACTTGTATCAAACAGTTCTGTCTCATACACCTGAACATCGTATGCTGAGAAACCAAAAATGCTCACTTCTCTAGTTTTCTATACCCCTCTCCTCTCTGTGTGTGCCGCATCGTCTTTCCCGTACGTCTCTCTCTCTCTGAATCATACGATAAATGACTGCGTTAATAGAAATGACCAGTCTCCTGGATTGCGATACATTATTGTGTGCATTAATGTTATCTGTGGCAACACACTGGGGGGCTGAGAGGTGTCAGTGAGTGCATAAATAGAAACGACTCTGTGTTTTGTGTCCATTATTAAGGAGCTGCGGTGGTCAGCTCTGAGAGCAGCAGTGATAAGGATGCTGGCTGAGCATTTGCCGAGCATCCATTTCCTCTTTACTCTGGTCTAAAAGGGCCCTTTGCCAAACACAGGTACACACACACACACACACACACACACACACACACACAGTCTGCTGTCCTCATGTTCCCTTTACTCAAAGGTGAACATCAATATCTTTCCAATTAAATAGGTTAGCAAAACAAGATTATGTCTTTACCCTGGCCTTTCTAACTTGATCTCTTTTACGGTCTCATTCTTAAATTGTTGCGAGCATCGCAGTGAATACCAGAAGCTCTTTGAAATGAGACTCAATAATACTAAATGGGCCTCTGGTCACTCTGCAGCTTTCTGCTAGCTCCTATTACAATTGTTAGGTAATATAACTAATAATACTTTTAAATGTGGATGTTTCTTTCACAAGTGTCGCTATATACAATTATAAAGCTGGAGCTATTCAGATTTTCTTTCCTGTTGTTACTTTTAAAAGAGAAAAATAAAATAAAAGGATCATTGACTCCAATCAGTATGAACCTGGAGAGGTGTCTCACTTTCACATACACGGCTCTCCTCTCTTTGACTCGAACACACACACGCGCACACACGCACACATCCAAAGACACACCCATTATGGTCTTCAGAATGCAAATGTACGGTGGTATATCTCCACTGTTCGATGAACGGTGTGACCACGCTACAGCTCAGCAAATGCATTAGTAACAGCAGCAGAGATTTAAATGTGTAAGCGTGACCCTCGGCTGTCACATTCAAGACTCGGCATGTGTGCGCGCTCATACACACACACACACACACTCTCTCTCTCTCTGTCTTTCTCTTTCTCTCACATGAGCACACAAGCCGCACACCCACACAGTTGCGATAAGGCCTCAGCGCTGGTAGTCATTTAGTTCAGCTTTGTCTTTTTACAGCGTCTCCCTGATGAACTGCAGAAAATGCTAGCACTTGCAGTATTTGAATTATTAGCAAAACGGCACAGCTTTAACTTAATCCAGTGATGCTTATAATCTGTGCTCTGTGTGTGCGTGTGTGTGTGTGCAGTGTGCAGTCTAACATGAATGGAAGAAAAACCGAGTATGTAAATGAAAGAATTCTGCTTATCTTGGTACAAAAGTGTGGCTGCCTGTGTGTGTTAAAGAAGGTACCCACTTCTGAAAGAGGCTCTTTCTTAGAGATATTACATTGGACTAATGTCACAAGAGAATTGATGTGGGGGAAAAAAAAATTACTTAAGACCTTAGTGGGGTCGTCGCTCTCTTTGTGTCGAAGCATAAAGAAATACGAGCGTAAATCAAACAAACAAAACTGCCATCACTCGATATCTTCTCTAAGATTACAGTGAAACATTGGCTGCTGTGCTGCAATAAAACCACTCTTGACTTGTCCTATTGACTGTTATAAATCAGGAACAGCAGCAGTGTTTTATGGACGTCTTGGGATCGGCCCCCTCCTCACTCTCTCTCATTCTCTTATGTAAGTATATTATTTGATTGTCTGGCCTTTGGTTTAAGTGCAGATCTATAAATTTACAAGTTCCTGCCTGATGCTTACAGATGATTTTGGCACAAAGGCATGCCAAAGGCGCACTAACCCTGATGACTCCTGTAGGTTGCCAGTTCTGGGCAGGGCAGGGCCGCGGCTGGCCGGGCTGGATGGATGGGTAGATAGCTGGATAGCAGGTTGGGCGGCCGGCTGGCTGCTGGGCTGGCGAGGCAGAGAGCTGTAAGAAAACAACAAGGTCAGCTCTTTGGCAGAACACATTCAGCACCTTAATGCTGGTCTGGGAAAATGCCGGCGTTCTTGAAGATGGTGGACGCGAGGCTGAAGCGACTCCGGCGACTCCCAGCGCTGCTGCTATCTAAAGCGGACAGAGTTTTATTTGTGTTCAAACCTAAATGTAGGATCTTTTCACAGATGCCAGGAAATGCAATCATCAGCTGTTACAGTAAAGCGGTTTGACATAATGGCTCATACAGTGTAGGTACATTGAGGTTGGTAATTATGGATTAGCAGACATCTCAAGTGAGCGGAGACTTCCCCTGACACAAAGCAGTCAGTAAAAAGCAAAAGCAGGATTATTCTCATTTAGAGATAGCACAAACACACAGAACATGCACGCGCGTATACAAACACACACACGCACACAGACACGCTCGGCTGTACCCGCACACACCTTAGACCTACACACTCTTGTCGGCCATCACAGACAGCGTGCCGGCTCGGCAGCCATTTTGCGGGGCTGCTCTGGAATGTTCAATTAGGGTAATTGTTGCTTACGCCATCATTTCTCAGCATTACAGACATCGTATACGCAACAAAGTGCCTTTTCAGCCACTGTGCGACGACACTCACCTCATGGTATCCGAATGACAGGAAAAAAAATCCTGATGTCTTTTTCTCAGCGCAGAGGCCCCATAGTATGTAAAACCCGGACGTACATGACGGCCAGTTTGTCAGTTATTGTGCAGCCATGTGTGAACTCCACATGGCGTTGAATGTAAGTACGCTGCATGGCTCGTTGTAACGTATGTGGCGAGGGGGTAGGGGAGGTGGTGTGGTGTGTGTGTGTGTGTGTGTGTGTGTGTGTGTGTGTGTGCAGGGGGGGGGCACGCCCTACAGATTGCCAGTGCTCACATATGGAGGAGGGGGGCGAGTGTGTGCATGTGAGCTCAGAGAAAAAAAGAGAGGAAATGGGAAGGGTGAGAAATGGAATAAAATGGAAAAGGAGAGAGACAGAGAGAGAGAGAGGGAGAGGAGAGAAGGGCACTCAAAGAGAAATGTACAGCTTGTTCTCGTCACCACCATTTTTACACACAGACTATGCAGTTTGGTCACTGTTAATTCGGTTTCGGAACCGTGAGTTACAGATGTAGATTATTCCGCATGTATACAATACTCAGAGATCGGAGGATCATGACAGCCCACACCTGTCACGCACCATACTCTTTGACAACAAAAAACATTTCTGTTGAAGAGCGAGGGGTACTGTCTTCGTCAAATTCTGCTTTTCCAGGTTACTGCACACCAAAATGGCCCAGTGTCACTGTAGGTGAATGAGCACGTCCAGAGTTTGAGCCCAGCTCTCCACCCATGTAGACCCTCGCTAACCTAACTTTCCTGTCTCACCCACACCAACCAATAAATCAAACAAAAATGATCTGAGAAAGATGGAATCGTCACTTCTTACATAAGAGATATTTTTGTCCAAAGAAAATGGGTCTTTCTGAATGCAGAATACTGTTTTCTTTGAAATACAAAATAAGAGTTTATCTATCTGATACCGCATGTATTAAAACAAACAAAAAAAAACCCTGCTCATCTACAACACTACAAACTACACAAGCCTGCACCCCTCCTACAAAGATCTGCAATGGGCAGGATTTAACAAAGGCCACATAAGGATAAGATCACATCTATGACAGTAGTTGGCACAAAGAGGGGATTGATAATAAAGACAGGGGTGAACCAGTCTACAGCCTTGTGAGACGGAGACTGGCTGAATGAGGCTCCGCTGGTGCTGCATGATGGTGGAGAGTTGGGGTGGGATGATGACCGGCTGTCAAACGGGACGGGTTGAATAAGGGCGTCAGGGACCAACAGAAGACAGAGAACAGAGCAGCGCAATGCGTACATGAGGTCTTCTGGAGACCGAGGCCGCCTTACAGGAGCAGCCCAGACATGATGATCAGACATACTGTACGCACACGCCTACGGAGGTGCCCTGCATATACGTGACCATCCGACATGCGAACCCTCCCCCTGCTCCCCCCGCCCACACACATACACACTCAGTCAGAGCATGACACGAGACTGCACATATGATCCGCCGCCCTTTGTCTGGGTTTATCGGTCAGTAATGGCCGGCAGTTCGGCACATTACGCTCCTGCTCCCATTCTTTCTTTTCCTCTCACACGCACACGCATACTCACACACTCTCACGCACGTACGCACACTCGCGCACGCACGCCAGCAGTCATGTGCATGGCAGATGACCCCTCCTCGGACACGTGTTTTAACCTCATTCTCTATGGCGAGTCTATCACATATTACAGTAGTGTCATGACCGCAAACCACCCCCCTTCTCGTTTCAGTCTCCGTGTCCTCAGAACACACCCCCACCCCCCACCACAACCCCAACCCCCACCCACCGGGTGATCATCTGCTGTGACCGTGTCCTCCTATCACCGTGAGTCAGGAGTGTTCGACAGCGATGGGTGGGTGGGGAGGTGGGGGTTTTATGTGTGTGTGTGTGTATAGGTGGTGGTGGGGGGGCAACCTATTTGATTTCTTTTCTTTTTCCGATCAGACGTGATTGCTGACAGAGAACTTTCCCACCCATCAGCGGCGGTGTGAGCCGTGCTACAGCGCCAGACAGAGGGGACCCTTTGTCTCCCACCAACACACTAGGAGGGATGGCGTATGTACACACACATATACTGTACATTTTGGGAAGGCTGCAAACATGTAAACACACACACATATACATACACGCACATACACACAATGACAGCTGCTATGCAGGCGCTCACACACACACACATGGCTACACTGTAAGTACAATGTTGATGCAAAAGTGACAATACCCACATCCTGGAGCACATCAGCTGCTGCACACCTGTGTATGTAAATGTGTTCAACACATCCCTGTGTGGGAACAATGTGGACTCACTTCACTGTGTGCATGTACAGCATATGTGTCAAAGTGCATGTGTGTGAGAGTGCGTGCCCTCAGACTCACCTGGCAGCACCCCTGGAGCTGGTTGTCGTGGTAATGCAGCCTCAACCGGGGTTGCAGAGCTGTGACACCTGATGTCCCTCCTCCCTCTCACTCTCACTCTCTCTGCTGTAGTATAGGATCAGTAGCTACACCCTAGCACTGACAGAAGAGGGGGAGACAGAGAGGAGGGGTTCTTATGGAGCCTGGCGGATTGTACCACCAGCCACCCGCAGACGAGGGGATGCCGGGGGGCAGAGCTGGTAGGGGCCGCCCTGCTAACGCTCCATCGAACTGCCTCCGAACCACCCTGCTGTCTGCACTGAGATGGTCTCTCCCTGCTCCGATTGGACGACGTTCTTCCTCCTTCATCAAAATGTAAAATTCCAAGACAGAGAGAGTAGTGCAGCGTTTGTGTGTGTATGTGTGTGTGTGAGAAAAAGAGTGTGTGTCTGAGAGAAAGACAGACAATGCAAGAGAAAAAAAATGTGTGTACCTTCTGTGTGTATTTGAGAAATATTTGTCATACAGACTAGTCAGACTGTATGCATGCATGAATATGAGTGTGTGTGTGTGTGTGTGTGTGCGTGCACATATGTGTTTGCCTGAGTGTTCATGCAAATGTGTGTGTGTTTGCGCCTTTGTGTCAGGGAGACGATATACAGGATGCCATTGTCTGCGTGGGCGTGTGATAGAGGAAGAGGTAGTCGGGGGAGAGACACAAGACAAAGAGAGCGAGAGATAGGAAGACATGGTGAGTGTGTGTGTGTGTGTGTGTGTGTGTGTGTGTGTGTGTGTGTGTGTGTGTGTGTATGAAAGAGAGAAAGAAAAAGAGAGCAGTGTGTACGGCCCGAGAGCTGTCATCATTAGTCTCTGCAGTGGCTGGTGTTGGGCTGCAAAGGGGCTTGTCAGTCAGTTTCTGTCACAACATGTCACACTGAACGGACAGCGCAGACACGCAGACACACACACACACACACACACACACACACACACTTTCCCAGAGGATATCATGTCAAGATGGGGGCCGGTTTGCTCTGACAAGCTGA
>JBAJHX010000040.1:5382929-5394404 GCA_037176925.1 Amniataba percoides | reverse complement strand
CCATATTGATCTGATAAACAGTTTCATTTACTGCCAAAGCCCGCCATTCATACTCACACGCACAAATACACACACACACACACACTGGTATGTGCACATTCGTGTACACACACACACATACACAGCAAAGACACATAGATTCACAGCAGGAATAACCCAGCTTTCTGCTTCATCAATTCCCCACCTCCTCCACGTCTGCTTTTCTGTTTCTCTGCTCTTTCTCTTCTCCTCCCCCCAGGCCACCTCACCCTCTCCTCGGCTCTCAACACGCTTTAACCCGTTCCTCTTCTGCCCTCGTTCTCTCTCCTGGCATCCTCTGCCAGTCACCTGGTTCTGTACCAACATTCTCCCCCACGCACCATGGCCTCTTTCTTCCTGCGTTTAGCTCTGCACGACTTCACGTTAAGGTTATATCTCAGTTTGCCAACATTTCCCAGTGAGCCTTTGACAGCAACATGCATAAGGTGGCCTCCTCAAAAGACATATTATTACGTTGGTTCTGATTTTTCAAGTCTCTTTTATGCTGAAAGAATTAGGGGATGTTTTGATCTGTCTTCCTTCACAGGTCACGGTGAGACTGTATTGTAAGAGATGGGGGACGACATCCATAGTCCTAGTTCAGCCAAAACCAATATGAGGCTTCAGTATTTAGACAAATCGAGGGAGTATCATCATTGTGTACGTTTATTACATTATCACATGCAACTGCCAGGAAGTATCCTTCCAGTGCTGTACAGCAAGTAAATCCTGTCTATGGAAACACAAAGAGGAAGTTATGTGGCAGAAGATAAACACTTGATTTACAAACTCAGCCTCAGAGCACGTGCACAGGTGAGATAGAGTTTGGACTTCTTTCTCAGGCTGCCTTATTTCAACTGTTCTCTCACCTTGTATGTACATTTAAGTGCAACACCACAAACGTCCATAGAAGGTAATCAAAAAGAGTACATCATTATAAACCATGTGATGACTGTGGTGACTCCATTGTCTCTGGGGCCACTTGGGACAGCTGTGATGCAATTAGGCCAACGTGTTCAACAAACTAGTTCTTCATATCCCTGCCTTTACATGCAGTCATTCTACAAAGGTGTCAGTTCTCTGTCAGTATGAAGAGGAAGCATAACTACAGCATCCCTTAACTCTATCAACATAGTGTAGCATTGTAGTAAGATACCTGTAAACATGAACCCATCCTCTAACTGAGCTCTGAAAGTTGTTGGGATATGACAAAGATCTTAAATTCTTGAGTATGCAAAATGTAGCAGTGATGTCCAAATTTGGATGTTATCAATATTTCTATTTTAAGCTCTATGTTTACACAGATTGTCAGTGTTGATACAGGCACACTGCATCATTATCCATGCAAACATTTACTGGATTGCTTTTACATTTGCACATTTGCAAAGCATAGCGCAGATTTTATCAGTAAGTGATGTTGCTACAATGTAGCTAAACACTGAGCTACAGTAGTTGCCAAAGGGCCGCTGCACTGTAGCAACAGTCAAGGTCGAAATCGTGCTCCATAATGCCAGCAGTCATGGCTCCAGGGGCAACATAGTGCTCAACCACAGTAGCCAAAGAATCAGTGTACAAAACTGTAATATGTTCCCCTCAGTCAGTCTGTAGTAAGTGTCAGCAAGAGCAGCTTGGCTGTTTGATGTGTTATATATTAGACACTGCCCATTGCAGCAATGATGGACCAGAGTCACATCAAAACAGTCTTTATTTCATTAGTCCATTATCATTTTTTATTTAATTTTTAATACCAATGTCAGGAATTAATCCGGCATTAAGGATTCATTTTTTCAGTTTCACTTCTGTTTAATTGGTGTGATGGGTCAACCTGCCTTAATTAGCCCCACTGTTAACTCTAAAATTAGTAATAAAGTTTTAGTGTCTAATGATGGTCTCTATCAAACTCAACAAAACATTTTTGGAAAGAATATGACCAAATGTAAAGATATACTGAATATCAATCTTCACGATGGATTGACGCGCCTTGATGTGCCTTTCTGCGTGTGTGTGCATCATTTGTGAGTAAACAGATAATGTTAGAAGAGTGTAATGGGGAAAAACACACAGCAGTGAGTGCACAACATATTCATACACACACGCATACACACAGACCCACACACACACACACACACACACACACACAAACACACACACACACACACACACACACACACATACACACACTAGAAGGCTTTCAGTTTCTAAATCAATCCCACATCCGTAGCTAATGCAGTGCTGGGCCCTCTTCAGGAAGCATTAGGCCTATTAGTCAAAGTGCGTACGCATTCCTGTGTGTGTGTGTGTGTGTGTGTTTGAGTGTGTGTAGAAGCCGCACACTCAGCAGTAGCCGATCTCAGTGGATCCTGTGAGGTCAGCAGGTGCAACAGGGAATGAGGGACCATCTTATTGTGTGTGTGTGCGGGCGTGTGTGTGTGTGTGTGTGTTCCCTCCCCTTGATATCCTCTGGGCCCTTTATCGCTCTAAAATTATCCTCCATTTACTGGAAGACACTGGACAGACTGAGAGGGAAAGAGAAATATGGACACTCTAGTTTGAATGTCTTCCTGGTTCACTTATGTATGCAGAACTAAGAGACAAACAGACTTCTTGCCTCGTCAAATAATCTAATTCAATAAGCATGGATAAGTTAAGAAGTCTGAAGGATGGAAAGACCGATGATACCCGGTGATGCCCCCTAACATCTGGGATGATAAAGTGATTTTAGCTCTGGAGGTGAAATTAAAGTTATATGTTAAGAGGATACAACATGGATGCATAGCATGTATCCACTGTAGGCTACTTCTTGTGCTATAACTACAGGAGAAACCACATGGAGATGACGTGAACTATCACCGGTCAACAGGGCTGCATGTTTTTTCTCCCATTAGTTTTTAGTTTAAGCACAGGTTTATATTTCAAATGTCATCATGATGAACATGCTCTCATATTCAATGAAACTATACTGAGTAACTATGCCATTTAGAAATGGAAATCTATGATTGCAGCTCTAATCTCAGTTTCAGTTTCATCATCTGTCATCATCAATTTTTTCTTTGTTTGTTTGGCCATAGTATCCATTTATCAGCAGAGACTGGAAATCAACCATACAGCTCTTCACACACAGGTGAGTTGAAGAGCGAGTCTGTTGTGTTTAAAGCCTTGTTAAAAGGCTAACTGTGCACCGCTTGTCATTTTTCCAGAAAAAGCCGCCACAGACACCAGATCGTCCCACTGCAGCTGCTGCAGGCTTTCATCTGTGAACCAGGCTCAGTCACCACTGTGTTACCTCATTCTGCGATAGACAGTGACTTCACAGACATTTTTAAATGAAAATCTTTTAGATTATATCTTTAAAAGAAGCTAAGGAAAGACTCAGTATTTTCACTAACGCACATCTAACAAAGCCATCCTTACTGCAAACATTCTGCTCGCTGTCGTCTCCGCTGTCTATCACAGTGGAAGAAATAAGCTACGGCCATTACACAGCAATATTGCATATTCAGTAATGAGACATGTTGAAATAGAGGAAACTAGGCTGTAGAGAGTTCTTTACTCTAAATATATGTTTAGCTCACTATTACTCTGTTTCTTAACACTCATCAAAGGACAGAACTGAAATTACTAAGACAAGACGGGAAAAAAAGTCATTAAAGTGCCATACAGCCTGATCATGTAACATACATCTGTCTAGGGTTGCATTGGTGCGATCAGTGGATAAAATCTGTCACTGGACTACAAACCAATCAGGTGTTAATGACAGGACGCCCATTACATGCCATTATATTAAGGTGGTATCAAGCTATCTGACTTTTTGAGATATACAGGTTTATGTGATTTCTGCCACCATCCCAAAGCAACTGAGATGAATGGAACAACAACAACAAAATGTATTTCCTAAAACAGTGTCTCCTGATAATCCACAGACTTTACTGGAAATAGTTTTCAAAGGGAATATTTCTTCAGTAGAAAGCTGAAGAAAAAAATGGAAACCAGTTCCATTGAATATTCATTCAAATGACTGGATAAACTGGGATGCTATTACTGGTAAAACATATTGTGGTTGATTTTTGTTAAACCAAAAACGACTGGGTTGGGCCTGGTGTCATCTGCCTCTGTATATGAAAATCGACAGCCAAGTCTGTCTGTTTGTAAAAAAGTCATTCTATGAATGTGAAAAGTTTAAATACAATCTGTACGACGTCCTAAGACAAATATCCACCCAAACACAAATGTAAAATGTCTACTGAAAACCTATTCTTAATTTACAGCACAAAAATATATAATATAAATATACGCCTTAAAAAAAAGCCTTTGCCAGACACCACAGTTTACATCGCTACATCTTTGTGCGACATTCTTTCGTCTTACTTATGGGCGTCCATTTCCCCTTTTGTCTGCTCACATGGCCTCGCGCCCCCTCCTCCACACGGTGTTTATGCCTGAAGATTTTCACATCCCGAGGTGGATTCAGTCCCTGCAAATCAATATCATCCATTCATGTGGGCGCAGCTCATGCATGATCATGTGAAAATGCACACTCATACATACACAGTCACAGGGAAGTTGCTCTGCCTATATAATTGCACTCTGTATGTGCGACCCACGAGACCGAAAAGAGATGGACTCAAAATGAGTTTTGTCATTATTGCCAAATAAACTGAAGTTGCTGGGAATTTATCTCAGTGTGCTCGTGATGGACGCAGGAAGGAATATCAAGAACACCCATATAAATAATAGCCTTTACTAATGCCAGCGGTAAGTACTCAAATCAGTCAGACAGGGCCAGTTAATAGACCCGTAGAGATGCTGAGGAGAGAAATGAGGGTAGAGGATGGAGAGAGTCAGTGGAAAAGTGAGAGGGAGGAGGGAAGGAGGAAACTAGCGGAGAAAGCGAGACAGTGAGACTGGCCATTATAAATCATATCCGCTGTTGGCGCCGGCCACGTATCCTAGCAACCAGACAGACCCTCCGCCTCTCCTCCATCCCCTTTCTATCTTCCGCTAACAGCTTGGTCACTCGTGTTACCCATACTGCACTGGGCCATGCCCCAAAAACTCGCTGACAGTGTGTGGTTTGTGCGTACAGCTAACTGACCGATTTACAGTGGCTTTTTGTGTTAGCCCAACGCTAATCGGGCCTAATAGCAGCTGACCCTGAGCCAGTGCACTGTGAACAGCTGACAGACATGGAGCAGACCCTGGTAACGCACACACACACGTACACACACAAGGATAGAAAATATAACAGCAGCATGTTCAACTTCCGTCCCTCTCCATTCTTCTCATATCTGAACTCACGAGGTCGCCTCGCACACTGATCCTGACGCACGCGAGAAAGGTGGATTTAAGATACACACAGTTTACAAATCACAACGAACATTCACACGTAGCACGCCACAATGTCACTCACACGGAAGAGAAGGTCATCCATGCACAGAGGGGATTGTGCCGGTGCAGTTGTAGCTCCAAAACTCTGGGATGAGCTGCCTCTGCATGTTAGGCTGGCCCTTGCAATGCCTGTTTTTTAAATCCTGTCATCAAATACATCTTTATCCCCTGACTTTTACCTCAGTATGAGGCCTGCCTTTGTTTTCTTTATGTCTTATCACCTTTATTACGTTATTGTCTTTCTGTCTTTTACACTGGTTTTTATTGTGTTGTTTTATGGTTTTAGCTATTTTTGATTGTACAGCACTTTGGTCAGCTGCTGTTGTTTTTAAATGTGCTTTTTAAATAAAACTGGATTGGGTCGGATCCATGTTGTCCAGAGCTCCAGCACTGATATATAATTACCACGTATTACGAACTATATTTCATTACGATTAATTGGGGCCCTGAACAGCATCACAGGTGCTTTCCATTCCTCTGGCTAATTAGACCTCCTGTTCAGGCTGAATCAGGGTGTAACTATGCGGGGAACTAAGTGGGGTCACCAAACTTCATGTTCTAATAAGAATGATGAAGGCTTAAATTAACAGGTGCAAAAAGTGAGTGGGAGAGTTAATCAGGCCTGAGTGAAAACCCCTGTGCGGGTTAAATTTGTTTCCATACCTTCTTTTTATTTTGGAGAAAACGGTGATCTTTGATCTTGTGATCATCTGCTGTTGGTTTGCTTAACGTGGAAATTAGGATTTTACTGTGGTCCACCTCCATACTGCATCATAAATATGTTCAGTTCATGCTACTAATCATCATATGTTGCTCTTTTGGTAGTATAAAAATACAGGCAGGCCTTTTTCACTGAAGATGAAAGACCCAGTGTCAAATTCCCACACACATACTTAGAAATAAATATAGCTACACTGATTCTGATACGAGGAAAAGTCTGTCATGAAAAAGGCCTAAGGGCTATACCTTTTTGTACCAACAAGAAATGATGCAATATTTACACAGACAAACGCCCATCAAACTCTTTTGCTTTTTTTTTTTTGGAATGTCTCTGAGAATGAAAATGATTCACAGGGTTTTTTTCTTTCAAAGATTTCAGGTCAAAGACAGAGCTGTTTCAACACTTTCAAAAATGAATTCACATTTTTCTACAGCTATTATCAGCTCCTTTTATTTCCATTACATTGTAGGGCAATAGTGTGTGAAAAAGCACACAAAAAACAACTTTAGTATGCATATTGGCATTTTTTAAATATACTTCATTTTATTACCTTTCCGATGTGAACACACTCCACTCCAAACCTGCTTAAAATCAGTCTGTAGTCTGGACATTTTGGGACACAGTTTTATTGTCCTGTAATCACTTAAATTCCCCCTGACCACTAATGTCTTGTTAATTTTAATAACATGGGGACTGTATTCATGTCGACAAGATAATGATGTAAACATCTTTAGACTCTTCTTGAGTATTGAGCCACACTGCACTGTGGGCATTTATGTCATATTTTTACAGTAAAATGCCACCTGAGTTGACACTGCACGCACCTTCAAGGACAACCACTTGGATTACACAGTTCAGACCGAATTGAAATGGCTTTGTCTGTTTTGTGAATTTTCCTCCTGATTGTCCCAGGACTGGTGAGACTGAACAGACTCTTTGTTAAGTCAATTTGCTGCCAGACCACGGGTTACTGATTTTGAGCCTCTGATAAAACCGGAGGAAGAGGACATGGTGTGTAACCTCCCGCTAGCATGACTAGCATTTAGTTGCGAGACTGACTGAGCAGGCCGGGTCCACGCTGCAGCTTTTCTCCTCACTAAAAGCTTCACCCAGTTACTGGTCTCCAGACGGCTGCAGTCTTATAGCACCGCTGCCCCTCTATGGGCTCGACTACAGCCTCATTGTCTACTGGCTTATGAAATTTGGAGTGCTCAGCAGAGTGAATGGACAGAAACACGGAGCGAGGAGGAGTGTGCGTGCATCTGTGAGAGCAAAGGAAATGAACCACTCAGGAACCACTCAGTCGGCCCAAAGTCCGAGAGCCAACAGAAGTGGGTGGTATGAGAGGAAAATGTGTTTGAGGAAAGAACGACAAAGTAGCCACAGAGGGAGTGTGTGTGTGTGTGTGTGTGTGTGTGTGTGTGCGTGTGTGTGCTATTAGAACACAAGTACGCCACCTTGTGGACCAGGACTGGCAGGGCTCTCCTCAAATTGTCCTTGACCTGTGAGAGAGAAAATCAAAATCATTTATGTGACTTTGCAACTCCTCTCTGTGGTTTAAAATGGAACTCGGAGAGATGAACACCTGAATAAAGAATGTCAAATACAGATTTTTTTTTGTTTCTTGCATAATGTACTATAATGTAATCGTGTGGCATCCAGACTTTATTAGGCGGTTTTATTAGGTTTTAAGATCTCCAAAACACATAAAAAACTCCTAAAACTCCTGCCAGCGAACACTGACTACAGTCATTCCTCGAAGGGTGCTTCTGACCTTTGCAATGACAATGCCTCCGTAAATCTATAAGATAATCCCCCATTTAAGATTTAATGAGATTCATGGGGAGAGCAGAAGCAACAACAAAAAAAGAGAGAGAAAAAAAAAAGATATATCTTCCATTCCTTTAGCAGCAGGATCATGCTGTTCACTCAAATCCTTGAGGATAATGAATTAAATTAACTTTTCCTTTAATCTCTTCCCTTATCTCAAATTATAATAAGACATTTATGCAGATAAGCAAAGGTTTAATCTCTATGCCAGCAATTGTGGGGGTTTTTTTCTCTCTATTATTAGCCTGAATATTAGTTTGAGGGAAGCCAAAGTCATCTCCCTTGCTTTGTCACTGCAGCCACAACACATTTTATTTTTCAGCTCTTTGCAGGCAGTGCTGGCTAAACTGAATGGTAATTAACCTCTGAGAGAAGCTGCTGAAACAAGAGCTTCCACCACTGAAAAAGGATATTCCACAACACAACATACACTTCAAGACAGACATAAACTCTATCAAATCTTATAATTAAATTACAAGTGTAAAGAAAATGGGAATTACATATGCATTTAAAGCTATATTACAGTTTATCAAAATGTACTGCAAAGATAGACTGTATATATGTAATATACTAAGAAAGTGAATAAAATTATATAAACAGATTTTCACAGCCTTCGGTGCGGTAATATAAGCATAGATAGCTAATTTTCATTCCTGTTAGCTGGTTGTTCAGTTTGTATTTGTGACGTTGGAGCTAAAACCTAAATTGGACCTACAGGATGTGCTAATTGACATGCTAATGAAGCAGAGCGTCAACGCACCAGGCGCACCGGTTTTTAACGCTTATTTTATTTTACCACTTCTGCTCTTTGCGTGTTGAATCGTTTCTTTCTCCGTTTTTATTTCGAGCATCTTAAAAATGTCGACGTTTTTTTTCCCGAGTTGTCGTGTGCACATCACCTGTGTTGTCGTGTGAGCGCCCAGCAGGTGAGCCGGGTGTCTTTGAACGCCTCCTGCGTGAAGCTGGGCCTCTTGTAGTCAGTGTGAGGCGGCCGTGAGAGGAACATCTGTTCTTTTCACTGGAACAGGACAAAGTGTGCACAGTCCGACAGTCCGACACACCTGAGCGAGGTACCGTCAACGCCTCACTGCTGCGTTCAGGCGCATTTGAACAGCACAGAGCCACCCGACTGCACAAATGGAAAACAATTAAAAAACAATTGGGATGCGTAGTTGTTGACACTATGCTCAAGACAATACAGCGTTTGAAGTGTAAAGTTTCTTTTTAGAAATCGTGTTTTGACTCGCGTATCCAATTTAGTTCTTTCCGGGGCGCCCTTGAACGCAGCGTGAGACGTTCCGGCCACTGTCTCTGCGGGTCGCGAGAAACTTCACAGCACAACATGAGGAGGATGGCGGAGGAGATCCCGCCTGTCCGCGAGCAGAGGTGAGTGACCCTCCTGAAAACGCCTTTACGTTAGACGTAGGAAAGTTAAGAGTGACTTTGCATTTCGTTTCCCTCATGAATGTTTTCAGCTTTGTGATGACAGTGCTGACCCCCATCCCCCTCCAGGTGTGTAACTTTATTGACAAACACACCCGAACATAATCCAGTCAACAGCTGATCGAGTGTTGTTTCCATCCGCACTCATAATGTCGCTGAACACTAGTTTAGATCTGTGTCTTTTGGATGTGGGTACAAAGTGTTCCTGCTGACAGGTCTTACAGAAGAAAACCATCTTTATTTCGTTTTGATGAAATCTCCTGCCTTTCTCTACCTGTACATGCTGGATCTGAGTTGGTACATACACACATATATATATTAAGTAAGGTAAAAAGTATTTGTACTTCTTTCTATTCAACCGGGGTTCAGAGAGGAGCTGCATAGATTACATACCGGCTGCACTGATAGCAGAGAGGTCATTGGTCAAAGTTCACTTCATAGTTTGTCTTTGTGTTTGCATGCACTTTACGTGTTGTGTCTGCCTGCTCGGATGCATGTGTGCCGTCCGAATCGCAGCTCCTGGATGTTAAGTTGGCTTCCATCTTGGTGCCCCACTTCTCCCTCTCAGCTGAAAGATGCAGAAGAAAAAATGCTCAAGAGTAAGTGTGCCTTAAAAAAGAGCAGCTGAACCAGCTGTATGACCTGGAGTGGTTCTGACTTGAGTTTTCTCTTGTTAAAAACTGTGAACAAACACAAAAAGTCAGTTAGAGTCCCATTTTCCCTTTTTCTCCCCCCTCGGCTGCAGGTGTGAAGCGACAGTTCTCCAGGCAGCACGTCCGGATTTCCAACAACGACTATCTGTGGACTTTAGCTTTTTCCACTCAGCCGTGCAGTCTCCCCCGGCCCCCCGCCCAGCACAGACCTCCTCTGGTTCTGCTGCACGGCTTTGGTGGCGGGGTTGCGCTCTGGGCCCAAAACTTGGACTCTCTCTCCAGCAGCGGGCCGGTCTACGCTCTGGACCTGCTGGGCTTTGGCAGGAGCAGCCGCCCCCGGTTCAGCAGCGACGCAGAGGAGGCTGAGGAGCAGTTTGTGGTGGCCCTGGAGGCGTGGAGGGAGAAGGTGGGGCTGGAGGAGATGGTGCTGCTGGGACACAACCTGGGAGGATACCTGTCTGCTGCCTACACACTCAAATACCCACACAGGTGTGTGTGTGTGTGTATGTGTGTGTGTGTGTTGGTGGATGAATGGGCACAAGCTTTGTCGTACACGTCGTTCTTCAGTTCTTCTCTTGTATATAAAAATAGAACTTTCTGCAACAGGCAACAGCAGCTGGTCCTCCCTGTTTGAGATACACTGTCGGCCAAATTACGCCAGATTCAAGTTTTATTTGTGGATGTGAGTCTGAGTACGGAAATGGAACTTGTGTTCGAAAACAGTGTGTTTCTCAACAGCACGAGACAGACAGCGGGGCGAAACAGAGATTTGGGAAATGATTTAATTTTATCAGAATAACAGGTGAATTTCAGTGAAAAACAGTAAAAACACAATATATTTGGAAAATATGGAGGATACAGTTAAAAGCTGCATTTTCTTTCACTGCAGTTTGTTGGTGCACTTTATGTAACGAGGAAATGAGCCATCCAGTCTCTTTAGAACTACTTTAGATTATGTGCATTTGTTTTTAGTTAACGGTTCATGCCAGTTGGAGATGTTCTTCTCTTTAAAATCTCTGGAAAAGTTGTTTTCTTTTTTACATACTTATTAAACTCTACCATCTGCTGAATAAGCTGCAACCCCAAAAACTACTTAATGTGGGGATGTGTAATTGGAATTTAAATTTAGAGTGAACATTTATCAAGTGACTGTGTGTGTGTCTCTCTGCATGTCTCTGCGTGTGCATGCAGGGTAAAACATCTGCTGCTGGTGGAGCCGTGGGGCTTCCCAGCTCGTCCGGAGAACCCCAACCACTACTCCATCCCAGTGTGGATCAGAGCTATTGGGGCTGTAATGAGCCCTTTCAACCCTCTGGCTGGACTCAGACTGGCTGGGCCTCTAGGTCAGCATGTGCACACACACACACACACACACACACACACACACACACACACACACACACACACACACACACACACACACAC
>JBAJHX010000040.1:5364494-5374575 GCA_037176925.1 Amniataba percoides | reverse complement strand
CCCCCCCCCCCCCCCCCCCCCCCCCCCCCCCCCCCCCCCCCCCCCCCCCCCCCCCCCCCCCCCCCCCCCCCCTTCGAAACCATTCAGGAAAATCAACACAATGGGAGAATTTGTACAGCACACAGAGGCCCAATCCGCTCTTTCAAGTCCTGTTTTTCTGTGTGTGTGGTATCACAGATGGAAACAAAACCTCATGCTTCTGCAGGATGGTGTCATTAACAGCACACAAGATGAAATTCTGTCTGTTTTGATGCTGGTAGTTCATGCTGTACCCTTTAGCATGTGTGTTAAGTTCTTCCAAATATTATATCTGAAGTGAAATTTAATGAATAAATACTATTCTCCTGTTCCCTCTATTTATGTCTGGGGCAAAACTCCCTATGTAACTGTTAAACGTTTCAGTATTGTTTTAAAATGTTGCACTTTATCTACATTGCTCTTCGTAAACACAGGATCCTTCATTTTCCATAATGTAAGCCAGTACGGTCTCTTTGATAGACCCCCCCTGGCTGGGAAAACGCTGTCTTTCAAATCCTTTCCCCAGTTGGCAGCACAGGCTTTCTTGTCAAATTTGATCCCAAGATAGCTTTGATGACGTCGCTGCCGTTGTTCTCTCAGACTTCTAAGCCCTCCTTCCAGAGCAAAAATCAGCTGTTCACATCAGGCGCCCACAGATGCTTTCTCTCCCCACAAAAAGTTGAACGCTGGAGTAAAAACTCAGTGTCTTACTTTGACATCCAGTCAGGGTTCTGTATCTGTATCACACAGGCTGAGGAAAAGAAGTTGTCCTTCAAACATTTTCACAGTCTACAAACACTAAATATCACTATGGATTTTATTCATGCACCAAATTCTGTGAATCTGTAAAGAGTTTGAGTTTTGTCTGTTTTTCTCATGTTGAAACTGTGTATCTGCCTGTGTCTATCTGCAAAAGGTAGAGAGGTGAAATAAAATGCAGATCGACCATTACTCAACGAGAGTTTAGAGACAGAATTCAGACGTCATTCACATCGTTTTATTTTAATAGATCTCTATCATATACATACAGTACAATATGCTCAAGACAGATTTTATGGCACATCCATATTCGTTGTACATTTTGCAGTCGCTGGTATTGCTGTGAGGCTACAGTAAAGTGACCGTTTCAATCTGTTACTTAGGTAGATACAGCAGGTGGATTGAAGAATAAGGTTGCTACAGCAAAACACATGCACTGTCAAGTTATATATTCCACTAGGGGTGGGTCACACATCCAGTTACACAGACCGATACTTGCAGGGGCAGCGTTGTTATGTTCTATTGAAGCCCCTTTGTTGTTTTTGTCTTGGAATACGCTACAACAGTGGCTACCGTGATCCCGGAAAAGCTACGGGATCTACACGGTTTAGGTTCCACCCAGAAGTCTTTGAATTTAAAGAGCTGCCGTTACATGCGTACTAACTCCCTCTGTTTGATTTAAAGTGAGATTTTAAATAGATTTCAATGTTCTCTTTCAGCCATTAAACATATTTCTAGCTCTGAGTTCAACCTAAACCGTGAATATCCAGTAGGAGTGAAGAATAATGGTGTATAAGGATCTAGTATTCAGGGTTCTACTGCAATACAACTTTACCGTCAATACTACAGGTACAGAGTACTGCGAGGAGGTTATTCACATATGTACAAACTCTGCCGTGTAACTGTGCAGACCTGACAAGTGAGTGTGCGTCTTCTTTCCAAGTCTGCAGAGCACGTTCGAGATAGAAAAATAAAACAGTGATAGACTATAAAATAGTGTGCCACCATCTGAAGTAAGTGCTGCCATCCATTTTCCCCATTATCTGTCCTCATTGGAATGAAAACACAGTCATAATTTACTCTTTCAGTCAGAACAATAATAATAATAATAAAAAAAAGATAAAATGATTGTCTCAAAAAATAATTTAAAAAAATAACGATATAAAAAAACAGCATCAAGTACAACAAAAGACGATATGTAACATGATACTAAAACTCGTCAGCTTTCCCCTTTATCAGCTTATCAGAGTGATACAGGTGTGTGTGTGGTTGTGCACCAAAGGTGTACACACATATATAAGTGTGCGAGAGAGGGGACATCAGCTATCTATCCATTTCCATACTTAATGTCTCTTTATTTAAAAACACACCAGTGGGTTCAAATGTCCCCTTAGTGTCCCGTTTAATCTGCTGAAAGTGCTTCACATACTTGGCATGGCACCCAGTCTCCTCCATGGAGACTTTTTGTGTCTCTAAATGTGCAAGGTTGGCATTTGGACTTTCTCCCAGTTATCCACCGCAAGTGTTAAATAATAGGAAAGGGCAAAGAAATGCAAAAATAACTCAATGAGTCAGTGGAGATGTGACGAATATAAGAAGAAAAGCAAGATGACAGGGGATGTACAGATGAGAGTGGAGGAGTGTGGAGGCGCAGCAGTGTGGAGCGACTGTCCTCGCTCTAGATGACCTGGCAGCAGCTGTGGGGGGTGGGGGTACAGAGCAGACCCTCTTTGGGGCTCCGGTGGATGTTGACGGACAGAGTCTTGTCGCTCAGAGGCATCTGCAGCACGCGGTTCTTCATGTTCCTGTGGTTCTCTCGGGCCAGATCCAGCTCTCCCAGCCTCAGCGTGCCCGTGCAGGGGCCCTCCAGCAGCGGGTCTGCCAGCGCATCTCCCAGCGGGGGCTGGTGGTGGTACAGGTTCCCCCTGGGAGAGGGGCCACCCAGGAGCGAGACCTTATCCAGGCTGCCAGTGGAGCCTCCCATGCACATCCTCCACACAGGACGGTCCTGGGCGTCGCCCCCGACAACGCCGCCCCCACTGCCCCCGCCGCCACCACCTCCACCTCCTCCTCCCCCAGTCAGGTTGTGGAACTGAGAGCTCAGGCACAGGCTCATCAGCTTTAGGCTTTCCACCAGGCCGCTGGCTGCTTTGGCTGTGCCCTTGCCTTGGCCTGAACCTGATCCAGGACTGGCACAGTTGGAGGGACTGCCCTGCCCTGACCCCCTCTTCCCTCTATCCTCTTTCCTCCCTTCTCTCTCATCCCCTTGTCCACCTACAGTCGCAGTGTCTGGTTTGTGGTAACTTTCTGTCTCATCGTCACTCGTCTCTGAGCTGGGGGTGAAAGCGGCGACTGGTGCTGTAACACCAACAGTTTTAGGCGATGACATGAGCGTTAGTGGAGATGGTATCCTAGAGTTCAGATTGAGGCTGAGGCTGGGTTTGGGCGGGCCCAGTCCATGAAGCTCCCTCCTCTCCTCTTCTTCCTCATCTTCTTTATCCTCTTCATGGATCTGGTTA
The DNA here is from genome assembly GCA_037176925.1 of Amniataba percoides. Classification (NCBI taxonomy): domain Eukaryota; kingdom Metazoa; phylum Chordata; class Actinopteri; order Centrarchiformes; family Terapontidae; genus Amniataba; species Amniataba percoides. The sequence continues at coordinate 5,371,279 of JBAJHX010000040.1, read as the reverse complement.
AGAACCGGAGCACTCATGCGGGATGTCAGCCGATTACCAGAAGACATTGATGATGATGAGGAAGAGGCTTTGCAGCGAAGCACCACCTGAGCAGGTAATGTAGAAGGGGATAAGCACTTGTCTTCCCCCTCGTCTTCCTCATCCTCCTCCACACTGAACAGACTGGGACTACGAGGTTTGCAAGGGCCCACTGAGGTCAGAGAGCCCAGCCTGAGGGGGTTGGAGTGGGGCTTTACCAGAGGCCTGAGGCCCCTCTCCTGGTTCTGCCGCGCAGGCTGCTGCTGGCTGGATGCTGGGCCGTGGCTCTCCTGCCGCTGACTGAGGTCCAGCAGAGCTGTCTTGGGCCTGGGGCCTTTGTGAAGGCTCTCAGCACTGCGGGCAGGGGACTGCGGTCCCCCGGGGTGGGAGATAGCCGGACCCCCCAAGCCATCACTGACATCCTGGTGAACATCCACTCTGGTGGGCCAGGACTGCCTGTGAAGGGTTAATCACACACAGAACTCAGGGTTTAGTGGGTTCAACTGATTTTTCAATACAACAGTATGTATACAAAAGATGCCAAACTCAATGAGATGCATGCTGAGTGCTGAGCCAGCTGAGTCACAATGATCACAGTGAGGCTGAACACTAATCGGGGTGGGCTAGGATATAGCGGCTAGATTGCTTCAACTAAAAAACGTATTTATCTGAAAATGTATTTAAATTGTTAAAACCTTAAAATCTATTTTTTTCTTTAGAAAAAGAATATTTAAAGAATATTTGAGTCCAATCCTATTTTAATACAAGGCTATTAAATAAATATTTCTGAAACCTGAGCTGTTGTACTCCTTTGTTTTGAGATCTTTTTGGTGGTACACCCCTGATAATGTTGCTGACCTGTACCCTCTCTTCTATTCTCAGTCCGTCCTTCATTCTCTGCTGAGAAAAAACCTCTGACTCCCCATCTGCTGTCAAGCTTGTCTTTTGGAAAAGTGTGTGCAGCACTGCAGAGGCAGCACTCTGTCTATCTCAAATGTTTGTGTGTGTGTGTGTGTGTGTGTGTACCTGAACTGGGCCTTGCTCGGGCTGGGTGATCGTGTCTGGCTGTGCTGCTCCTTCTCTTGCCTCTCCCTCAGCATCCTCTCAGCCAGCAGGAAGTACGTAGCTGTGATGTGGTTGTACTGATTTGCCTCCAGAGCCCTGAGAAGATGGAGAGAGAAATTCATATGAATTTCAAAACACACACACACACACACACACACACACACACACACACACACACAGGTACACACACGCATATCAACAGGCAGATCAGCACCAAGCCCTGACTGCGAGTCAAAAGGAAGTGACGGGGGTGGAGATTTAATTTGACATGGCAACGGCTCAGGATTGACTGCCAGCTGGTTGTTAATGGCAATTAAACTGTTGATGACACTCAATTAAGCTTCAGTTAGACTAGTGGACCATGACGAATTTTTGAAGATTACAAAAAAGAATAGCTGCATGTTAATTTATGTGTGTGTGTGTGTGTGTGTGCAGATAGAAGGGACACGTACTCAGTGATGGTGTCTCGGTCCGTGATGCCCCCCAGCACCATGCGCTGGATGATGGAGCCGTGCTCCTCCTCTGACAGGCTGCGATGAGACACCAGAGGGGTGGACAGCTTGGTGGCTGGAGAGGGGTCGACACCTTGGAGCCACTCGTGGCCCTCGATCTCCTCGAGGGTCGCCCGTTTCTTGGGGTCTCTCTGCAGCATATGTGCTATAAGACTGGAGGGAGACGGGGGATCAGTATCACTGAGAGGCTGCAGAAGCATCCAGTCAATACTCGCTGCATTTAGATACACACTAATACTCCCATAGTGGCCATTCTTTGAATCAGTAATAATAACCTCACTAAATTCATTCCTGAGACTAGGTACAAAGTATCACTAAAAAAAGTCAGACTGGGCGACAAACAGGCATTTTAACAGGTTAAAAACAAACCCTTGGTTAATTAAGGGGAGAAAATGACGGTGAATGGTAACATTAATAGCTAAAGTGTCTGCTACCAACATTTCGTTTTCCCTGCAAAAAAAGTGCATTAGACACACTGACTGAACTGGTTTGTTTACAGCCTTCCTGATCGTCTGAATGCTCACGTTTCTTGCTCTATCCCATCCCCATGAAAAAAGAAAAAAAACCCAGGTTCAAACAAACCGGAAACAATTGATAATGATGATTGAGCCAGCATGAATGCATGAATGAATCAGCCAACACCAGCACAACTTCAGCCTAACTTTTCTGCCTTTTCTAACTCTATGATCCATAAATGCTGAACTCACTCTAGTCCCCAAAATAATTCTCCAAATAAGACCCAATTTATGCGACATCAGAATTATCTTAGTATGATTTAAAGTCCTATTATGTACATTTAGGGCTTCTACCTCCAGCAAGAGGGATTTGTTCAATAACATACTTTAGTCAAATAGTCAAATATAAAGGCATTACACATAAGCAGCTCTCTGCAGCCTGTCTACGGCGGATATCTAATCTATCTTTGCCTTGAAAGGCCGGATCAGTCAAATCTTACCTCCCTGGATAATCCTGTAAACAAGCTGTCCTCTCTTAACTTTGGTTTTCGAAGTCTAACTAAGACAGGTGAAGCATTTGTAACTCCATTGGCTAAATCATTCAAGCAAAACAGGAAGTGGTGCTGTTTCCTCGAGGCCACATTATGGGTGAGCAATTTGTTTAATGGTTCAAACAAACAACACATGAGCCAGGACGTGTGCCAATATTCGAAGCACTGTGTACAAGTCAACATAACCCAGTGAAGTCATGTCCAAAATAACAATGCATGTTATCAAAGCTAAAGCGTCCACAATGTATTCAGTGACTATTTCGCCCTGCTCTGCCTTGACGCATCGTTAAACCCTCACAATGTTAAAAATAGAGGGCCGATGTTAAAGGGTGCATTAGATACACTTAACGCAGCGCTGCATCTGCGGTGGAGCAGCTGACTGCAGCGCCAAGTGAAAGCAGGACAGCGAGGAGGAGCAGAAGAGTGTCTTCTCTGCTCTCTTCTGTCTCTTTTCTTCACACATCTACACGCATGAAATATGCAGCACCTGCAGAGTACTCCGTCCATCTGTGTGGGCGTGTGCGCGTGCGAGTTACTCACTCTCGGCATGCATGGGAGATGTGCGGAGGCACTGTGTATTTACAGTCCATGATCATAGTGAGTGTCTCGCTGTCGTTGGCCTCCTGGAAGGGGGGCTGACCACAGACCAGCATGAAGAGGATCACCCCCAGACTCCAGATATCTGTAGGGACACAGAGAGAATGACGTCTGTTCATACTGAAACTTCCTTGTGTGCTTATAATGAGGGAGCTAAGTGTGATTTTTTTAAAAAGAAGACAGCTACAGGAATGAAAAAAATAAGCATGATAGACCAATAAAGTGAAGCACATGTGCCCTCTCTGCTTAGTGACCTAGATATGAAAACACAAGAGCTGCCCCCCCACCCCAGTTCAAATGAAGCATGAATTATATTCGATCAGAGCCATTTCCATAAATATGCACGAGCTTAGGACACATCTGTCTAACCAAGGATGAGGCTCCGCGCTGCTGCCCGCCGCCAGCGTCGTGCTCACACACACGCATGCATGCACTGGCACACAAACACACAGTCCTGGGAAAGTGGGTTAACGTGTTCATCCCTCGAAGCGTCATACAAATGCTAATTTCATGGAACAGTTCTCTTGGTCCGATTATCCATTTTAAAAGAGCAACTTTTTGCTCTGGGCCTTCTCAGCTGCTCTGGTCAGCAGAATGGTCCACTGACACACATCCTGCAGTCATACGCTGACTACAAGCAGACAGAAGGGAACATACACAGGCATACGCAGACGTACAGGTTTGTCGTTTTTTGCACGACGATGCCCTGGGTGAATAAAACAGCATTGGAGGCATTTATGTGAAAAGTGTGCATAAAAGTAGCTTCATTTTTAAAGCTGCAGTAATTGATTTTTTTGCAGCTGATGATGTTTCACTGATGACACACCTGAGAACATGCTAACATGTTAACAAACTGCTGATTACACATTCAGCACCCACAACTACATTAGCATTCATTTGCAATGAGGTTTCGGGCGAGCTAATTGCTGACTTTGTCTGTCTTCTACAGAGACTTTCCACAAACGTGTGTGATAAGAGCAGCAAGAGCAGACCAAAACAGTTCAACCAAAACAATAAGCTTAAAGATGCCAAAAAAAAACATAAAAATGAGGGGAAGTGCAGAGTTTGAGATACATTTCTGTAGCTTTGTAACATGAGCGACTACTTTTAACATTACCTATAATCATTTGACCAATTACTGACCTAAAAATTCTGATTCGAGCAGCTTTAAAGTACTTGATCGCCAATTTTTATGGACATTTGGCAAAAACTACACAGGCCAAATCAGTTCCTCCTCTAAAAGTAGAAGAGAAATGTAAAATGCTTCACTACCTCAGAAGCAGATGACTTTTTCTCCAAAGACAGAAGAGCAATAATTACTACCTGATCATGCTCTGTGCTCATGGGCTTATTCTGCTAAAGAAAAAGAAAGAAAGACAGGGAAAGAAAGGGAGGTATACGTTGCTCAAGTGGGTTTATCCTCCAAATCACCCCTGGTGATACATCTTCACATTTCTTCATATCACTGCAGTCTGCCAGGAAACGCTGGAGATTTCAATCTGGTAAAGTAAATGTGCCAGTTTACTGTGGGTGGTGAGTATTTATTGCTCCGAGGCTGTGAAGGAGCATCTCATACTGCTGATGGAGGGAGCAAACGCTGCTGCAGTCCCCACCACCATCTTACCCCTAGCCAACGTATCCTAGCAACCGTGACCCTGCTCCCTCATTACTTGCGTCAGCAGTCCGACAAACTTCCTTCCTCGATAACTTTATTTATAAACCAGATGGCTGACATCTCTGGGTAACGCCGCTCACGTCGCTGCACATTAGCATCACTCAAGCCGACGAAGCTGGTTACTTATTGGAGACAGCTGGGAGTGTAAACATCCCTTTCTGCTGTCCTGCATTGTATTTTCACACCAATTGCTTCCCTCAGATAACCAACAACCCCTCCCTTGTGTTTTGACACCGTTAACCCCCGAGGCTGAGTGGGCCAAGTTCAGCATCCTGTCCTGCTGATCATTATGCAACATCTTTTTCTACCCACTTGTGCATGTTCATTACACACAGCTATTCTCTGAATTATGCATGTGCCCAGGATATGTTCTTTGTAATTGCTATTAGGTAAGTTCATTTTTTTTTTTTGTGTGTGTGTGTGTGTTAAGTGCAGCTTGTGCTTGTTGAAGAGGAAGCAGAAATCTATATTTAACTTTCCATTTACTGGAGACAAAAAGGAGAGAGCCCACACGCTGCATAACATCAAAAGGCAAAAAGAGGCAGGCGTCTTTTCACAGCACTTATTAGTCCATCATCTGCTCGCAAAAGTGCACAGTCTTGCACTGTGTTAGACCTGTCATTTCTTTCACTTTTTCCACATGGGAATACAATTTTATATGCTTTTGTTTGATCATCCTATCAAAACTCCTTTTATTCACTCGCTGTTTGTTTTGACTCCTTTATATCTATCGCTAAAAGGAGAAGGTTTGGACTGTTGGTGAGACAACACAAAAAATTATAAGATGTCATCATGGGACCTGGGAGAATGCTATGAGCATTTTTAACTGTGTATTTACTGATTAATTGAGAGAATAAATAACTAGATTATTTGCGGCCCTAGTTCTGATGAATAAGCATGCAAGAGAATGATGAAGACGTCTTTCTGCTGGTGAAAGCACTTGACACCTTGGATTGATTAATAAATGTAGCTCCTTCTCAGCTTTTTTGAGTGTTCGCTTCCTGCTAATTGGCTCCATCTGTACGCTCTGTAGGCCTGACTACCAGTGCAACATTCCTTTCTCTATTTTGGATCGCTTTTCATCTCAGATTATTTTCAGCTTTTCCTCAAAAAAAAAAAAAAAAGAGCATCAAACTCCAAACCGGCCCGACTTGAGAGAGCCGAGCGAGGACAGCCTCTTTATCTCTGCAACAAGCCGGGCCGGCCGCCACCTGGCAAGCCACCAGCAAAACTCAGCACCCCACAGACTGTCAGCAGGTACTTTGGCAGCGTCGAGATCCCGGGCCAGGTTACCTCAAAGCCCTGGACGTCAGGACTGCTGGCCCCTGTTCAGCCTGCTCCACATCAAAATGCACCACTGACAGAAATCACACAACATTACATCCCGGCCGGGTGGATAATCCTCGCAATCAAAACATCATCATCTCAGCTGAATGAACAATGGTGCGCGCAGCCAGTACGAACACTCTAGCGGACACACAAAGGCACACACATGCACTGAAAACGTCCACAAACATCTGATTTGTCATCTGGGTCAAGCGCTCAGACAGGCTTTTTACAGGACAGCTGACCTCACACATCCAGCTACTCACGCAGTCATCCGCAACCACACATGCAGTCAGATAACAGTCTATTATTACTCCACTTTCAATATTTGGGAGCAGCTCATCTGTTTGGCACAGAAGAGACTGAGACGGGGCAAAGGCAGACAGAAGAAAAATAGCCACGGCAAATCCACTCAGTCAGAAAAACAGAAAATGCTTCTGCCTTGCTCTGACGCAGTGGCCTCTGGGTAAACAGAGGGACTACTGACGCCTTTTCTCGCTCTCCTCTTTTATGTGGTGGGGGGGGGGGGGGGGGGGGGGGGGGGGGGGGGGGGGGGGGGGGGGGGGGGGGGGGGGGGGGGGGGGGG
>JBAJHX010000040.1:5296626-5307828 GCA_037176925.1 Amniataba percoides | reverse complement strand
TCACCCTAAAGTTACCATGTGCGTGCATGTGGTCAGAAGTCCAAAGTCATAGTTTGTTTTTGTTTTTTGTTTCTTTTTTTTTTTAAGTGGGGTTGTATGAGGAAGCACTTGTCCATATTCTTTGTATTTCCTACAGTAGATGGCGGTCAGTGTGCTTAACATTTAGATAAGCAGCATAAAGTACCGACACAGAAGTTAAGTAATCTATTCTGTGAATGAGGTAAGCAGTAAAAACACATTTTAAAAAAACCCAATATCAGTTGAAGTGTCAGGTAGCTCTTTTCTTCAACACTCTTTCAATCATAGAACCTCTTTTTCTACATCTGTTCTTTCTTTTTCGGCCCGGTCTGTCTCCATCTGTAAAAGGTCTTCTTCTGTATACTCTGGTTTATAAAGATATCCTCTAATCTCCACAGTGAATGGCATATCTTCATTGCTGCCTTAATCACTCATTTTTATTTTCTTGTATGTCTTTTCTCCTCTGTAAGTCTCTTACCAAACTGCAAAGGTATATGGGAGTTCTACAGTGCTAAAGGCTGTCTGACAGCAAGGTGAAATGGTGAAAATATTCCAAATGTAACATACTCTTATAATAATACAGATTTCTTTGGGTTGCATTTTTTTCTGCCAGCCTGCCAGTCTGTTTTGTGTATGGTGAATTTTGTCTATGAATCGGATGATAAGTCCAATAGAGGTGTTAAGTTCTGTGTTATGTTTACACGGATGGGAAAAGTTGTTTAGTCTTCTTTTGATATGAAGTAAAATGTAAAACACACTCCCTTCCAACTGCAAACACATCTCACAGCTTCACACAATATCTAATTTATGTGGCAAAATCCACACAAAATATACTGCATTTTCCTCACTGGTGGTAATCAGACGCCATCATCAGCTTGAATTTACTTTGGCTCAAATTGAATTCCTCCGCTGTTAGGACAAAAACATCACACACATCCACAGAAAAAGCTCAGAGCATTCCTGCAGCATAATTTACTTCCCCGCTGTCCGTCTGTATGTTCGGTATGTCCCAAACGCTCCAAACGTAGCCAAAACTGAGCTAAATACACTGGTTTTGTGTCACGTTCCTGCCCTCCTTGAAGCTCAGCTGGTCTGAAGCTCTCTAGAAATACAATTACTACTTGGTTGAAAAGTATATTCACAGTGATGATGATGATGATGATGATGATGATGATGATGACACAGTACCTTACCAGTGCAGCTGTTTTTTATCAGTCATTAGCTAGTTCATGTACGGTGGAGCAGAGTCTGTTCAGGAAGTGCCGTCAGATACTCTGTCTTGATTGGTTATTTATATTCAGCTGTGTTTGATTCTTGTTAAATGAACAGAGGTCAGAGTCTGATTTTTTTTTTTTTTAGATTATCTGGCTGATATACTGCTATCAGGATGAAGTGTTCACAAAGATGACGGGAAGTCATTTTTACATAAGATACTGATCTCTACTCTCTACAGATATCAGGGAAGTTCCATCAAGTTCTGTAAGTGAGTTTAAACTCTCCCACGCTCCATGTGTTATTTCAGCGTAGTGTCTTAGTCTTGCACACAAAGGTCTACACGGGGCACAGATTGTAGAAACAGCCTGCACCTTTGACCCATTTACAGAGCAGCCTTTTACCTGAAAAACTGATGAAACCTCTGTGTGCGTGTCCTCGGGCTTGTGTTTGATTTTGGCAGGCTTACACATGTGTGGCTGTCTAGGCGGTTGGATATCGGCAGGAGCGAAGCCGTCAGTAGGTTACCGCTCCATCTGTGCTGTCACTGGGTCATCTGTGTGGCACAGGAGGTGCCTCCTTCTGTGTCCATAAACGTCCAACCTTGAAACGGGCAAATGTTGTGCTGTTACATGAGTAGCTGGGCTCAGATATCCTCTCTCCTTACTGGATGCACCTCCCCGAGCCTCCTCCTTATTTGCTGTCAACCCCAACATGTGTCCCCCATACTGCAGGTCTGAAAGCAGATAAGGTGAATGGTTCAGTAAACCTGTGAGTGGGTGACACCTGAGTTTGTGATTGATGGCTAGACGAAAGGGGAGGAGGTGTGACGGATTATCTAACACGGTACAGACAATTTATGGGCTGTAAAATAAGTTAAACTGCACACAGTCAGAGCCAGCACGTCTACATGGAGTGTTAATGCTGATGTGGGATAATGTTCAGCCTCTTCATCCAAATACTGATGATCCGATCTAAATCCAAACTGAAGAATTCATTATATAATGTCGTGGAAATGAATATGTGAAGGCATTGCATTTGCTGGTGTACGTGCATTCTGACCTGATGAAAAGTCACCAAGCTGACTAGAGTTCATCTTGTGGGGAACCTGAACAGCTGTGCCAAACACTGAAAACAACAAACTGCAACCTTGTTGAGTTTCTGGAGGAAAGATCAGGGAGTCAGTAGAGTTCATCCTCTGGGGAACATGAACGTCTGCATCCAGTTTAACAGCATCTGATAGGTGATCATTTTCGTGGAGGCTGTTGAAACAAGGACATGCGCAAACTCACAGTAAGCATGAAATTCCTCTACTTTTAAGATAATAAACAAATTAATAATTACATGAACAATTTATAGTCACTGTAGTTTATTTTTAGCATTGCAGAGAGGGCAAGGTAAAAAAACTCAGACCTGTTGGAAAATAATGTAAACATATTAGTACAGTCCAAAATGAATGAAATGTTGTTTTGTTTTTTTTAATCCAAATAATAATTACAATATATCTTCATCGATTGCAGCCATAGTTCTAAAAATCTCATCATTTATGGTCCTCAGCAGTGAGACAGTGACCTTGTCAAACTTTATTTTTAACTCCTATGTTATGGCTGTAATATGCCTGAAGGAACTTTAGAGTTTGAAGAAGAAGAAGAGGAGGAGGTGGGGGGGGGTCCTCTGCTGGTGCAAATGTGTGATGGGATTTGACATAAAGGACCTGTGCTGCAGGCCACAGAGCAGGTACGCTGTGTACACCTGCAGAGGTGACAGCAGATGGATGGATGACACACTAATGACTGCAGGAGTGGAGCTCACAGAGGAGGAGGCCTCCTGCGCTTCAAGGGTTAAAGGCAGGTCCCGGACACGCTGCAAGAAATGTCAACAGCTCTGAGTCTGTTAAAAAAAACAAAAAAAAGTGAAATTTCCAGTAAAACAACGCGGAAACGACAACTTCGCTCAGTGGAGAGCTTTTGCAGACAAGTCGCTGTTTTCTGTCATGTTGGGTTAAAGGAGAGATTTACTGACTGACAGCACTGTTGGAAAAAAAACCAACAAAAAACAGAGCTGTATTTTTTGCAGCGTGGCGCTGTAAGCAGGGCGGGGCGGAGAGAGGAGGCTTCAGAGAGCGTGTGTGTGTGTGTGTGTGTGTGTGTGTGGAGAAAGAGAGAGAGGAGTCAGCTGGTCGGAAAGCGCAGGTTGAGCTGTGTATGTGTGTTTGGATGTGTGCGAGTGTGTGCGTGCGCAAGGAAACGCACCTCGGGGTGGGGGGTGGTGGGGGGGACAAGGTGAAGACAATAGAGAGGGCAGAGTTTTTTGGGTTTTTTTCTTGGAGGAAGGGGGGAGGTTGTAGAAGAAGCAGTTTGCGTGGAGATCCAGGCGAGGACGGTCGAGGCGCGCCGGGTCCAGGACTCCAGGACTCCAGGTCCTGCCCCCCCTCTGATCACAGTAAGACTCGCCTCATGTGTTGGGAAAGTCGCTGTTGAACGCAGATGTTTGAAGCATGGGTGCAGGGGAGGGTGGGCGCTTTTTTTTGGTTTCTCCAGACTTTACTGACACGCTTCAGCTGTGACATGAGCTCCAAAGTCACTGTGCAAATGCAAAACTGCTGAAGGCTGTGTCACCCATGAGCAGGCTGACTTTTAAAGATTTAAAGGACACAGAGCATGCACCTCTGGAAGAACAGGTAATGTCTCTTTAACTTAAAAAAACAGTTATTTTAAAGTTAATTTCTAACCCAGGATCATTGCATTGAGTCTGTATTTGTGGTGGTGGCAGGGAAGGAAGGGAGGAGTGGCTGCACTCTGCTTCCTACCACTGATGGGCTCTCTGTAAGGAGAGTTATGTGAACCCTCAGCACACACAGGGACGGCTGCATCGAGGGCGATAAGCCGGCCGAGTGTGTACGTGTGTGTTGATGGTCTGTCATAAAGCTCCATTAGCTGTGACTTAATGTAGGCTAATCTCTGCACGCTGCTAAACTTCCTCCTTCCCTCCTTCCGTTCATCCTTCCTGGTGCAGAAGGAGGACTGCAGCTCTGTCTGGGATCAGATGACATTAAGGACCATAAGAGGCTCTCACACTTACAATAGTGTGTGGAAAGTGCAGGTGCGGTGGTGTAACATTAGAGACTGTCACTGGTGAGGTTGCAATGCAGCCCTTTTACATTTTTTGTTGTCATGATCGCTGAAAACCTGCTCCTTAAAATGTGCTCATTGCCAGCTTCATTTTGTACTTGGAAAGGTGTAGGAGTGTGGCCTGTTATAGCCACACACAAACACACACTCACACAATTACACGTGTGGCATTATTAAGTTGCTCCCTGCCCCATTTAATTCTCTAGATCTCCCCATATGACCAGTAAAGCTGAATTACTCCCTTTCTCTGCAGGAGGAACCACAAATGTCAGCAAATGTCAAGCAGTTGGAGCTTTGGCTTTGCTTTCAGGCTTATTACCACACGTACGATCAGCCCCGCTTGCCCTTTTGGCCAGCAGCTTGATTGGTGTAAACCTGTGTATAAGCCTATGCGAGAACATGTGAGAGAATAAAAACTAGTGACAGTAAAGTAAAGAAATAAATAAAAAATAAAGTGTGCAATTATCAGCACAGGAGAGGCCGTCTTTTCAGTGTGTGTGCAAGTGTGCACACATTTAGACACAGATTCTCAGTCAGCAGAGCGACCTAAAGATAGCAGAGCCCCAGTGGAAACAGTAATTAGTGGGGTGAAAAGAGAGGGAGAGGGAGAAGAGAAGGTGGAGGAGGAGGTGGAGGAAGAGATATTGTTTGAACCATCTGATATCTGTTATATAATGACCTGTACAATGGAGACATGCTGGGAGAGAAAGTGAAGAGAAACCAGCAGAGTCAAAGAGTGAGAGGAGCTATTTAGTGAGCGAGTTGCAGAGTTCAGTGTGTGTGTGTGTGTGTGTGTGTGCGTGCGTGTGTGCATGTGTGCGTGCGCCCGTGTGCATGGGTGTTTGTGTGGATTCAGTTTGCTGAACCTTTTGTTGGAAGCAGTATCGGTTGCAGCACTTCCCTTAAATTTGTATGTGGGCTGCAGAAGTATCCATCTTAAACAAGTCATTTCTCCCTGTGTGGAACATTTGTATTTGTTTTGCTGCGAGAGCAGAATCCAGTTTGTTGAGCTGGATCGTCTCTGAAATGTTATTGCAGCTTTCTATGAAACTGGGTGGGCAGACAGAAGGGAACAATCCATTAGATTTTGATGGTGATCTGGGATTTCCACCAACAGGCAAGGATAGGATTTTCTAGCCAAAGCAGTGAAACAAACGGAGATAGAAATCTGATTCCAAAACGACACTCTGCAGTCCCGAGAAACCCCTTTATCATCATATTTAAGTTGTTGGAGTGTAACTGAAAGGTTTTTTTTCTTAACTAACTTATAGGCATAAAAAGATCTTTCTATACAACAGTGTGGCACAATAAATTGATTTGCCAGGGTTTTTTATACTCTGAACAACAGTTTATTGCAGTGTGTGTATCCCCTTTCCAAACACAAATCCACACATACACACACCTTCCCCCTGCTCACTCACAGCAAATAATGCTGCAAAGTGGCAATAGGCAACTCCTATTTCAAGTTCCTTCAGAAACACACACACACATACACACACACACACACACACACACACTCTCTCTCTTCTCCCCTTTACCTTCCCCATCAGTCTGCAGGTGGTGAGTGGTCATGTGTTGCGTTCTAGCTTGTGGAGGGTTTCTTATTTAGTCTTAAGCCCCAGGCTTTGTTTGGGAACTGACTGTGTGTGTGTGTGTGTGGTACACAATGGCTGTGTTTACATTGGATTCGTTGTGCACATGTTCACCCATGCATGCACATTCATTCGCACATGTTGGCTCTGATTCCTCTTGAGCAGAGGCAGAGGTGTAGGGTCTTTGTATCTTATCTTCAGGCACACCAAAGAGAAAGCAGCTTTACAAAGTTGTTGCATGTTGTGCATGGATCACAACAGTCACCTCAGTGATTTGTTATTTTTTTTTATTTACCTTTTTTTTTTGTGTGAGTTACCTTGCCACCTTTCTTTTTTTTCTCTGTTAGTGGTGTTTTCTCCTGTTTCCTTCTTCAAATCAGTTTAGGTGCTTTCTTTCCTTTTTTTCATTTAGTTTGTTTTTCTGTCCTTTGTCCTGCCTCCATGTGCAGGGTCCTGGTGAGACCCAGAGGGTTTCGTCCCCCACAGAGGGAACACTGAAGGAACATCATGGCCTTAGCGGGATGTCCTGACTACTTCTTACGTCACTCAAACTACCAGGTAAACACTGTACAATACATTGAAGTTAAGTTACAATAAAATGGAAAAGCAGGACTATAGATCAAAAAATATTTTAACTAGTCTGAGCTAGGAAAGCACTTCATTTTATTTAGCTTATAAATATCTGCTGTATACACGATTTTGGTTAATGGACAATCAGTAATGGAAGGGCAATAATATTACACTGATTTGATAGTCAAGGGACTGTTAGCACGCTTCATACTAAACTTAACTGAAGGTGGGTAATTTAGGTGTAAGACTTAAAGCAGTGGTTCTCAGACTGAAAACATTAACACTGATTCAGCAGGCAAAGAGCTTGGTGCTTTTAGTGTGCAGTTGGAATAATGTTGTCAGAGATTTTAAGCAAAAACCCTTCTGCCCTCCGTGGTTGGACACAAGATTGATGAGAGCGGAATGAACCAAACAGAGAATTTGTGGGATAGAATGCCAAAACATTGAGCTAAAAAAAAAAAAAAGGATAACATGCTTTATAAGAACTGCAGAGTTGGTGATAATTCTGTGTCCACCATGATCAGTGACACTGTTCATATCACACTTACACATTAAATTAAGTCATTGCAGCTTTAAGTTTGGAAGTCTTGTTAGGTTAGAGAGGGGTTTACGTTTGTTTTATAGGTAAAGGGAAGATTGTAGTTGTAGGGAGGTCCTAACAAGTATAGTTATGCAAACCTCTGCGTATCAACATGTGTACGGTGTTTCTGTGAGTCTCCTTCTGCTTCACAGTGAAGGACTCCCAGCTTAGTTAGGTGAAATCTGGCATCTCTGCAACACAACAGACCCACTTCCACTGTCCAACTCCTGCAGAATGAGCCCTTTGTTTCTCAGCTTGGATTTTCTCCTCTCCAACCCTCCAGTAACCTAAAGAATTTGGCTAAAGAGCATCGTGGAGGTCTATAAATAGACCGCTAAACAAACAACAATAACAAGCTGCGGGCTTTGTTGTGTGACGGGCCTGAAAGCATGGGATTGATGGCATGACGTCTTACTGGGGCCGATGGGACGGTGGAGGTGACGTAGCCTCAGCTGCCTTATTCCGCTTAGTGGAGGATTCAAAAATGCAGCTCCCCGCTAACCCAAACCGTGGGACTGCTGAGCCCCCGTCGAGCTGACACGGAGTTGGATTGGTTCACGTTAGCTTCCAGGAAAGGGTTTTGCACCAGTAAGACTGCAGTGAATAGTGAATTGAGTCCCCATAGAAAACAACATTCCTCCACCTTGCATCTAGAGGAGAAAAAACAGAGTTTGATACTTAGAGGGAGAGATGTGGGTTACAACATTGCTGCGAGTGTGTGTGTGTGTGTGTATGTGTTTGTTATGTAAAGCTTGCCAGTTGACATGACACAGCATGGCACACACACATACACCCCATGGAGTCTCTCTGTAGGTTCAGTGTGTATAGATACAGCGCAAATGAGCCCTCTTTTCTGCATACTTACATAACGCTATACATAACGCCGGGTATGTTTGGGAATCTGGGCAGCGTTCCAGGCCCGTCTCCAAAGTGTGTGTGTGTGTGTGTGTGTGTGTGTGTGTCTGTCTATCTTAGTGAGAACTTTGGATCTGTGCCAGAGATGTCTCAGAGAAAGCAGCCAGCAACTCTCGCTTTCTTTCTCCCTTTTCCCGTCCACCTCCCCATGTATGAGTTTGTATTTGTCAATGTGCATACACATGAACTGCAGAGCACTAAGAAACCACAGTCCGCAGACTCGAAGCTCTGCCGAGTTATGGCTTTAACTGGACAGATGAACAGAATGAATGAAGCGCTCAACAACCCCCCCCCACCCCCCCACCCCCCTCCACACACACACACCACTACCACCACCACCACCACCTAAGGTCAGTCCTGCACATGTCTCTCTGAGAACATGGACTACAGTTCTTTCTTTCTTCATGTTCTAAGAGGCCAGATGTCACATCATGGAAATGGGCATGCTCAGTCTCGCACTTGTGCTTTCAAGGATGCGTAGCTCATAGAGATGGTCTGTCAAAACGTGAAAAGCCTGGATGTGGGCTATAGAGTGAAAGTGGAGAAGCCTGTTCATGTCAAGAGTAGTCCTGACTATCACTTGACAAGAGTAACCCAAATATGTTGAGGTGATAGACGCTGCAGGCCAAATATCTCTGTTGCTCTCCAAAATCCAGGACAAAAAGTAACTCACTCCAACCCACGAAAACTACTGGAGATAATAATGTCAATTGATTTTTGACACTTGTTTTCAGACAGAGAGTCAAAGTGAGTATGGGGAGATAACATCGCTCAAAGCCGGCACCCATGATCAAGATTTATTTGCCATCTGTCCAACAACTGCTGTTTCAATGTTCCTGCTGTTATTTTTTTTATTTGGAAGGGACATTTTCAAAGATGGCTTTAGCACAGACTGTAGTCATCCCGTCAGAATATTTCATCTTAAAAGCATGCTGAATAAGGCTATCGTTGTATATTTTGCAAGAGATGCAAGAACACCAAAGTTACCCAGTAGAAGACCAGAAGTAACTGTCAAAGATAAACTACCATAATATAAATGAGTTCTAATCAGTCTAAGGATATAATCTTTCATTTAAATGGATGTCTGTTAAGTCACTGTCTATGTCAGAATGAGGTAACACAATAATGCCAGTGGCCCACTGATTAAAAAAAAACCCTTGCTACAGTAGTATGATCTTTAACAAGACTTTGCCACATAAGTGGCGTACAGTATTTTATGGTCTGTGCTAACGTAGCAAGTAAACAATACTACGGCCATACATGAACAGCAAAAAAAGTCACTTGCAATTGCTCATTATGGTTGTTATAAAGGTCAAGTCGTCTTCTTGCAGCAGAGCAGATATGGCAGATTCCTCTTAACTCCAGATGCACTTGCTCGTGTTTAGTGCTAATTAGTAAAGTTAGTAACCTACTAAACTAAATGGTAACTTTTGTAAACAGAATCCCTGCACTGTCCTTGTGAACATGTTAGCATACTGCCACCTAACATTTATAGTTAGAGCAAACTTTAATTTGACTTTTTTTTGGAAGGGTGGAGAAACCTCATCTTTACAACAGAGGATGAAGTTTATGTTTTTTATGTAACTACTTCATGTTGATTAATTGACTCTTAGATATGCATTGACTCACAATCTTGCATGACCCCACCTGACCCTTTGGAAAAACAAGGCATTTAAGAAAAGTGAATAAAATGTTCTGTGGCTGTAATGAAACAAACGTAATAATTTGAAATTATTGGAGGAATTCAATAAAAGATAATAAACAACATTGTTTGAACGATGCTGCAGTGAAACCTAAAACCCAAGACTCGAGGAATGACTCACAAGCCATAAAAGTTGGAGAAGAAAGCCTGCCCTTCTGTACCATACCACTTGTACCTTTCTGACTGGTAATATGCAAAACCACTGGCTCACTGTGCAAAACAGTCCACATCTGAAAAACGCTCTCACTGGAAAACCGATGCCTGCTTTAATTGAAAATGAGTTATGTCTTTTACATTTGTCAGTTAACCACTGAGGTAGCATCAGTCCACTCTTCAGTCTATAGAGCGCATAATAAAGTGCATTATCTGGAGTTCACAATGAGGTTTTTATGGGGAATGGAGCTGTTAAAGCTGACTCTTTTACTGCACAAGCACTGCTCAGAGGAGGGGATTTTCCTCAGGTTTACTTGTGGCTATATATTAACACTGCTGCTGCTGATATCTGTTATAAGAACTAGGACAGTGTCCTGCCTGCAACTCCAAACAGTGTACATGGTTACACTTTTATGTCCAGGAAAAGACAAACCCACATAAGTGCTGATAGTGCTGAAAGAAGAATGACAGAGGCAAAAAGAAAATGTTACCCCTTCAGCTCTTGATTTCATCGGTTTCTTCAGATTTAGAAAACAAGCTTGTCCTCTATGTGCTCAAACATTAAGCTGCAGTCAGAACTATATAAATGAAAAAACTCTAGAACTGTACAAGAAGTACAAGAAGTGTCTTTAATGTTTACACTAGTCAAAAGTCTGTGTACTCCAGAAGTCCAGCTAGCAAAGCAGTTTGTCATGCATTGATGTTAAAAATGTAATGCTTGTTGTGAAATACTTAACTAAAACTACAATATTTCTTAATTCACGCTTTTTTTTCATTTGTTTGTTTATTTTTTTCTTGCATAGCACAATACATTTGGCCAATGAAAGGGCTAATCAAGGTGGCATTCCTAAAATCATGTAAGCCACCTTAAAACAACGGTCATAGTCTATGTGGGCGTTCCTGTGACGAACCAATGATCTCTCCACATGCGTAAAAAGACTAATCTCCTTTCTTCCATCATTAGGTGACAGTTAATGAACAGCTAACAACCACAGTCTATATGTAAAGATGGCCGATGCGTTTCTACTTCTGCAGAGTCTGCGCAGTACTAATTGGGGGCGGAGCCGTGCCATCGAGGTCCCGCCCCTACACCTGCACGACTTGATTGATCATCAGCAATTATTAACTGTTAGCCAACGATCACTCTCTAAAGTTAAAGATACATCTTCTCTCTATTATCCAGAAAAGACATCTGCAAACTTCTTCACTGTGATTGACTGCTCTCAATCACGATGCCACAACCTCTTTTTTTAAAGCATGAAATAACTCATTGAAACCATCTTTGTGATGACAGCTACATAAAATGACAGAACGCATCTTAAAGAGAAA
>JBAJHX010000040.1:5246524-5280584 GCA_037176925.1 Amniataba percoides | reverse complement strand
TCTCTCTGTCCCCTCTCTCGTTCACTCTGTCTCTCCTTCGCTCTCGTCCTTCCTCTGTCACTTCCTCCCTCCTCCCCCTCTTCCCTCTTACCTCTCTTGCATTCTTCTTGCCAATCTGTCCCTCCCTCCCTCTCTTCCTGACTTCCTTCCCTCCCTGTCCTCCTCCTCCCCTCCCTCTCTCTCCCTCCCTCTCTCTCCCTCCTCTCTCTCTCTCTCCCTCTCTCTGTCTCTCTGTGTCACTGGAGAGTGTCTCAGTGTGAAAATGCCATCCTGCTCTCCAGACTGTTGCCTCTTTCAGGCTGTGGAGGTAAGAGACTTGTATGCGTGTGTATGTGTGTGCGTGCATTTCTTTCTTTTCTGGATGTCTGTCATGAGCGGTGTGTGTGCGCATAGGTGTGTGTGTTATCAGTTTGCGATGATTAGGATCTTTGCCTTTTTTTCTCCATCGATGTTTTAAAAACTTTTCTCGAACAAAACTCATGCATCATGACATTCTTTTTTTTTTTTACGGGGGCGTGTAAGAAGAGAGGAGGGAGTCTTCTGGCTCTGCAGGGGCAGAGAGTGCTGTGACGTTGTTTCTGGTTGCATTCGGAGTCTCTCTTCGTGTAGCCGTGCTGGTGCCTCTGCTGTTTAGTGTCATTTCTGGGCCACCACTGCTGTTGATTTTGGGTGTTTTGCGCGTTTATCTTTTGCGGTACCATTGTTTGACTTCATTTTCTCCCCACCACCTCCCTCTCCGGCCCTCATCCGTCACCATCTTTGTGTCTTGTTTCATGTTATTCCCAACAGTTGTTCTCCAGTTAGTTTTTGTGTGAATTGCAGCAGAATCCCTGCTGTGGATAGAGGATGTTAAGTATGTGGGTGTGAGGATACACACACACACACACACACACACACATACACTCATACACACACACACACAGGACTTCTCTCTGATGTACGGGTGATCATCTGAGCCGTCTTCATGGTTTACAGCACTTTCTGGCGTTCGTTTGCTCCTATTTATGTGTGTGTCTGTCTGTTGCGTCGCATCTGAGAGCTCCCTGTGTGTGAATCCGCTCATACAGTGGTGTGAAGCAGCTGTCTGTGGTTATCTGTGCAGCAACACACTTGGAGAAGGCAAAATTACACCCAGTTTAAATGTTGCTTTGGGCACTTGGCTGAAAAGGTTCAAAATGGCGCAACAATGGGAGGTTCTCCGGCTTTGAACTGTGCCCGCTTGCTGCAAGCGGGGACATTTTTAAAGACAAAATGCAACATGTGTGCATGCAAAGTGTTATTTCTACTTTTTCCAGCTGTGGATATGCTTGCACGTGACAGAAAAAATGTCATAGTGGTTTGTGCACAAGCAAGTTTACATGCGCATTCGCTGATGTGCGTGTGAGTAAGTTTGGTTGAGCTGTGGACAAAAGGGTTGAACTGGAATCACAGGGGCCGGCCAGCCTTTCCTGGACGTCATCTGGCTCTTTTTTTTTCTTCCTTTTTTTTTTTCTAAAGAGGTTCTCATGTTGGAGTGATAGAATAATGTGAACCGGACTTTTTAAGAGTGGACTTGACAAAGCACCTGATGATGGAGGTAAATGTAACCTCGGAGCATTTTCTCTTAGGACTCAAATTCCCGAAAGTGGTTCAGGATGCATCACGCTTCCTGACTGTCACTGCATTTTATCCAGCCTGCGTAAACATGACCTCCACCGCTCTTATGAGAATATTGTCATCATCACCTCCGTTGTGTTTTCAGATAGTGAAGGTGTGGAGCGAGGATGGGGCCGGTAAAGTGGTGGAGATCCCAGCGGACATGACGGCCAGAGATGTCTGCCAGCTCCTGGTCTACAAGAGCCACTGTCTGGATGACAACGCCTGGACGCTGGTGGAGCACCACCCCATCCTCGGCCTTGGTAAGGATGTATGTGCGCACCCCGGCATGGATTTGGTACACACATGAGTCTATATTCATGCTCTTTTTCCTGTAATGGATTAATATACGTAATTTATGCAACAATGTAGCAGTTAATTAAAACGTGGTTTCAGCAGTATGACTCTCAATAATGATAATGACATTATCAGTGATATTTTTTTTAAAGTAATATTTGCTCTCTTTCTGTAAAAGGTCAACTTTTTCTGTAGCAAATGTGATTTTTACACTACAAACTGCAATGCTTGGCCTTTAGAACGTATGTAAAAGCCATTCTCCATATGAAAAGAAAGGTAATATGAGTTATGACGCATTAACCCTTCCACTATATTCCTCTGTTATTGCTGGTTTTTAGTGATATCTGTCTGTTCTGCAGGTGTGCTTCAGTCTTGTATGTGTGTGTCTTTTGTGTGACTCTGCATGAGGGGGTGGGGGGATAGTCTCTTGTGTGTACCCTCAGTGTGTGTGTTCACTTGGGCATGGCACTAATGCTTGTATGGTGTCTATGCAGCTCAGGGAGGGAGGTGCGCCGGTCGCAGGATTTTCCATGTTCTGCTCGCATGTCTGTTCCCTCTTAATAATTCGTTCAGATGAAAAAAGAAAGGGGGGAAAAAGGAAAACATAAGACTCGTGCTTTGCGTCTTCACTTTTATTATTTTATTATTTATTTCACCCACCCCCCGGGTCTGTCTTTGTCCTCGGAAGGCTTTCCTACTCATGAGTCGTATTTTTAGTGTCAAAGGATCGCTTTGTGCTTTGCTGCTTGATCTGTGTTTCTGGAAAAAAGTGCACTGGAGAGATGGAATGTGAGGTGAGGAGAGGGAGGGAGGAAAAAAGAGAGAGAGATGAAGGGAGAGAGAAAAAGGGACAGAGAGAGAGAGAGAGAGAGGGAGGGAGAGAGAGACAGATTGAGGGGGGAAGGGCGGAGAGGCCTGGACTAAAGCGTCATACCAGAGCTGCAAGGAACCAATCGCAGTCCTCCGTTGGACGAGCCCCTAGCCGTGCTAGCCAATCAATCTTTTCTTAACCCTCCACAGGAAATTCCCCTGCTTGCAGCCAGCGCGTGCACACACACACACACACACACACACACACATTAAAAAAAGAACTCAGACATTTCCACCCCTAAACTGCAGCCAGTTTTTTTTTTAGTATAGAAACTGACCAAAATGTGTGTGTGTGTGTATGTGTCTATATATGTGTGTGTGTGTGTCTTGTGTTAATAAAACAAGGGATCTGAAAGGAAGAATTAGTGCTAAATCCTGGTTGCTATCAGTTTGTGTGTGTGAATGTGTGTGTGTGTGCGCGCATGTGTGTGTGTGTGTGCATGCTTGTGTCTGTGCATGCGTGCGTGTGTGCATGCGATCACGCAGAACGGGAACATCCTGTCACTATCAATTTCTTATCGGACTCACTCTGAGATCATATGCCCTCAACTTCAAGAAAGAGACATAGCGAACACACACACACACACACACACACACACAGACAGAGAGAGAAAGTAATTGGGCCTCTGTGTGCAGGTTAGGCCTGTGTGAGCTCTTAATGTGTGGTTGTGTGTTTGTCTGTGGCTTGTACTCTGCTTATGGCTTCGCTGCTCTCAGCAATCAGCCTAAATACATGACATCATCTTCCTGCAATGCCCCCCCACCACCACCTCCTCCTTCCCCCTCTCCATCTCATACCACTTCTCTCCACCTTCACATCCCCCCTCCGTTCCTCACAGTGCTTCTTCTTTCCAGCGTCCCTCCTCATTTAACCTCTTACTCCTTTGCTTGTCTCTTAGTAACAAGCGTTTTGTTCTTGCTGCGTCATTGTGTATAACAAGTGATGCAGTGGTAAATAAAAAAAAGTGGGAAAACTGTCTGTGATCATTTTTAATTTCATGCTTAATTTCAATTATCACATAATGTGTTTTATATAATGTGTGCACTGCCCTCTATACGGTCTCTTTCTTTCCAAATTGTACCAATTACTGCTGAAGAATATCCATTTTTCTGAAAAAAAAGGACTGGATAATGTTATTCATTTGGATTTCATGCTCTTGCACATCAAAAAGTAGTTGTGTGTCCTGCTGCTAGAGGACACTGTTTAAAAGAGTTAACAGCAAACAAGGTCCTGTGGTGACAAGAACACCACAGAATATGCTCTCAGTATTAACAAGAGAAGGAAAGAAGAAGAGGAAATGCATGTAAAAGAGCTGATTGTTATGCAGCACATCACACCTTTAAAAAAGAAAGTGAAGCGAAAATTATATATAAACTGTTAAAATGCATAAATTTGGATTTCTGACCCCCCAGTTTCAATCAAAATTCTCCAAATAAATTTAAAGACATGAACAAGTCCCAAAGCTCATACACTGATTTTAAAGTGTGTGCTTGCCTCCCTGAGGGACAGTACAAGGATAACCCTGTCTAACAATGTCTGTCTGTGTCCTCATGCAGAGCGATGTCTGGAGGACCACGAGTCGGTGGTTCAGGTTCAGGCCTCCATGAGCAGCGACAGTAAATTCCTCTTCAGGAAGAACTATGCCAAATATGAATTCTTCAGGAACCCCCTGGTGAGTCTCTTGCATCCTTAAAATCCCATTTCTGTGACCGCTTTGGATTAGCACGCAGCTCCACACACCCACGCACACATTGCCTACACCCATGCACGCACACACACAGACACACACACACACACACACACACACACACACACACACACACACACACACACAGAGAACTGGGGTTCATCGGATTTTTCAGCCTTGATATTTTTTGGATTGAAGCTGCTGATAGCTGAAATTTCATGCTGACATTCAAAACGTTGATTGTTTTTGGACAGAAATGACACATTTAGGCACACAGTGTTTCCTTCAAAGCTTTTCTAGCTTTTTTCCACTGCTTCTCACAGCAAGACGAGTCATAGCGGTCATCATCTTTACATGCTCATGACGGACTATAAATGGCTGTGTTAACATGCTGATGTTTAGCTGGCGTAATATTTGCTATGTTTACCATCTGTTTTTGGTGTGTGAGCAGGTGCTACTGAGCATAAAAGGAGACTGTCATTAGTTTAGCAGGTATTTGTGTGTGAATAAATATAGTGTTTGATTTGCTAGAGAAAAGGTCAAAATTCCTCTATAGGGAAACATGAATATTTGGACTACATTTTGTGGGAGGCCATCAAATAATTCTTGTCCGTGTTTGCCCCTTTTATTTCCTGGTGATGTGGAAACTAAAGCTTATCCTACTTTTGTGCTCATTCTAAGTCTCTTTTGGATCAGAGCGCTTGGTCGTTTTAAGGACACAAACCTGCCGCTGACAGCCAGCGAGTCAGCAGTGTTAGCAGGGTTTGCGTGGCATCTTTTGCTGATGTGGACTCAGCGTGGGGCTCTGCCGTTGCGTGCTGGCCGGGTGTACGGTGACATTATTGCCGCGGTGATTTAGGTGTGTGTCAGAGCCAGCAGGTGACCTCAGCTCCGTGGTAATGAGCACAGTAAAACACCAGAGTGCTGGCCGCGGCCTGTCAATCACGCTAAGAGTAGCGCTGCTGGCTAAAGGGGATTACATCAGCGGGTGAGATCATACTGCATCTACTCCCAGGCTGGAGTGCCCTCTCTCTCTCTGTCTCTGTCTCTCTCTCTCTCGCCCCCACCACTTTGTCTCGAGGTCCTTGTGCTCATCAGACATATTCTGCATAGAGAAACACTACCCCACTCTTTGCTTGCATATGCACTAAGTGGTTTCTAGTGCCTCTCTCTTTCTCTCTCTCTCTCTCTCTTTCTCTCTCTCTCATTGTCCGTCTCTCTCTCTGTGTTTTTCCATCCAGAACTTTTTTCCAGAGCAGATGGTGGCTTGGTGTCAGGAGTCTGATGGCTCAATCCCTCAGTCACAGCTCTTACAGGTGAGGCGATGACACAGTGAAGCGCACATGTAAGGATTCACTGTGCGAGCCTTAAATAATTTAATCCTGAATGTGATCATGATCCCGCACCTAAATCCTAACTCTAAAGAAGCCTGCCTGACAAGCGGGCAAATGCAAAAAATAAAAATGCTCTGCGGTGGATTTTTATCTTTGTGAGGACATCTGGTAGTCCAAAAATATGCACGCACACGCACAGTTCCTGAAATCTGCTAATTACATTCAGCCAGTGTTGTTACTGCCAGATTTTTAGGAATATAGAAAAAACACCTGCCTCATTATTCCGCTGCAATCTCTGAACACAGTCATGTTTTTTTAACAGGATTTTACAGCATCTATGAACGTGTAGTTTCCAGGCTGTTGGAAGGAGAAACACAAACATTTGTGCTGTGTACATTCAGTTCCCCTGCAGCACTGTTCTCAGTACATGCTCTTTTCACAGAACTTTCTGAACTCCAGCAGCTGTCCAGAGATCCAGGGATATCTGTACTTGAAGGAGCCTGGGCGCAAGTCCTGGAAGAAACTCTACATGTTTCTGCGACGCTCCGGACTCTACTACTCTACGAAAGGAACATCTAAGGTGCTGTTTTATGCTGAAACAGACTTTTCAGTTGACATGTCAAAATGGACCATTTTTCATTGCTTTATCTTATTCCTATTTATATACCGCATACCATTACATTTTAACGTGCCATCTAAAACTTGATTTTATTTCTCTGATAAATTAATTCAGCATGAATATTTAATGATTCGTTTCTTCATTATGCTGCTGACACCCCTCTGCTTCCCATCTATTAACCAGGAGCCGCGACATCTGCAGCTGCTGTCAGATCTGGAGGACAGTAACATCTTCACCATCATCACAGGCAGAAAACTCCACAACGCTCCCACCGACTACCAGTTCTGCATTAAGGTAACAAACACAAGAACGCACCACAACCTGAGCAACTCACCTCACCTGCTGCTCATGAAAAATGAAAAAAATATGTAAGGCTGGACATAATAATTTGACCTTTTCAAGAGAGATTCTTTATTTAGTGTTTAGGCAGTCCAGCTGACTGCATAAAAGAAGTAAAAGTTGAGCTGTGTTATGTATCAGAGGTGGATGACCGTTGTGTGATCTTTCATACAACCGCTTCGTAACAGATGCCTGCCTCCCCTTTACACATGCTGTGTCTTGTGTGTGTGTGTCAGACGAAATGAGGGTTAAAACCTCCCAGCGGGTGTTCAAACACACACTCAGCACTGTGTGTCCCACTCCAGGAGTTATCCGTGGTGGGTCACCTGCTGATCTGGGATAAGCCCAGTTGGATAAGCTGGGATGGTACAGGGAATCTGGTCCGGCTAACCCCCTCACCTATCTCTCTCTCATACACACACACACGTGCGCGCACACACACACACACACACACACACACACACACACACACTAGGCTGCCGGCGTGTCAGATGCTGTCAGCGGGGGTGACAGTGCAGGATTTGGTAAGGGATTTTACTTGATGGCCGGGGTTGGCTGGATTGTTGCTATGGTGACATGAATGAATTTATCTGTAGGGGTTACATCTAAGGAGCAGTCTGTCTAACGTCCGTGTTACAGATGGAGGGAGAAGGAGAAAGTCTACGCTGTGAGGGTAGTTAAATCTTTATGTTTGGGACTTTATTGTGTCTTTGCACAGATTAAATGCTTGAGGGCACAAAAAAATACCATTTTGACAGAGTTGTCACCTTAAAGAAATTACAACCTTATATCATTGAACAAAATTTTGTTCAATGAACTTCATAGGAGCAACATTTTACATTTATATACCATAGATGTAAAGAAACTTGATTTGTCATTTAAAGCAATCCCACTATTTGCACTTCAACCTGTAGCAAAAAACAATTTTCAAAAAATAAGAATGCTTAAACTTTTGTCACATTTTATGCCAGAAGAGGAGAACAAAAGGAAATGAGCGCAGTCACAGATCGTTGAACCTTGTATTGTCCTTTGTACCAAAGAGTGAGATGACTGTATTGTTCAGACGTCACTGAATAGAGGAGGGAGTGGGTATTCAGTGCAGTCCTATCAAAGTAATTTACTGTCGGAATAATTCCTGGTAATGCCCTAAACTCAGGCTCTGCAATATGTTGAAGTATATATAACACATTCTTCCTTTCACAAATGAAACGCTGAATTCATGAGCAGGAAAACACGCCTTTATTCAATTTAACACACTCACGCTACAGTACAGCTGTATGTGGTCCAATCTGACCAGCAGCTCTCTACTTTTGTTACTGTTATACTCAGCGACAATCCTGCTGTTTTATCACTTACCATTGTTCCATTAATTGTTACTTGTGGCCGCAGCAGCCATTGTTAGAAAACATTTCACAGTCTTGATCATAAAATGTGACTATATAAGCTAATTGTTTTTCGATCGCTGTATTTCTTCATTGTAAAACATTACTGTGTTCACACTGTGGTTTGGTGCTGTAGTCTTACCCTGCCGTGTCACAAGTTTGAGGGTTCCTATATAGCAAAAACTGAAACACCGTAAACCAAAGAGGCTTTTCATGTCTGTATCTGATGAACTGAATGTGTGTCTGCTGATTTGTTGACAGCCCAGCAAAGTGAGGAGTGACTGTAAGGAGCTAAAGATGCTGTGTGCCGAGGACGAACAGAGCAGGACCTGCTGGATGACGGCATTCAGACTGCTCAAAGTACTTACTATTACTGCCATATGTCATTAAGATGAATTCATTTGTCAGCACGTGAAAACACGAGTTGATGTCGTCACTTTTTTTTGTGTCCTTACAGTACGGGATTGTACTGTATCAGAGCTACAACGTCCCCCAGCAGAGGAAGTCTAACCTCTCGCCTTTCTCAGCGCCTGTGGTGAGGATCTGCTCTCTGACATCACCTTCTTACAACCCCGCTCTAATGCCCCCACTCAGCCTAGACCAATCCAGATTGATCCATTAATTAGCTGATGGTAAACTGGAAAGCAGATCACTTTGTGGCCACCTTTGTGCCTCGAGGAAACACAGCCGGCAAGATCACTTTTCCACTTTGAGAATTTACAATTTATGGTGATAAACTGGTTTCTTCTGATCAACAAACCAGTCTTCATACTGGGGTAGCTGAAAGCAGAGAATATTTGGAGCTTTTGCTTCATAAATGACTCGATAAATAATTGTTAAAATTCGATTAAACTTGATTAATTTGTTTTTGTTTAATTCACTGACAAATTGTTACAGCACTTAATTTAATTTCTGTCATTTACACGTATTCCCATGAACTCTTTTAAAGTAATATTAAATGTAAGAAAATGTACAGTATGCATAGTGAAAAAACCCCAAAATCCAAGGTTAAAACAAGACCATTATTAACAATCACCAATATTACATGTTGTATATCACACAAGTGATATGATATGATGATTGCTCAAAATGAAACACAGCTATTTAACTGACTTTTTTTCAGAGAAGGGACAGACATAATTAATTAATTTGAGAGCCAGCGGAGGCTTGTGCTTTTCCTCAGAGGGACATTTGTGGATTGACTGAAGTGGGTCTGTGTGCAGACAGGATTTGTCATGCCCCAGTGAGTGTGTCTGGCTTGTTTGACCTCTGAACCTTGTCTACCCCCCCCCCTCCACTGTGCTCCTTGTGTACCCCTTCCCCCCTTTCCCCAACACCACCACCACTCTTGCCACTTTTCTTCCCAACAGCGGAGCGTGTCTGAGAATTCCCTCGTCGCCATGGACTTCTCTGGACGGACCGGTCGCGTCATCGACAACCCGGTCGAGGCCCAGAGTGCAGCCCTGGAGGAGGGACAGACCTGGAGGGTAGGAACAGGGGGAAACTTGAGATCTACAGGAAGTGAAAGAAATCAGAATCCAAACTTGGACAAATGAAAGCTCCAGCTGTTTGAAGTGATTCACACAAAACATATCTGATACGTATGAGCATTTTTACATACTTCTCATGGAAATGTTTTTCAGAACTCTTTTTTTTGTTTTTTACATTTTGAAGTAGTTTATCTGTCCCCTGCACTGCCTTTCTCAGTCTGTTCAAGCAGCAGCTCCTCTTATCTGTTGCTGAGGTTGCAGCTCTGACGAAGCTAAAGCAGAAATTAGCTGCTCACTTCATTTTTTTGGTTGTGGGGGACTGCAGTGCATTACAGTGTTTGTTTGAGGTGCCAGAAAAAAAAAGAAATTCCAAAAAGTTCCACAACCTATCTCATTATTTTTGCTTCAGTTGAGTGTTTCAGAATATTTAGGTTTGCCATGAAGGGATGATAAATCAAAGGGACGGTCGCTGCTTGAAGCTGAGAGGTTGAATTTAGGCGATTGTTTGATACGTGGCTATCTTCTGGTAAATGTTGCAGAAACGGAGCCAGCGTATGAATGTCCTGGGCAGTCCCAGCCCTCTGCACCCATCCTCTCTGAGCACAGGTACCTCCCTTCAAACAACAAACAAATACACATTAATCATTGCCTACAGCAGAAATCCTGAACTAGTTTTGAGCTGGAAGACACACTGATGTAAAGTTGTTATGAACATTTTGAAACAAAGATGTCTGTCTCGCAGTGATCCACAGGACACAGGTATGGTTTCATGGTCGCATCATGAGAGAGGAGGCCCACAAAATGATCATGCAACAAGGCCAAGTTGATGGGTAAGAACAACTGTATGAAGGCTTATTTCAGGAATTTTCATTTGATATGATGTTATCTCCCAATAAATGTGAAGTAAATGGGGAGAAGCGAGCTAAGAGAAGATTATTTTGT
The DNA here is from genome assembly GCA_037176925.1 of Amniataba percoides. Lineage (NCBI taxonomy): Eukaryota > Metazoa > Chordata > Actinopteri > Centrarchiformes > Terapontidae > Amniataba > Amniataba percoides. The sequence goes on along the minus strand of JBAJHX010000040.1, from coordinate 5,269,988 downwards.
CAAAGTACAAATTTATGAATAAAAAATGCTGCCAAGTAAAGCTCACATCTGAAGAATGTCAGTGTCTGAACTCGGCCTTTTGGCATCCACATATCTTAGCTTTACCCAGTGGATTAAGATAAGGCTCCCAGAGGCCCACCTCCCCTAACTCCTGCAGCAGCATATCATCAAGCATTTGAAATGTAATAATATAAATGCCACTGAAATGGACTTACAGTAGTGACACATATATATTTTCATAACTTCTCTCTTAATGTTCTGTGTGTCAGGTTATTCCTGTTGCGGGACAGTCAGAGTAATCCCAAGGCATTCGTGCTCACCTTGTGCCACCACCAGAAGATCAAGCACTTCCAGATCCTGCCGGTCAGTCACATTAAACTGCAAATCTACTGAAATAAGGCACAGTGAGGTGGATCGCTGCTTTACTGTCTTAGAATGTTACACAGCTTAAAATCCTGCATACAAATAGATCTTTTTAAGACAGTGAAATGATGAATAAATCGTTACATTTCATTTTGTACCTAATTGCAGTTACAGTCTCAAAAGCCAAATGTCACAGCTTGCAGGCGAAAAATGCACAGTATCTGTCTCTGCACATTTCAAGCTCTACATTTTCGTGGTGTTCTGAAATGCAGCTTAATCTCTTAGTATGAGAAAACCTACAGGATTTATTTGGCTTGCTGCACTAGTTTTAACGTCACCACCAGCCTGTTTCCCAAAGCCTGTTGTGCTTTTTTAAGATTTTCAAAGTTTGAAGTTATAAGAAGTTTTTCCTTCCTCCCAGGCAGCCATCTGTTTGCATTTATTTTGTTGCAGAAAAGAAATCAACTTGAAATTGCTTAAAGGACCAGTTCCACTCAAATTACAGCAGAGATGAACCTTTTCACTTACTGTTGGAACATATCTAACCATCCCGAAAGTTTTGGTTTTATTTGCAGATGTTTTGAGATAAATTGCCTTATCTGAGTGTGTAAGCATTGTATCACTGCAACGACGGATGTGGAACTGGAAAAAGGTTCATATGAAAGTCAAGCATGCATGCAGCGTAGTACAGACATGAATAAAAAAGTTGAACACTGCTTTTAATGAGATTAAAAGTCTGCACCATGCTAGCAGCCCTGTGAGGCTGCACCAAGGCACAGCAGTACTTTGAGCTAAATGCAAAGGCTAACACACTGATGTTTATTAGGTATAATGTTTGCCATGTTTACCCTCTTATTTTAGCTGGTTAGCATGCTAATGTGCTAATTAGTGTAGTTGAGGCTGATGGGAATGCCATCAGTTTTGCAGGTATTTGGTCATAAACCAATGTATGAGACAAATGAAATATTTGACCTGCTGGATCTGCTGGATGGGAGCTCAGCGGATCATCAATGATAGTAGGATTCATCCTCTGAGGACCACAAACATCTGTACCAATACTGTGACAGTCCACCCAGTAGTTGTGAAGATATTTCAGTCAGGCCCAAAGTGGTGGACATGAATGATTAACTTTTAGCGAAACAAGTACACATGTCCTGTTGACATGATGTTTAATTGTCCTCTCCCCCCTCCCCCTCCCCCTCTGGTGTGAAGTGTGAGGAGGACGGTCAGGTGTTCTTCAGCCTCGACGACGGCGCCACCAAGTTCACCGACCTGATCCACCTGGTGGAGTTTTACCAGCTCAACAGAGGAGTGCTGCCCTGCAAGCTCAAACACCCCTGCACCGCCGTGGCCTTGTGACACTCCACAGCCCTAACACCTACACCCCCTTTTTGCACACCTCTCACCCTGAGATCCGACCCCCCATCTGCCCCTCCCTCACCAATGCAATGAGGTTGAGGAGATAAAAAAAAAAAAAGTTAAGTCAAGTTTTTGGGGACATGAACGACTCAGCAGGAGCCGGCGATGGAGGTTTGTTTCCCTCGATGCGCCTGTGCTTTTCTCTGCCTTACCGCTGTTTGGACGTTTGAGCGGGAACCGCTCGGACAGCAGAAGTGTTGAAGATCGTGGACCCAGCAGCCGCCCAGCTCCTGCCATGTTGTCATGGAGACTCAGTTGTTTTGTCATTGCCATTTTGACCCTGGAGAGAGACCAATATGTTGTGAAAACACAAGACAGCGAAGGTCTGTTCAGCAGGAGTGCTGCGAGTCTCCGGGATGGATCCCTCCCTCAGAGTCCCTCACCCCTACAACTTCCTCATCCTCCAGGCCTGATAAGCTGTGGTGCCTGCCCCACCCTCGCCCCCTCGCTGCCACGGTGGGCGAGGGGCACCACCCTCTGACTTCCTCATCGATCATCAGGGATGGACGGGAACCTCTCTGGGTCTTATCAAACTCGATCCAGGAGTTTTCTCAACCTGTGCAGTCCAGTCTGGATAAGCTGACACCCCCCCCCACCCCCCCCCACCCCCCGACACCTCCCCAACACCCGAGCAGACTCGATGCCGCACGATCTCCTGGTGCAACCCCCGATCCCGCCTGTCCTCCTCCACAGAAGCTCAAAGAGAAGTTGGGAGAGAAAAGAAAAAGTAGCTGAAGGCAAGACAAGCAGAGCGGTGGCGAGGGTTTGCTGAAAGAACAGAGGAATGTGTATCAGGAAGGCTGCAACAAGCCTCTCTTGCAGAGTTGATTACTTGATGTCATTTTAATGCTGTTTTATTACTGTTGATTCAATGCAGAACTAGTTTTGCACTCCTGAGCGGACAGACGACAGCTGTTCTCTCTAGCTAAATGAAGCTGCCTGCTCTCCATTCGTCGTCCTCCTCCTCAACCCCCCCTCCCCTTCTGAAAAGCATGCATGTGAATTTCCACCAGTTCTGATTGGATTACAGTGGCGTGGGAGCAAAGACAGTCACGGGTGATTATGCAGTGCCTTTCAGACAGGTTTGGGAACATCTTGGACCTCCGTGTGGCTTGAACCAACGTGACCGTGCTTTGGTAGAAACAAATGTTGCTCTTGAAGCGCCTGCAGTGTCTCAAGACCATGAGGAAGAGGAGGAAGACTGTTAAATAGACTCCTGAAAAGTGTGCCCCCCCCCCAGGCTTCTACCATTTCTGTCCTTTTTTTTTTTTTTTAATCAAAAGGGTTAATTCTGTCGGTGAACTTGTCTTTGAATGTCATTTTCTTTTCCCAAGTCTATTCTAATTTCACTGCTTGCACATTTTAATGATCCTAATTTGACATTGATGAGTTGGAGCTGTCACGTTCGGATTCTGACCACTGTTCCCTCTCTGCAGACAAGACAAATCAACAAAAGCACTCCCACAACTTTTTTCTCCTTCTTTGTTTTAATATGGAATTGAACAAATGACTTGAAATGTGAACTCAGTTGACTGTTTCGACATGAGATTCACTCGCCTTTAGTGCAAATTGTGAGCCTTCGTATGAAATTGAAGCTATATTCAAATGCTCATACGGCAACACATTTCCAATTTTAAGAAGATTGAAAAATTACAAGAATGTTGAAGATTATGTTAAATGGATGGTTAAGCATTTTTTTTTAAATACGTCCACTTTCTTACTGAGAGTTAGAGGAGCAGATTGATACCACACTGGCATCTCTACACTAAAGAAGTTGCAGCCAGCAGCTGGTAAGCTTAGCATAAAGACTGGAAACAGGGACACAACTGGCTTGTTTCTGTCCAAAAGTAATGTAATCTAGCAACCAGCAGCTTTAAAATTCATTTATTGATGCTTGGTGGACTGTTAAAAAAAAACAACAACAAAAAAAACCCTGACCAATTGTGGTCTCACCTGGTGTTGATGCTGGACTTTTACTGGCCGGGTGCAATGACTAAATCGTTTCTGGATGTACTTTAACTTCATATTTAAGGATTAGACCACAGTGGAAATTTTGAAATAAACTAAACTTGACTAAACAGACATGACAGTGGTATCAGTCTAACTCTTGGAAAGAAAGCAAACAATTGTATTTTGTAAAATGTCAAACTATTTCTTAAAAGCAAGACTTCACTTGAACACACTTCAGAAAACAGGTGTTGGAGATGCAGCCTTGCATTTTGGGGCCTATTTTCCTGTTGGGTGCTGTATTTATCTTACTTCTGAATACTGGCTGAAATGTAACATCATATTTCCAGCAGCTGCATGGGAGTTTGCTCGCATCAGTGGCGAAGATCAGGTTGTGGTGCAGGTCCCTCATCATCAAACAGAATTTTTTTTTTTTGAAGAGCCATTTTGCAACAATCATACAAGAACAAATTCACGGTAACATCAAGTAGAGGAAGCCATTTCCACACCAGCATTAGCCTCAGTAGACCAGAATGCCTTGCAGCAATCAGGCATGTAGTCAGCCAGAGCTCAGTGATGAGTGTTGAGTGAATCAGCTGAATGATCAGTAATCAATTTTTAAGAAATAAATCTGAGGGTCCAGCTTCTCAAATATGATTATTTCTTTGTCTATTATAATACATCTTTTTAGTTTTAGATGGTTGATCAGACAAAAAAGCTATCTGAAGATGCGACTTTGCCATCTTGATAAATTGTAATGATATTTTTCACAAACAAACCATCAGTTAATCAAGAAAACAACAACAAAAGTATCGTAATTTGGAAGCTAGCTCAGCTCCTGTGGGTCGAGGCCAGTGTTTACATGAAAACAACATTAGCATGCCTGTTTCTGATGATTTGGGGAGATGACGTGAAAAGGCAAAATTGGTCCACCAAAAAAAGTACACTTTATAACCAAACAAATATACCTTAAAGCTGTTTGAAAATGCAAGATTTTGGCCTCCCCTAGTGGTAGAAATGGAAAAAAAATTTTTTTTTGCCTGTCCTTTCATCATCCAAAATAAAAGTAAGGACCATTTTTGTAGGAATACAAAACCGGAGGGGAGGTTAGAGGAGACATCTTCGATGTCCTTTTGTCTTTTCCTTCCCTCTCCTGCTGTCGTGTGACCAGCAGGATGAAAAGCTGCGAGTGACATAACGCCTGCTTAGCTTCGCCTCACACCCTCCCCGCCCTCACCTGCACCTCCCCACCGTCCTGTGCCGGATTCACAGCGTAACAGGGTTAGAACGAGGCCACCGGACTCCCCGCCAGGCCAACTAAACTCTCTCCAAGTGCTGTCTTCGGCCCGCGAGCCGCTGCCGCCACCATTCGGCAGAACGCGTGACTTGACTGACTCACCAGCTCTGCGCTCCACCAATCAGGCCTTTTGTAGTCAGCCAGGGCAGACTCTCTCCAGGGACTGGATAATGCTTGAACCCCCCTGCCCCCCTTTCCCACCTGTGTCCAGCCTGTTAAGCTATGACCCTGTGGTGTGTGTGTTTGGATGTGTGTGTGTGCGTGTAGATCGCCGGCCAGACTGTTAAATTCACTATATTCAGGATTTTTAAATCTGCTGGTTATCATACTTTGCCTTTTTAGAGACAGTTAGAGAAAGGTCGCTTGTCGGTTGGGTGAGTGGGTTTAGAGGAGACAGGAGCTTGGCTGGAGGTATCCCAGCATTCCCGGTCCCCAGTCGAGGTTCTTTCCTGTCGGTCAGAGTTGGGCGCAAGGCCACACTGCTAGGGGTCAACGGAGAGGAGCCGCCGTCCTCTCCTCCTCCCTCCATTTTTAATCACTGTGCTACAATGCAATCCTATACACAAGCCCAAGCATATGAATATACCAGTATACAGTATCGTTTGTTTTCTAAGTATGTGAAGCTATGGAGAAGACGTAGATCTAACACTGTACCTAGGTCACAGATCACTATGTATGGGGCGTTATGCTTTTGCTCATAACTCCGTGTAAAATGAAGAATGATTTATTTTGTCCTTTTTTTTCCATTATTTGATTGTGTGTATATTGACATTATTGTGTATTTTCTTTGGTTTTGCCACAAAATGACCTTTTTATATATATATATATATATATTAAAAAAAAGAATATACCACAGTATATACAGTATTAAATTAAGCTTTTTTTTATCTTAAGAGATCAAACTGGATTTTTGGCGCATGTCAAATTTCTGAACATCAGTTGTACGTATAAGCTGACAGGCTGACGGAGTCTTCAACTCTGCCAGCGTCCAAGTCTGATGCCATTTTGTTTTCAGACCACATCTTTTGAATATCCCTCTGTCCGTCTGTCACCTCTGATTTCACTCATTTACTTTACTTTAGTTTCAAGGTGGCAAATATTTGGATGTTAACGTTACATGCACACCAACACACACACACACACACACACACACACACACACACACACACCAATGCTTAACCCTTGGGGATATTCTTAGCAGCTTTTGTACACCTTCTCATCGCAAGTAGTGCAATTATACGCTGTAGCTCAAGAGGGTTGTGCGTTCCATTATGTCCATTTACGCTGATTTTAAGGTGCATAACAAAACTTTTTAAATTCTTTCTTAACTAAGCCTATCCTTGCAGCAGGTGCCTCTCGTTTGTGAACAGTATCTTAGTTGCCATCCGTCCACTCACTGCGTTCATCGACAGTTAGCTGTAACTGTGAGACACAATCCTACTGGAACTAAATAAATTGATATCAGGTCAACATCGAAGAGTCCCATCCACTTTGGTGACTAACAGTGTAGGTGCAAGTGAGTCCGACTCACGTGTTTGGTTGAGTTTTATGTTGGGATTGAAGTCATCATAAACTGAAGTCAAATAAACATTTCAGGGAAAGAAGAAGAAGAAAAAAAGCAAATGAACCATGATCATTTTTTTTCGAGATAACCCACTGTGCTTTGCTTCATTCTGTCTGTACGGCTCTGGATCTACATTGTATCCTGTTCAGGTATTTTTGTACAAATAAGGGACTGATATATTCTCTGTTATTGGAAATTAGAATAAAAGACAACATTGCTATAAACCAAACATGTTTGGCCTGTTGCTGTGTTATTCTGTCCTGTTTCAGAAGGTATTATGACGTGCTGACACCATTCAGAGCATGTTTCACTGTTTATTTTATAGTTTTGTTTATTAATGCACTTTTTCTAAACCAGTGTTTTTCTTCGAACAGATACAATGACTCTAATTATGCTTTAATGAATAATAAATGCATGAACAACAGCGTAAATGTACAAAACCACAGCAGATCCTTAGATGAGCAGCAAAACATAAACATTTTAAGAATACATAAAAAAATGTTAAGTGACGTACAGAGAATCACTTAATTTAAAAGGATTCTTTGCTAATTTTAAATTCACAGTATAAACTTGTAATACAACTGAAATCAGTCATAAAATCTTTCAATGCGTGGCATCTTTTTTTGTATTTTATACATTTGTATTTGTACTCAGTGGTGGAAGATGTACTCAGCCCTGATAACACCACAGTGTAAAAATACATTTAAAATTCCACTTAAATAAAAATATGTATTGCTTGATGTTTAATACTGATGCAGTATAAAACAGCATTTTACTGTTGTAGGAAGTCAAAATAAGTCTTGAAACACACATTTGCATTAATCTTTTGGAGTTATTTTTGGGCCTCAGATGAAATGAACTGAAACATTTAGAGGGGAAATGTCTAATGTCTAATGGTGAATAAACACCTGAAAACACTTATTATCATGCTTATTTTGCTTGTATGGTTCTTTCTAATTTTCTTGAGTTTTGCTTTAAGGAGCCTGCGACTCGACTGCTCCATGTTGTTGTTGTGACCTGACGATAAAAGTTTTACAGGCTTCAGTGAGGAGAACTGCCTGTGTCTGCTCAGTGGGCCGACTCAGTCAAAGCGAGTCCTCTCATACAGCTTTACTGTGAGGTAAACCTAAACTCCTTCTTTTCTTGAGGTAACATCATTTAGTGGATCTCTGTAGTTGTATATTGTGGCTGAACTCTGTAGTGATGCTGTTTGAAGCTCAGTGTAAATGTAGCCTACACAGTATTACTCTATTGACTTCAGGAACATGTTTTCTACACAGCCTGTTTTTATTACTAAGTTAATGACCTGTGATCTTACATTTATTTATTTAATTTGACAGAATTAGTGTTATGGCCAAATTATTCTCCCCGGGGCGAAAAGATGTGTTGGTAGGCCCCTGTTTGGCATTTTGTTGGATCTGAAGAATCATCTGGACAGACCGACCTTCTATCTGCAGCACAAGTTGTGTCGGTGTCACACACAGAGATGCATTTATAGTTTGTGGGGATGAAAAACAAAATGTGCTGTTATGAAAATCAAGACAAGAAAATCAATATGTTGATGTCCTCCTTTGAAACAGTCAACAAATATACCAGAAATATAAAAGAAAATCTGATTATGGACATAAAATATAGTAAAATCAGTTATCATCAATGAGGCAAAGAAAAAAAATCAGTTTCTTACTGTGAGCAAAGAGCCACTTGAGGGCAGTGCACACCATATTTTTGACTTGAAAAACTCTTTTTTTTAAAAAAGACTCTTTTTATGTATTTAAATTAAAAATTTTAAATACTTTTGAAATGTAATTGCAAAACCGATCACAGACGGGTTAGATTTGTCAATTGCACAATTTATAATATTCATAATATGTTTTTTTTTAAGACTGTGCTGATATTAATAGTTGAGAGCTAATAAACTAGATTATCCTAAAAACACACTCCATCAATAAAATGTTTGATAAGGGACTACTGACATATTAAAACTGAATAAAAGTGTGAAAAGTACTGCTGCTCCAACACAGCTCAGATGCAAATGTGTCACTGTGAGATACGTAGAATAGTAACATCTTGTCAGAGCTCTCTGTTGGATAAACTATGGAATAGTTAACTTATTTCTATCACCTCTCCACAGCAACTTAATATTACTTATCAGCCAACACACAAGCAGGCAGTCATTTGTCTGCAATAAGATAAAATGAACCAGTAATGGCATCCCGGCTGCTTTATTGTCCAAACAAAGTGTAGAAGTGTAAGATAATTACACTTACCTGTAATCCCATGTTGTAGAGGTCTTCAGTCACTAGAATAAACTTAACACAGCTGAGCCACATCTCAAAGACCTTTTGAAAGGTAAAATGTTTTTAACTTTCTTTTCTGAATCCAGTGTGCGTTGCTTCGAATAAAGGCCTACTGTTATCAACCGTCTCTATCCTCACGCCTAACGGAGTTGATGTTAAATGTGATCTGATCATCATTTCTTTACATGCATAATGCTGACAGGTCTGATGTGCAGAAGACACTGACCATTGTAGAGACATGACATGAAATGTTCTCTGATTATGTAATAGAGCTCAGATAGGTACATACTGTGGGAAAAAATTGTATTTTAGTTCTTAAAAAAAGAAGCTAATAATTATTTTTAAACTTCCAATTGTTGTTGAATATTGGTCAAAGAAACCCCGTATTGGTTGGGCTCTAGCCAAAGGAGGAAAATGAATTGACAAAATTCAGTTTTTCTGTTAAAATTTTAACACTCCGTAAAACCTGACTCTTTAAAAAACAAACAAAAACAGCTATCCTCCTTTCTATAGACTGAAAAACAAGCCGCAGTGGACAGATTGTCACCACATCAAAATGTCATGAAGTGTGGGAGGAAGTGGCTTTTTATCAACTCCCAAACTCATATGAGCATTTATGCTAATTTTCCACTTTTGAATTCAACTGGTCTCAAATGTAGCTGATCAAATAACAAAACACAAAAAGAAATAATACTTAAAGAAGCAAAATAAATGTCAAATAGGAATACATGTGTTCATGATGTTTAATTTTTCAAATAATTGATGGCAAAATGAGAATATTTACATGAGAAAATATGTATGATCTGTACAAAGAAATATACATGCAAAGATAAAAAACATAAAAACAAATAACATGTAATTTATGAAACAAATGAAACAAACATGACAAAAAATGGACGAACAACAACGAAAAAAAAACCTAAACTGAGGTATCCAGTCCAAGTCTCCTTGCTTTTAAGGGCCTGTGCACACCTTTCAAATAAATAAAAAAGGTAATGGAGGACTGTGATTTCTGTTCCTGGTAGAACCGGCTTAAACGCGACACATCCTGACCCCATGTTGGATTAATGTATAGTAAAGTGGTTATAGCAAAGCAGTCCAGGAAAGCGAACTAATTAAACCAGAACACGTTAGTGAGTTGCCGCCTTTTAGGCTTTTTAGAAGGAACAAGAACGAATGGAAGAAACATTTTGGCAACAAGTAATCTGTACATGAAGTTAAAACACTATTTTGTAAAGGATGTACAAAAAAATCTCCCAACGAACTCTTCGAATGAAACCGCAGCGCTCCTCTCTCCGTAAAGACTAGATCTGTTTTTAATAAAGGGCTCAGGGGAGTAGGACTAACCGTGTTTCTCCAACGTAGCGTTTAACTAGTGTAAACAATCACTTCACATGGTCATAGATTAGCTAACTCAAGTGACTCAGAATCACAATAAAACCTTTATTAAGTACTATAAAGCTAGAGCGACTTTGGTGTACCAATACTACAGAGGCATACAGTACAAAAAAAAAAAAGTTAAATTATTTTTTTGATCAAACCCCTAATGATTGTAGATTGTGACTTCTAACCTGGCCTGGCAGTCGTAACACTCAAAGATCAAATAAACACAAACTACCAGCAGTGCTTGCAGTACCAAGTACATGCTTTTCTCTAGATTTATTACAGATACAACAGATGTCTTCATAAATAGTTGCATAAAATGTTAAAGCCGCAACATTGCACATGATAATCAAACATAACATACAATGAGTGCATTTACAGTAATTTGTCTCCCTCCGCCTCCACATTCACTCCCATCTGACTGGCAATCAGCGTTGCTGTCCGCGGCCCCCCCCGCCGTACAAAGGCGGGAGCTCACTGTGAATGTGAGAGGAAAGAAGGCAGACGTCTATATACAAGGTAAGGCTTAAACATCTCATATCTGCGCAACACAAGTTTTGTTCTAGGAAAAGCAAACGATGGATGTCTATTGTTTCTTCTCAAACTGGACAGTGCAGCATTGTTACTCGCAACATGGTCATCATGGTATCTTAGATTAGGTACATTATATAAGCGCAGCCATCAAAAAGCTCTGATCGGGCGTATAAATGTCTCAGTAAAGTCAAGAACCTCAGTCACTGTCTCCAGGTGTCTACAGAGTCCAAAGAAGCACAGCAACTTTCAACTGATGAGCATTTTCTACAATGAGTTTTTTTCTTGGAAAAGTAGAGACAGTACTTTTCCTTTGTATACGTTGTTTCTATAAGAAAGGGCTGCTTCTCAAAAGTCTTTTAGTTACAGTTTTAGTGTAAAAGAGCAAAAATGCACAATGTCTGTGTCCCCCTGGTAACTAGAGGGAGGGCAGTTTGCTCTCAGCGCTATCACTAGCTTTGTGGCATCACTTTCTCCTGAAAGCTCTGCGTCTGTGCAGTGGTGTCAAGGCTCGATCAACTGGCTCTTCTGATCAGCTTTAACTCTTGCAAATGAAAATAAATTACTTCATAATGTTTGTTTTTGTTTTTGTTTTTTTTTTAGATTTTTGTTCACTTAACTACAAAATTGTTATGAGTTGAAACCAGCAAGCAGCAGTAGACAAGGGCATCCATTAATTTACGTGATTAGTGAGAACTCTGTTCTCAAGGGCTCTGATTGGCCTAAGACCTCAACAGGTCTCAGGTTAATTGGTGGAAGGACTACAGGACAGAAATCAGCATTTTGTGAAAGAGGATAAGATCAGCATTCATTACTTCACCTTCCTTTTACATCTAGACCAACAAGATGCTCAGTTCCAGAGGAGCCTGCAGCCCCTGCAGCCTCACTGGACAACAAGACGTCCAGTTTTCCTGCCTGCTCTCATCAGATTGGAAGTTTGGAGGACTGAGGGTTGGTTAGGATTTGTCTATCCTCTCTTTTAAACTCAGGGCTGAAGGCGACTTTGGATGAAGCTTCTGACTCCTCCGATGGCCCGGGCGTCAGTCTGGTGCTTCCTCCTGTCGATGAAGGAGATGAGGCGGGAGGTGTCCAGGCAGCCCTCTGCTCTGGCCCGGCCCTCAGCCGGACCAGCCTGCAGCCACGGCTCCTGGAGGCAGAGCCCGGCCGGAGGCCTCCTGCCCGGGTCGGTCCTCAGGAGCAAGCAGATGAAGTCTCGGGCCGCCTGGCTGACGCCCTGGAAATAATCCCTGGGGAAGCTGAAGTCCAGGCGGCAGATGTTCAGGCAGGTCTCCTCGGCACTTTCGTCGAGGAACGGGGAGGCGCCGCTCAGCAGCACGTAGGTCACCACACCTAAACTCCACAGGTCAGAGGTCAGGGACACCGGCTCTCCAAGGACCAACTCTGGGGAGGCGAACTCGGGGCTGCCCAGCAGGGGGTGAACGTAGTGGGCACTGTTGAGCTGAACAGCATCACCAAAGTCTGTGAGTTTGACTGTTGGTGTGCCGCCGGAGCTGTGGACCACCAGCAGGTTCTCAGGCTGCGAAAAGAAAATATACCATCAGATCTGTCTGACAGATTGTATTCATAACATAAGTCAAGCATTACATTTCTCAGTCTTGTGAGTAAAATTTGTTTTTTGTTGCAGGTGAAACTAAATGCAAAGTCTGTTTAAACGCAATGTAACCTTTAACTACCACAATGACCAGTTAAAGATCAGGAAAGTGCTGCAGGTGTTCGGGATCGACATACGACATGACGACGTACCGTGTAAATGTAAAACTAACTGTAGCTTCAGATCAGTCAAACGCCTGAGGTTTGGCTGGTTTAGCATTTGGTGAGTAACTCAACAACTTTTTAGAAAATATTTTGCATGTCTTGTTGTGTTTATGATAAAAAAGTTAAATGACTTACTTTTACATCCAAATGTACTATCCTGCAGTTGTGCAGGTAATGTAAAGCTTCTAAAACGTCCCGAAGGTAGCAGGCCACTTTCTCCTCTGTCAGATTCCCCCAGCTAACAATGTAGTCCAGCAGACGACCTTGATCAGCCCTGAAACACAAAAGTAAAGGAAATGGAGGAAATGCAGCGTTTATTACAGCTGATCGAGCTAATGAGTGTAACAGATTCCAAAACTCTTCATCATCTGCACTCACATCTCCAGGATGAGGGCGTAGCTGCTGGGGGTTTCATACGTGTCGATCAGGCTCACTATGTGGGGGTGTTGGAGCCTCTGGAGCAGATTGAGTTCCTGAGTCACCCGGTCCCTCCTCATCAGCTTCTTGTTCACGTGTTTGACCGCCACCGTCCGCTTGGTGCCCCGCTGGTCACAACGCTTGACAACAGAGAAACGACCCCTGGTGAGAAAAAAAAGAGGGTGGACTTTCAGGTCAGTTAGTTTACTTGAGACAGCTGTGGTTGTTTTGTCATTACCATTAATCTGTGTTTTTTAAAATTATTATATTATATTGAGGGGAGTCTATTACCTGCCCAGTTCAACCACCTCGGTGTAGTGAGCTTCAAAGTTGTCCTTCCAGCTCACTCTGACCCCGTCAGTGGACACAGCTGCGATAAATAACGCCAACAATCAATTCACACTTTGTCGTCAAATAACCTCTGTGAATAGACTGCCGCTGTGTATTTTGTCCTCCAGCTGCTCTCTTACCTAACACTCTGAGGCTAGCTGATGACGTCACGCTGCCCAGCTCGTTCGTGGCAACACAAGTGTAAACGCCATCATCCTCAGAGGCTACGCCGATTATCCGCAACGTCGCTTCCCCTGTATCGCTGAAATATGAAATAAACAAGTCTTCATTTACATCTAATGTCAATTTCTTTACTGTTGACACACAACCAGAAGTGATTACTGCACGGTGTCATGAAACAAACCCCAAACACCATCGAAACCCTGACTGAGCTTCAGCAGTACTTTTTATCTGACTGAAGAAGAGCCAAGCAGTGAAACGGTTTCCTTACCTGTAGGTGATGCTGAAGTGTCCGTTGTTGGTGAGGTTGCTCTGGTTGGGTCCCTTCCAGGTGACAGCGGCCCGTGGTCGACCACAGACTTTACACCTGAGGGTGACGCTCTCTCCGTTGTCGCATGTCACATCGCTCAGAGGTACAAGAAACTCTGGGGGAACTGGGAAAAAAGGGGTCAGAGGTTAAATTTTGTCCAGTGCTGAGATGATCTTCATTTAAAGCAGATAAATAGATTTTTTAAAATAAGCTTTGTTAATCTTGGATAAACACTTACCATCATAGATGTAGTTTGGATTTAGAAGCTGAAAAGAGAGAAAGAAACACATAAGTACAATGAAAAATGCTCTGCTGAGCACTTGTGTGACTTCACAGCATCACTGAAATGTCCTCAGATGTGCTGATAAACTCACCTTTACAGAAACTTTGTTGGCCAGACCATCTCTGGACTTCCTGTAACCGTTTTCCAGCTTGGTCTCCTTCTTTGCCTCCTTCTCCTTCTTCTCAGACTTTTTACGGATGCGTAGGGAAGTGTGCCAGGATGAAGACTTCCTACTGGAACAACATGGGTCGAGTCAAAACAAACTCCTTAGCTGAACATGTTTGTGAGAACGTTATTTATAGCCAACACTTAGGGAGACTACCAATGCACAGAAAACAATGGAAGCCCATACTACTTTATATTATGGTATATTACTATACATCACACGATTTGCTGGAAAAATAATTCATCCTCATAAAATTCCTGGGAGCTCTTACTTGATTGATCCCTCAGGGCAATCAGGGACGATGGCCGAGGTGTGTCCCAGCACAAATCCGGGGATCCAGCCCTCGGCGGCGGGGCCCTGCTCGGTAGCCGCCCTGAATACCAGGAACATGTTTTGCTGGTTGCTGGCCAAGATCTGGACCACCTCGCCCTGAGTGACGCTGATCTCATCCTCTTTCACTGCCATGTAGTCCTGGGTCACCAACATGGTGGATACGCTACTGCTGCTGCTACTTTCACTCTGCACAGGGAGGACACACAGGTGTGGAAAACTCTGAGTGCAAACTCAAATCGTTCATTGCGGTGAAATGAAAAATTGTTCATTTTTGTGTAAAAAAAACCCCAAAACAAACTGGGCTAATACCCCCAATGAGAAGTGAGAGAAAGGTTTAAGCAGAAGATAAACACTGGAAACAGATGCTTGATTACTGTCCATTTGATAAAGTGTCCACAGAGGATTAGAGTGCAAGAAAGACTTAAAAAACATTGATTCACTATTCAGCATTGGATGAAGGAAGAAAGGCAGGAATATTATGAAGATTTCCATTTCACTTGTCTTTGCTCTGCAGCTCCAGGCAAAGACGAAAGCAGGAAGGTTAGGTTCAATGAGAGGCTCTCTGTTGAGTACGTTTGCGGGTGAACCACAAACGTCAGAGGTTAGTTGCAGGAAAGTTTCAGTTAAACACCATGAAGAGAGCAGGAGGTGAAGGGGCGGCCAAGAAGTCAGGTGTTAGTATAAGCTTTGTTAGAGAAACCTAGAGACAGCCTTGAAAGGGAATCACTGTAGAGCTGATTGAGATCCACCAGAGAGGTTTTGA
This sequence comes from Amniataba percoides, assembly GCA_037176925.1. Classification (NCBI taxonomy): domain Eukaryota; kingdom Metazoa; phylum Chordata; class Actinopteri; order Centrarchiformes; family Terapontidae; genus Amniataba; species Amniataba percoides. The sequence continues at coordinate 5,254,629 of JBAJHX010000040.1, read as the reverse complement.
GCCGGTAAAGATGTCGTCAGAGGAAACGTTTGCAAGATTGTCTTCAGAAACTGTCTAAAGATAGAGAAGATGATGTTGTAGAGCAGTGGAGGTTGTCAGACATGTGCAGTAGGGGACAGATTAGTAGCGCTGGCTGTAGCAGGACAGGAGACAGCAGACACACAGACCAGGCCTCCCTCTGCCTCTGTGTTAGTCGGTGAAACACTGGGCAGCAGGTAGGAGTCTTACCCCGTTACTCTGGGTGGACTGGATGGACTGCTCACTGGCCGATGAGCACGTACTCATGCGGTCGGCCTCCTTGCTGTGCGTGGAGTGTCTGTGGGCTTGGCTCCCGGATCCAGAGCCAGTCTGGATCTGATTTGAGTTCTGACGGATGGGAGTCTCTCCTGCCTCCCCTGGGAAGGTGAACGAGCCAGGCCGGCTGGCTGGGGAGCCCGGCATGGAGCTCCAGAAACCAGTTCCGGACTTCTGGCCCGGACTGGGAGGGGGAGGCGGGAGGCCGTCTTTGACAAACGCAGGAGTGGCCAGAGGGGGGGCCATAGGGGACACAGCTCCTGGCCGTGGCTTGGAAGTGGGTGTGGAGGGCAGGGGCCCAACCGTGGCACGGGGAATAGGGGCTACAGCACTGGCAGGGGTGGGGGTCTGTGCTTGGTCTTCTGGGGTCTGGATGGGGCGCTTGCCCTGCGGGCTACCCCCTGGAGGGAGTAAGGAGGGAGGGACTGGACAAGGGGACGAACCTGGATCATAAGCGAGCAAAACTCACGCCTCAGTCACATATTTCATTTTGCAATACAAACCAAATTTCACAAATACAGACAGCTGTTCCGTACCTGACATCTTGTTGGGGCCGTCAGAGTCGGCCCCGGGGTGGTGGCGTAGGGGCTGGGGCAGGCGGGAGGGCTGGGGGATCCTGGAGGGCCGACGAGAACCACCTTGGGGCCCTGAAGGGATGGCGCTACCCTGGGAGCTTCCACCTCCGACTGCAGAGGGCGCAATGGAGCCGCTGCTGCCCCCACCTGGAGCTCCCATGGTGGGCACACATGACCCACCACTCGCCCCCACGTGGTTCCTCTGATACTCTATTGGTGAGGTCAGAGCTGGGATAAACACGTGGCACAAAAGAGGCGAGTGTGGACATGTAGCAAACCGTTTCTTCTGCAAAACTCTGTGTGTGTGTGTGTGTGTGTGTGTGTGTGTGTGTGTGTGTGTCAGTCAGCTTACCATTGAGGAAGTTGCGTTGGCTCTCGAGTATCTGGCTGATCTGAAGGGTCCAAACCTCACGCACACCTGGGTGGGAGGAGTGAAGCACAAAAGACTCCATGGTGCCATTGGTCGACCGAGAGGTGAGAATAAACTTGCAGGGATCGCCCTCCACGTTCTCCTCTAGACCCAAACAGCTGATCTGCACAGAGCAAGAGGAAACAAGGAGTGAAGGGGGAGATATACTGTTACAACAGATATACAACAGTCTGTTAAATACTTGCTTTGAATTACCCAACAAAACAAGTTTATAAACTCTTAGCAGTATATTTAAATATACATGTTTTTTTTCTATTTGAGAGTCCATTTTAGAAGTAAAGCTTGTAATTCCCGAAAAAAATGATTTTTCACAGACTGCAGTCTCTCCACTAGAGGGAGCTGCAAGTCTTTTAACTGATAAACATCCTTAATTCAACTTTGCCGAGGCTGATAATGTTGTACGCATCCTTTCCACTCCTCCATGGCCTTTACCTTGATGCTGTTCTTGTAGAGGAAGCCTGGCAAAGAGAAACCTTTCTTCTTATCGAGGGGCTCACTAAAAATGAGCAGCTGCTCAAAGAGGAAAACTCTCCTCTCCTTCATCCGGCCGAGCAGACTGCCCTCTGGGTCGGACACCATGAATGTGTCCTGCAGCAAAAGGCGGCCCTGAGCCACGATCTTCCCCTGGAGAGATGACAGAGAGGGAAAACGGAAGAGCAGGTGCAGGAAGAAAGAGAGAGGCAACGAAATGAAGTGAGATAAAGGTTGTCAATAAGGTGATATTGCTGTGAAGTGTAGCATTTATCAATAATGTGATTTCTTACATCAAATCCCTGAAGCCGGCCGACATTCATCATATCGTTGCACCTTTTCGGCACGAAGCACATGACCTCCACTGCTTTCTGTAAGAGCCACAAATCACCAGACAGTTGAAGTGTTGTTGAACGAGTGTGGCTTCACTGTAAGCAAATGATAAGAAGCGTTGCATCGTTGTCTTACCTCCAGCTCCATTGACTCCAGCCCAGCTTTTTTAGAGTGTTTCAGGAAATCCTAAAACAGAAAAAAAAAACACTTTGTAAGAAAATATAAACAACTGATACTTAAATATCACGGAGGAAAGCAGCTGACATGTCCATTCACAGACAACAGATGACTGTGACATACTGCATAACAATATGGATGCCAGATGATAAGCATGAGCAGCAGTTAAAGTTATGGCATCCTCTGCTGTCTTGAGACAGACCAACCTTGAGCAGCAGCTGGTACTTCATGATCCTCTGGACTGGCTTGATGAGCAGGTCTGAGATCTGTAGCCTGTGTCCCAGCCGCTGCTTCAGGTCCTGCAAAGTCAAAGAACGGAGGGTTACCTGAGAGGCTGAGACGTATCTCAGAGGGTAAACTCTTTAACGCAACGGACTCGTACCTCGAAGTAGGTGTCGCTGTACTCTGAGACGATGTGCTCTGACTTGGGCTTGTTTTGACAGTAAACTACATACATGTTTAATCTCCTTTCCTGGAAAAAAGGCACAGTTAGAACATGATCAAATCTACATACACATGTAAAGGAGAAGTTGGGAAGTGACTGTGGGCAAACCTGTTTGAGAAAGAGCGGTCCCAGCCTGTCAGGGTCCTCCAAACATTTCTCCAACTCCCCAAGAAAGAAACTAAAAAAGAGAGAGAAGTAAGATGCTGCACCGGTCAATCCGAACAAGCTCTGTATTCTGCATGTATGTGCATCACTCACTCTTTGTGCCAGTCATAGATCTGGTGGATGTTGCCAAACACAATTTTGTCTTTTCCCTTCATATCATCAGGGACACCCTCCTCCTTCATCCGGCTCATGTAGCCCTTATGATGGAGATACACATTAACACAAATTTACAACACAGTCTGTAAGTTTAGCTTATTTTTTCAAATAAGCTGTGCTATAATTAGGAAATCAATTAGCAATAAAAAGTCTTCATATTATCTTAAATGTTAGTATAATAACTACTAATTAAGCAGCTGACTTTTGGCACCAACTCACCTCCACTACCAGGCCAAGGTCTCTCACATAATCTCTCTCCGTCTCCACCAACTCCAGCAGAATGTAACTACAGAAAAATAACAGGAAACAAAACAGATGTTTGACTCTAAAGTTGACTCTAAGGAACAGTTCAGTGTATGTTAGAGAAGGAAGCTATCGTACTGTCTTTTCTTCAAGATGCTGGTCTTGCGCTCATCCATCTCTTCCATGGGAGAGGAGGAGGAGAGGAGGGAGTTGTCAGAGGGGTTGAAGGAGGGAGAGCTGCTGTCTCCTTGTTCTACCGACAGTGAGCTGGGTCTGTCCTCCAAAGCCTGCACCGGGGGAAGAACAGAAGGTGTGTCAAACAGAGCACAACAATGTCAAATGCTCATGGTTGTTCAAGGGGAGGAGCAACATGAATACAAATTAAATAGCTTCCTTTGGTAGTTAATCAAACTGAATTATGTAAAGTGATTCAAATATTTCATTCAACTAAAATCAATACCTCTGGAGGCCACCAAGCTGAAGACAAATACAAACTGAGATAAAAAAAAATCACCTCCAGAAATATAGCCTACCATCTTGCTTTTGACCAGCTCCTCGATGGCGCTCACCAGCTCCGCTGCACTGGGCGTCTCTGAACTGGACGGACGGACCGACAGGCGAGAAGAGGTCTGTGTAAAAATAGAAAGATGAGAGGATTAAGAAGGAAAAAAAGAGCGTTAGAACATGATAATACAATCAACTATTTCTGCCATCTAAACTTACTATATTGCTGGGATAAATACAACTTACAACAAGTTTATAACTAAGCTTTGAGAGAACAATTTCCTCTAAAACTAAAAAAAAAAAAAAGGCTCACTGAACCACGTGTGAACCTACATGTATTAAGTTGGAATAGTCCATACTTGGATAGCAAAACAAAGCTGGATATTGGTTAAAAGCCATGCTTAAGTTTCAGTGGCAATTAACTTCAACATGGGGTTTTGTTTAGCTTAATTCTTCATTAGTTTCCACCACAAGTGAATGTTTTCTTTTAGCTGCCCGTGAGAGCAATGAATCAGTGAAAATGTTTGTTAGATGTTCAATGCTGTAATCTGAAGAGAGATCCAACAAGATGCTTCCACTTGTGAAAACCCAATACTAGGGATTTATATCAAAAAGATGAAAAGAAAGTGAAAAGGAAAAGTATATGACACTTTAAAGAAAATTGTCAATAAAGGTAAAAACATGAGGCTGAAAGTGGGGTGAACAAAATAAAGATATGGAGAAAAAGAAAGTGAAATGTCAGAAAATGGTGATGGGAGAAGGTTGGGAGAAAAAGAAAATCAGTGGATGGACTGAATGGAAGATGTTTCTGTTGCTTTTTGGGGTGACAATGAATAGCTTTAGAAATAAAGGAAGGATGCTAACAGAGCGAGAATGAAAGAGGTATGTGCGTGAATGTATATATAGTTGGAGACTCTCACCCTTGCTGTGCTGTGCTTCAAGACTTTCCCCAATTAGGTTTTCTGGGTGAGGCTGTGTGCCCTTCTGGCCTCGCCAGCGTTTAGAGATGCCAATTACTCGCATGGTAATGAGGTTAACGCACAGAGGGTAAAAGGGAGATGAGGAACGAGCGGGCAGGGCGGGGCGGGTGAGGGAGGGGGTTGGAGGATGATGGGAACAGGGGGGGCTTTTGAATTTTCACCTCAGTGCGGGGTCATATTTAGATTATTATCTGTGGGAGCTGCCTGCTCAACAGATGGAGAATCTTATTAACTTTATTTAAATTGACACCTACTTGTTTCTTTTATGCCTCACTTAGCCACCAACCTTTTTCCAGTCTATGAATGAGAAACATGCAGAAAGAAGCTGCAGTGCTCTGTTCAGGCTCAAGCGTAGACTGTGTATACAGTCAGTGGGCTCAAGGCATTACAATTTTTTACGCGATTTAGACATAAGAGCCTTCTGATCTGCACTAACACTGGCAGAAAAATCTCCTCATTACCCTCCATTTAGAGTAAAGAGCTACATGCATTCTCTTTATCGACATTTTTCTGTAGTGCACTTTGTCATCTGCCAGGCTTCTCTGCATTACAGTGGTGTGTTGTAGAAACAGGGCAGAAAGTACAAGTCAAAATGAGTGAAACTAAGAAAAAAAGAAGAAGGAGGAGAGAAAAAAATCAGCACTAAAGAAATTCAGGAATGTTTGAAAGTCCAGAAAAATACAAAAGTTAGGAAGAGTGACTTTTAGGGGACAGAGAAAAGTAAAGTGTAATTTAAAAATAAGAAGGTTGAGTTGAAAAAAAAAAGCAGCTAGCTTCATTTCCTTTCAATCTAGAAACCGTTGTAGAAACCAAAGAAAAAGCCTTTAGCAAGTAGCATTTAAAGCTGAACAGTGGGGGGAAAAAGAGAGAATCGAAGAACTGACTAAGGTAAGAGACGGAGGGGGAAGAGCGGGGCATTTCAGATGGAGAGGTATGGAAACTGAGACAAAGCAAAGACAGGACATAAATCAAGGTAATGCTACAGTGTGGCAAACAGCAAACGATACAACCAGGAAACAAAACAAAGAAACAGAAACAGAAATTAGTGTCACAGGAGTCTCCGCTTTAGTCGAAGAGGAGACTTGGAGTGCCTGAAACTTTTCATTGCTTTCTGCTTTAAGAAGAAAGGGGAGAATATGATGCAACATGCCAAGATAAAATGTTATGCATAACAGAAACTAAAGAGTCAACTGTATAAGGAAATGCCCCTTTTGGGAAACAGTGGGAGACTGAAATGAGCGAAAAATGTAACCTACAAAAACTAAAGGTCATAATAGCAATGAGAATAAAGAGAACCTGTACAAGAACTGTTTGAATTTGTCTTCATAGATACTGCTGAAATGAGACAGTAGTGAGTGTCTGTGTCTTAATAAAATATTGATGGTCTAATGGCAATACAATATACATATACCTCAATCTTTGGACCTACTATGATGTAGTTTCACTCACTGATTTATTCAGTTAAAAGCTGTTAACGTAATCTCCCCTGTTGACTTTTGGCACATTTTACAATGTGGGTTATGGTGAGATCATAGTTGGATTTTCATTTTGGACACAGCTACATGATGAAGAAAACACTGTACACACTAATGTATGTATTTCGAGAACCAGAGATAATATAAAATACTTTAATAGTTTTAAGAGATGATTTGAAATAGCACTTGGCAACAGTGCCTACATTTAATATCAGCTTAACTTGAAGAAATGAAGAAATGAGTACAGAAAAAAAGGAAACAAATAACTTCCTATAGACCTAAAAATTTGAAGAGTACTCTGAACTAACTTCGTAGCGCCAGAAAATGTCTCATTCTTACAACGACTTTCTTCTGCTCTCAGTGTCCGCTCTGACTCCTACTTCTCCTCATCAATTTTGCCTGCCCATATCTTTTCTGTGAGCCCTCTCCTTTGTCCCCACTGTACCGTCCTCCCTCTCCTCACCTTGTCATCCTGCGAGTCTGGCTGCAGCAGGCTGTGCTGCTGGATGGCCATAGGTGGAGGCAGAGGTACAGAGTCAGCGCCCTCCTCGCCCTCCTCCTCTCCGCAGCTTTGCATGCCCGAAGAACTAGACTTGGACAACGTGCCGCTGGACAAGCCCTCGTTACGAACCCTCTGCAACACACATGGATGGAAAAGCAGAGGTTAAATCATGATGCTTTACCAAACTGCTAAATGGAGAGAGGACCACGCTCAGTACTGCGCATCCTCCACCCACCTCCTCCACAGTCTCATCCTGAGGTGTAGCAGCACTTTCATCTGAGTCTTTCTGGGACCCCATCGTCATGTCTCCGCTCTTCCTCATCTCGCGGCTCTTCTTGTGCTTGTGGGCCAGCTTCTTCACATGGCCGTCCGCCTTGCCGCTGCTTAGCCGACGCACTGGGCTGGTGAGCCACTTCCGTAGAGTGTTACCTTAAAAAGAAAAATCAACCAATCAACAATTGAAAATCCACATAGTAAAATAACAGAGGTAAAGCTTTTATTGAAAGGATTTTATCTGTGTAACATTCAACAGGTGACAGCATTCTTTGTGTTCCACATGAATCAACATCAACATCAACAATTATTGCCTCAATATGATATTTTTAGCATCCCATATATAGAAGTGCTCATGTAAAATGTAAAAGATTTTGCACACCATTCTGATGTTACAAACCATTTTGGAGTTGAGAAAAGTTGGGAGAAATTTTATGAGATCTCACAGAGCAGACAGCACAGACGAAGAGGTGATCATACCTGGTCGTTTAGGCCCCGGCGAGGTGTGCGAGCTCATGCCGTGACCAGGCTGGAGTGTAGCAGATGAGCCTGGCATGATGGAGTCATTGCTACACACTGACAGAGTGTCTGTGAAAGACAGAGACAAGTTGCAGTTTAAAATTTGCTTGATGATGCAGACTGTCCCTAAAGAAATTTGCTTTCAGACCCTGTGTGTACATTTCCTTAAACACAGAACATGTGTCCTTTCCTGCCTCAGACACACGTCATCAAAACTGTCCGCTCACTCTGTACCTTTGTGGTTAAAGATGCCCTCCATCTCCATGGAGGACCTGGAATGGGCGATGCAGAGCATGGCGCACGGCACCAGGCCCTCCTGGGCAGGGGAGCGGTCTGTAGTCCTGACAAGGCACCAGTCTGGCTTTTCGTGGCAGCGCTCCAGAACCTCCACCGTCTGACTGCGTCGCACTGTCAGCTCGTTGCTGTTGCTGGCCATGAAGTCGTGGATCACCACAGTCAGCTCACAGCCACCGGAGAGCTAATGAAGAACAGAGCTTACAGTAGTCTTCTAACAGCAGGAAACGTGTAGCTGGTACATTATTTCTGGACGTGTGTGTGTGTGT
>JBAJHX010000040.1:5236276-5246424 GCA_037176925.1 Amniataba percoides | reverse complement strand
GAACAGAGCTTACAGTAGTCTTCTAACAGCAGGAAACGTGTAGCTGGTACATTATTTCTGGACGTGTGTGTGTGTGTGTGTGTGTGTGTGTGTGTGTGTATGTGTGTGCTGGCTCACCTTGTCACTGTCCAGTGTGTTCTGTGAAGTGCGGGATGCCAGAGAGATGGTGTCTGGTTGGCTGCTACCCTCACCTTGACTGTCCAGGTCCTCTCCAGGACTAATAGGCACACACAGACACACAGGATCAATAAAAACCGTCAGCGGTACACAAATGAACTTCAGAGTGTACGTGATGCATCTCTTTCACATATCAATCACGCTCTGTCCCCATACAACAACAACATGTTGAGATGTATCTGTTGCATGTTTACCTCCGGCCTTTGTGGTGCTTGACTGTGGTTGTTTTGGGAATATGAATGGGCTCCTTGAGCGCTCCTCTCAGGTGAATGGTACGCTCCTGAATCACCTCCCTGATGTGCTTGATCCAGTCCTGCTTGTTCTCAATGCTGGACGCCTGTTATTGGTCAATAACGGAACAAGTTCAAGAAGTCAGAAGTTGTCCTAAAATGAACTTCCTTTGGAATTCTTGTTTCACACTGTGTTTCACACAAGTCTGAATTTACCTCTTATCATCTCCTATCAACTGAAGGATACATTTAAATTTAAGAGCCCCCTCCAGCTGTGGACCCCTGGAACAATGTCTAAGGACTGCTGCAAGGAGTGCTTCCTTGACAACATGTTTCAAGTGTGTTTATATGAGATGGTTTGAAAGTGACTGTCTATGATGGATCACATATTCTGCTTTTTCAAATTGACAGTGTTCTTCAGCTCTTGTTGGAGAAGAAGAGCGAGGATAAGAGGTGCAAAGAGTTTGTGTTTCAGACTTGTGAGAAGTGGCTGAGGGCTGTGTTGTGGGATAGTTTGTACTCACCATCGCTCCGTGTTTGGATCCCTGACTTAGCTTTGAATTTGAAATATAAAATAGAGAATTTCACTGGTTTGGTTTTAGAAGATGTACATGACAGTTTTTTTAATGTTGACAAAATGATTTGACATGATAGAAACGTACAACACTGATACTTTACTTGACAGTAAACTGTAAGCCAATTAAATGTATAGCAGATTGTAATGGAACGTGTGTGTGTGTGTGTGTGTGTGTGTTTGTGTGTGTGTGAGAGAACATGTGCAGTTAGTAATGAGACAAACTTCATTTCCAGCGCACATACCATATGACCGCTTCTCAGTGGTTAGTTTGGTAGTCAACACGTAGAACCGAGTCATAACACTCAGAGTTAAATGTGTTAGGAGTTTGGCTTCATGCTGTTCCAACGGCTGACACAAATTTTCAATCCATCTGTGACAGCATCCAACGGGGCAGCTCACAAAAGACGTTTGAAAAAGGGGGACTTGAGAAATTCACTCAGAACTAATTGAATCGATGTCGTATTTTACTTCTACAACAGTGTCCAGATCATTAAGAGGCTTATTTTTCTGGTAGAGGCTCGTCACTTTGATAAAGTGGAACAAAGCCAGGAGATTGTGGGCGTCAAGGGGTTGAGCCGGTGTCAGCAGCGTTGGCGAAGGCACGTCAGCCCACAGAGAGAATTAGAGATACAAACATCCACAGAAAACACAGCCCCAGATATACAGATGTGCCCGTGTTTGTTAACAGATGGAACAAAGCAGGATCCAGAAGACAGAGAGACGAGACAGAAGACAGAGGGGAAGAAGAAAGAAATCAGGGAGACAGGAGAGGAGATTGTGACTACACAAAGCCTGTCTGCCACCTCCAAGCTGCTCATGCCGTAAAACAAGACATCAGAGAGAGAATACAAGAAAGGTAGGTTTGAATATGAAAAGAGAGAAGAAACTGGGTAAGACCGATATAAAGGTTTCCATACATATTTGGGAAGAATGAGCTTTTTCCACCAATCAGATACTGACCCGTCAATGACCTCAAACAAACTAATATGGACTTTGTTTGAGTACATGTATTACAGAAATCTGTAATCCATGTTTTAACTTTTAAGTGTTACTATCTTTTCGGTTTTAAGGTTCTGCCTCAGATAAACCCATATCGGTCGAACCCTAAAGCTGGATTTTAGAAGAAACAGCGGAGAGGAAGAGCGTTTTACCTTGAGCACAATCTTGTTGTCAGAGGTTGGGGTGCGTCCCACCCAAAGAGCAAACTTACAGGGGTCCCCTTCCACATGCTCAGTCACCCCTAACTCTGACGTCTGAAACAGAGAAAAGAATGATAGAAGAAGATGTATTTAAAGATGTCACAGGCGAGCCAGGAACAAAAGGTTCATTTTGTTACTGCAGGGCAATGGCTATTTGAAATACTCTCATTTAAAATAAAGTGTGATTTCTTGAGACAGTTGAAACTTGAGACAGTCTCAAGTGATGATTCAAGTAGTTGTAATTTCATTTACTTGTATTCTGACCAGTACAAGTACTGGAATGCTAATTAAGTCATCCACCAATCAAACTTTTAAAGAACTTCTATAAGCACTTAAAGGTCTGATGGGCTCTTTAAAAACATTGTTCTTAATTCAGTCAAAGTAGCTGAGCTAGGATCATCTGTTCTGAGCACTGTTTATTAATTCCACCGTCATCTACTTACAAAGAGTTTGCTTTTGTAGATGTATTTGCTCCTGCCGTTTGAGTCCTTGACTTCCTTGCTGAAGACAAGAGACATCTCAAACAGGAAGAGGTGTCGCTCTCGACCCTTTCGGATCAGAGTCTTTGGATCCCAGACCTGGAAGGACTCCTGGAGAATGAGCTCGCCTTGGGACTCGATGTTTTCATCAAAACCTGGGAAACCGGTGGATGTTAGTATAAAATTTCTGTTGCCTGATAGAGTTACTGAGTTATGTTCTCTGATGCAAAGCGTGTTAATCACCTTCCAGCATAGACAGGTGCATGGCATCGTTGGCTTTCTTAGGAACGCTGAGCATCACCTCCAGGCCGTCCTTGATTTCTCCTTTCCCTTCTTCGCAGCAAGTCAGCAGCTCCTAAAACACATGCAGAAACCATGACAACAAGAAACCATGGAGACGGCTGCTGCAGCAGTGAGATTCGGTACAGTGCGTTACCTTCAGCAGCAGCTGATACTTGGTGATTCTCTGTACGGGCTTGATCAGATAGGAAGAGATGGAGTTGGCCAGTCGGTGCCTTTGTTGGATTTCCTGCAAGGAGAAGAAGAGTCATGTGATCAGACCCAACTGAGAAATACTATCCAAATACATTTTGGCTAGGCAGGCAATACTCACATCAAAGTAGTTTCCAGCATGCTCCAGTATGAGCTGGGTGGAGTCAGGTTTGTTCTTACAGTAGTTCACATACATCTGGAACTTGTCAGCCTGGATGAAGAGAAATACGTTGGTGATTAAAACTTGAAAGATGATTAAGTTGACAGTGTTTGAGGAAAAGTATTCATGATATATTGGTATTTAAAGGTACACTGATACAAGTACAAGATGCTAAATACTTTTAAAACTTTGAATGGCAAGTTTACATACCCATGTGACGAAGCAGTGCCCAACATCCTCTGGCAGCTGCTCATATTTCTCCAACTCTTTGAGAAAGATGCTGACAGAACAAGGCATGAGAGATTAAAATGTGAGAAACAGCAAAGGCACGAAAGCTGCAGAAAATGAAAAGCAAAACTCCAAGATGAAAAATAAAACTTCATGCCTGTGTAACTATGAGGGAATTACATAACAAGAAGCTACTAAGATACTAAATATTGTTTTAATGTTGTATATTCAATATTCATATGTGTGTGTGTGTGTGTGTGTCACAGACTGACAGAAGCTATAAAAGGTGTCCCTTACTTATGGTGGAATTCATAGAGGTCCTGCATGTTTCCAAAGATGATGTGCTCCTTGTTGATAATTCCTGGAGGAATCTCCTCGACTCCGCTGGTCATCTCCCACAGGTAGGTCTGCATGGAGAGCAGAAAACAAGATCAAAAACCCTCAACAGGGTTCTGATACATTTCAAAATTCTGTGCGAAAAGTTGTTGCACAACTGTGGCATGAAACAGGTTAACATTAGTGGGCTGTGGAGCTGGACTTACATCCATGCACTCCCGCAGGTCTCGCACGTAGGCTTTTTCTGTCTGAATCAGCTCTGCCATGATGAACCTAGACACATACACAGAAAGACACACACACATACACAAAATTAGCAATTGTCACACTGTCCTCATCCACAGAATGATAAATCACAATGTCAATAGCTCTCTTTCAGCCTGTCTGCTTCATCCATTTACGCTGATGAATAATGAAAGAGTTACGGACCATAAAATATGGTCATAAACCCGCCATCAATGACTGAAATCATGCTCATGATTTGTGCTGCTCATATAAAATGACGCAGTCTCCTTTCCCCATGTACAACATGTAGATTCATTTGTTCTCTTGCGAAGCTCAGCTGTTGTGTCTGCAGTTCTTGTGCTGGCACAGCAAAGAGGAGGCTGATGTGTGAAGGAGGAAGTTTAAATCACACAAACCCATTAAGGATGCACATTTATACTGAACTCCATCTCTTACTCAGAACCACCATCACTGAGCAAGTCAGAGTTCAGTGTTGACATTACTGTCGACAAGGACACTGACGGGTGCAATAAGCGAACCTGTGACCTTCTTATCACAGACCCTCTTCGATCTCCCTGGGCTCCTCTGCTGTGTATTTTAGGCACAGAGCCAGTAATTTGATTACCGGTCCTTAGGGGAGTAAAACATATTTCCAAATGGAGGAAAAAAATGCAGTAAAAATGCTGACTTGCTACTGTTTGTTTAGTTTGCAGGCATGGCACGTACTGTTCAGAAGTGGAGCTCTTAGCTCTGCTGGCTAAGTGCATTTAGTTGGGCACAATCTAGTGTATTTTTTAATCTGCTTAATTATATAGACCTGGTAATTCTGTAACCATTTAGGTAAACAATTTCTCATATCTAAAACACAACATGAACAGGAAGTGATGACATACTCCTTTCTGCGCGCTGACTTGCGTTTCTCCTCGTTTAGCTCATGGGCGGCATCTCGTAGCTTGACCTCTGACCCTGGAGCGGTGGCTGGGATGATGTCCAACTGGAGATCCTTACTCTGACACAGGCAAAGCAAAACATTAAGTTATTTAACGAGACATGAAAATGCAAATTAGTTGATTTTCTACATGTGTAATCAACACAGGAGCACTTACTGCCTTGTTCGAGTCCGAGGAGATGCCGAGGGCCTTCTCCAGGCTGCAGCGGTACTTGTCCATGCGCAGGGAGAAGTCTCGGTAGCGCTTGTCCACGGCAGTCACCCATTTTTTGATCTCCCCAGCGTGACTGTGGCCTTTCTCGCAGAAGCCGTCAGCCAGCTGGATCAGCAGCTTCACACGCTCCTTAGTTTGCTGAACGAGAGCAGGAGACAGTGTTACATGCACGCGCAACAAGCATACACACGGTGACACATGAATGCGTGTGTATGTGAGGCTAACCTTGGCTGTTATGTGGAAGTCCTCATGCTCCTTCAGCAGCTCCTGCGTGTGGTGGATACTCGAGCCGGTGGAGGTGTGTGTGGATAGGTAAAACTCCCCAGTGTCATGGATCCACTCCAGAGCCTGAGAACAAACACACAGGACGTATGCACTGTCAGATCACATGACAACATCACACAGGCGTGTTGTTATACCACTTCAGCTACTCTGTTTTTCCTGTCTCGTGTTCTACATACCTGTTTGGCGCTGCGTTCAAACACCACATACTGCTGACACTGGTCCAGTCTTCGTTTCCTCATGGTCCAGAAGTGGAGAACACGATTCTCTCTCTGTAGCAGCTCATTGAGGATGTCTGAACATGACAGAAACACAGACAACACTCAAGCTTCAGGCACCTCAATTTCTAACTCGAGCTCAAAAAATGTAATCAGTACTGAACGCTGACAATACATGACAGTAACTCAGATTTGTTAAATAGCTGTTCTGCCTTTGGACCTATAAGCAAAAGTGGAAGCACTCCTGTTAGTTTAACTGAATAACTTGAGGGGTATTTTTACAGACAACACTAAGCAAAAGTAGTCATTTGTGGAAAGGTTCATCTGTGTTTTACTGTGTTTATTGTAAGAATTAACAAATAATACCCCGATTGAGATGTGATATCAATCATTTCACTATAATTCTACTTTACATATTTTACAGCTCCTGTGGTTCTCTGCCTTTTTTCCAACCACATCCATTCAGTGTTATCTGCCTGTTTTGCCAAGCAGCTGTCACACACACTCACTCACACGCTGTGTTCAGCCGTGGTCATGTTCAGTTTATTTTTTGATACTCACTTTTAACCTGCTGCTCTGGTGCTTTGACATGGCTCAGCATCCCGGGCATGTTCACGCTGTTCCTGTGCATGTACTTGAGAAAGACGTCTGCATTTCTTCTGGCAAGAGTGCATGCCTGATAGAAACATCAACATGCACGCACACACTGAGATCAGAGATGTGACTTTACACTACGTTTAGAGTTTGTTTTGATTTTGTTGTATGCTACCTTGAGGAAGGCCTCCTTCTGTTCCAGGTGTTTACTGATCATGGGGGTGACATGGTCCGTTTCACAGTTGGGTCCCAGTTTGTCGGCTCCTCCGCACCAGTCCTCCTCTCTCTTATACTCCTGCTCCAGGCTCTCCAACACACTGCAGACCTGTGAGGACAAACACTTTGTCTGTCATCTGAGGGAAAACAATTAATTGTGTTTCTTATGTGGACTTTCTAGACAAAGAAGTGTTCATGCTGAATACTGAACCCTCTGTGGGGCCTCCTACCTGTTCAGAGGTCTTGTAGAAGGCCACTGAGGCGTTGACCAGCTTGAGTCGGTCCTCCATTTTCAGCATGAGCTGCTGCCAGTGGGAGGCCACGCTCTCTGCACAGTCTCTGATCAGGTCCATGTCATAGTGGTTGGCCTGGAGCAGAGCCTCCGCCTTCTGCTGGACCTGCAGGGCACTCTGGTGGGTTTTCTGTGGAGAAGGAAGGGATGGACACAGGACGGGGTTAGAATGACTGAACTAATGAGCAATTCACTGAGTAAAATCTAGCTTCAGACTTCAAATCGTAAACGCTGTCTCACCTCGATGGCGTGTTGAAACTGTTCATGTTCTCTCTGCAGTTGTTCAGCTTCCTGCAGCGAGCTGGCCGTTATTAAACCAGCGTTCAGCATTGACTCACCATTACGAATCCAACCCAAAACCTGAGAAAAATGGAGGAAATCTGTGATCAAATGTCACCAATCTAACACTATATTAACTCACAGATATCCTGGAACAGTGCAATTGGCCTGCAGATGGCGCCTTGCCGCAGGCACGTGACTGTGTGTCCCACCTGTTTGACTTCAGCCTGCAGGTGTCTCAACTGGACGCACTGCTCCAGGTGCCTGCGGTGCTGCTCGGCCGCCAAGTCCAGTTCTTGTTGCTTCTCATGGAGAAATTCCAGCAGGTCCTGCACCCGGGTGGCCATGTCGACGTCGCGGTCACACAGCAGCTCCACACCTGGAGGCAACACACATGGCGACATCAGCTTTGGATGGCAGGATGGAGACGAACCTCTATCACAGCTTCAAATAATTGTACCCCTCATACCCTTACTTAATTACTTGCATTCATATTAGTCTTGTCAAACATTCTAATAAATGTTCAATGAAGAACATTACTGGTGTGTTTCGATACACGTGACGTGATGTAACCATGCTTTGTGCTGCTTTAGAGAGCACCTATTAGTATGCGAGATCACAGGTGAGTTATTATGGTTAGTGAGTGGGTGCCTCTCATCACAAACACTGACCGAATCTGACCCGCAACACCTACACAGTATCAATATTAAAGTAATGTAGCCAACACAGAAATCTGTGCAGCAACAGTGAACACGAGCTGTATCCTGCTTTAACCCAACCAGGTGACAGTCAGACATCTCTTCACTTCAGTCTCACAGCATTTTGACACATAATAGCATATAATAGCAGGATCACAGGAGGACAGCTACAAAACAGTAGAGTGTTTGCAGATTCCAGGAAAGTGATTTTTTAAAAAGATAATTAGATGCCTGGAAACAGTTTTAAGAAAGTGCAAAAAAAAGATACATGTCAAATATAACAAAAGACTAAAGACAACAAAAGATAGATGGCAAAACCAGGTAGAGGACAGCTGCCTGCAGTGTAGAGGAAACAAGCAAGTGAGACCTGAATTTTTAGAATGTCTTTTTGTGCCTTCAAAAACAAATGGCTATCCTCTGTGACACGGTGCTGTACATTCAGTACAGTCTGGGTCGTGTACTCACCAGAGGCCTGGACTTCGTTGACATACTGCAGCAGCTCCTGTCCCTGGTGTATGACATCGAAGGTTAGGTTGTTCATGGTCAGGGCCTTGTCGGCGTGGTGCTGCAACCTCTGCTCAGCCAGCGTCAGGTCCTCCGTGTCAAAATCATTCATCTGACCGGTCAGCTCCTCGTTCCACGACTCCAGGTCAGAGATGATCTGAGGAAGGACAATAAGGTAAGATGGAAATTATACTTTACAGACACCACACACACACACACACACACACACACACACACACACACACACACACAGAAAAGAGTGTTTACTGAAAATATTGAAAGGAGGTCTGAGCTCACATCAATGGCGTCTCTCTCAAAGATGCGGAGCTGCAGGAAGAGCTCCAGTTTGATCTTCCTCTCCTGGAAGAGCTCCTCCATCTGGGCCTGGGCCTCGTCCAGCTGCTGCAGGACGCTCTCGATGTGGTTGATGGAGCTGTTGTGGGGCGTCTTGTTGCTGGAGATAGCCGAGTCCCTGCAATAAAAACACACAATTAAGAAATAAGCAGAGTGAGGCAGTGCCGTGCACTTTAAACAGACAAAAAAAAAACAGCTATAAAGACACAGTTGGGCACAACGCCAAGCAAACTTAGTTGCTCTGAAAACTGCTGCACAGCACAGCCTGCAGACGCTTATTCAGCTGTAATATAGCAGAGCAGTAGATTTCAAGAGAGGGAGCTAATGTTCATTTATTTGATTGTGGAAATTTCTGCCTGAAGAAAGCAAACATGACGTCAGTTCACATACTATTAGACTGTTTTCGATGTGATATTTTAATATTTTAATATATATATAATATATATTCATTATATCTATCCATCTATCTATCTAGAAATATCTAGAAATCTAGATAGATAGATAGATAGATTCTATTATTATATAATTCATTGGAGAATTTTGTGTTTCAGACTATTGTTCAGATATTAGATGGTGTCCCCTTGTCCCTCATTTACAGTAGCCGAATCATTTAATTCTAAAAAGATTTCCATACTCAAGCCATATGACCAATAACACAATTTAAAAAAATAAACATAAAAAACAAAGAAAACCCTCATTATATCTATCATATTGGAACATGGTTCAACACTGGTGCATACACTTTGGATCAGAGAGTGGGAGAATGAAACAGGTCGTACAGATTCTGATTCATCAATCTGACAGATGCACACTGCACAAACACACAGATGCCAGTGAGTTAACGAGAGGCGAAATGTGAGTAAGCAAAGACAACGGAGGTCAGACGGATTCTGATTGGCTGCAGATTGATTAATTGGCATGACAGATGCACTCCAGAATCTGAACGCGCTTTCCCGATCACACGTGCGAGTGCAAACACAAGGAGTCTTACACATGCGACGCGAAAGAAAAAATAAAAAGGTGCGTAGAGTTACAGATGCCTCCCGGGGAGAGCGTCACACAATTAGACACGCACTTATAAAAGCAGACTTATGTAAGAATTCACTGTGGAGCCAATCCACCAGGGAGAGAGGGATGGAGAGAAGGAGAGAACAAAGGGGGTGGATGAAGAGGGAGGAAGACGAGGGACTGGAACATCCTCCGTATAAAAATAGAGCTGGAGAATGAGGGTCAACTGCATCCACCTCTCCAACACCTCCTCCCGTCCTCTCAGTTTTCTTTTTTTGGTTTTCACGCATCTCACAACTGTCTTTTCAAAATTACACTGACTCGGTATTTCATTGCATATACAATGGGGGAAATAAGTAGTGGACACGTCAACTTTTTTCTCATTATATTTATTTCCAAAGATGCCATTCATGTGACATTTCTTCCAGACACTGGTA
>JBAJHX010000040.1:5194489-5209540 GCA_037176925.1 Amniataba percoides | reverse complement strand
ACACACACACACACACACACACACACACACACACACACACACACACACACACACACACACACGCACACACACACACATCTTATTAGTTAACAAACAAGAAACTTTGACTATTGTTTCATCTGGTCATTGGGCAATATGTATCCATGTTCATAACTGGTATTTGTGCCAATTTATATCACTGCATCTTTTTAGAAAAATGTTTAATGCAGAAATACTGTAGCCACACCCACGTGTTAAAAGTAGGAAAGCCTGCTCTGCATTAAAAATGCCTTCTTTAATACAGAGGGAGCCGGGGTATCACTACATTTTTTACAGCCTGACACCCCCAAACATGCTGAGTAAAATGCTCCTCAACACGACTGGAACAATTTCTCTGGGCAGCCATCGTGTCTGATCCAAAAGAGACAGCGTGGACTAAAAGGTGCCATTTTTTGAAAGGGATATTTGTGTAGCACTTATTTCATGCTGCACTGAAAATCAGGGCCCGTCTATGAAAACTGGCTGTCATTATCTAGATGCACCGAGCTGACAGCGTAAGCGATTAAACAGCCTGGGTGTTTGTTTCCAGACGCTCCATGTCCTTCCCCATTTTCCTCTTTTTTTGTCCCCAAATCAGAGAGTTCTGGCCTGGCAAAGGAGAGGGAGAGACAGGGAAAGAGAGAGAGAGAGATAGAGAGAGAGCACCATCTTTCCTTTACCCCCGCCTCTTTCTGTTCTCTCCATCCGTCCAGACCTCTAATAGCAGGGTAGGCTAACCGAGCGAGAAACGGGCCAGGGTTACCCCAGCGACCCAAACACAGCGGGGGAGGAAGGGAGAGGGAGGGAAAAAAGAAAGACAGAGGGAGAAAAGACGGCTTGTTATTGGTGCCAAGAGTTCATTTGTCTGGGTCTTTTAATGCCACCTGAACTCATTTTGGCGAACTGTGACAAGACAGAGGAAAAGAAACACCAATGTGATACTTCGATAGAGGGGGAGAAACAGACCCTGTATTTTATTTTATACATTTCTTATTTTACATATTTCCTGTAAATACTTCCCCCTGTCACCAGCTGAGATTTAGGGAGACGCACAGGGAACTGTTGGACACTGTAGTCTTGTTTTCAGCTGTTGACTCCCACTGCAGCTTACTGTCAACGGCCAACTGCAGCTCCGCCTGCTGCAACCCCTTTTTTTCTGCTTCATCTATCCCAGTCTGCACGAATACGCCATCTGGAGGCGAGTGTGAAGTGAAATTCCAGCTTGCGGGGAGCAACCAATTGCAGGAGGATTACACAAATTCAATTCATTAATAACTACGGGGGAGACAGTGAGAGAGAAAAAAAGAAAGAGACAGTGATGGGAATGCACCAGGCGGCCCCCTCCACACTCCCTCTTTGCACAGCACTTTTCGACACATCTGTCGAGGTCTAAAGGCATTAACATTATTACATAACAGCACCACGCCCCCACACTCGCCATCCACTCTTCAGCCACCCAGTCAGACCAGTGACTGAGGAGGCCAGGCAAGCAGATGGACAGGCTTAATCCCTCCAGCACCCCCCCAACTCCCCGCCACCCAAAACCAGGAAGTGAAAACTGGCAAGCACCAGGAAGCTTAAGACAGAGGCCTGACAGCGTTTCACAGACAGGCCAAAAAGTAGCAATGAAGCCAAGTATTGTCTACATATAATTGCATTCAAGTTGTTTTCATCGCCTTTTTGTGCGGGCACTAAAGCTGTCTCCATCGGGGGCCCCAGGGCACCGGAGCAACCTGCCAACTCGCTGTCCTCCTTTATATCTAGGGTTTGAGGCTTTGGATTTTTCAAGGCCAACACTGCTGATAGTTTTGGACGGAACTTACTGGAAGTCAATAATTTGCGCGTGTCTCCTTTACTGAATAGAAATCCCAATCCATGAAACATTAAAACAACTGAAGAGTGGTCGTACGTCTCCTCGAAATGTCACATCGGAGGAAGGCAACATCGCCTGGCAATGTGACAACGGACCATCATAACATACTTTTTTGGCCTGCTCAGTGCTCTGTTAATAAAGGAATCAAGCATGACTAAGAGGAAATGTCATAGCAGGATGAACAAATGGTGACTTGGGTGAATAAATCAGTGGAGTGGATTTATCAAATATAAATCCAAATGATAATGGACACAGGACTGCAAAAAAATGCACAAAGAGAGAATAAAAACTATAGACACTGTCCATCTCGACTCATCGTGGAGAGCCTGCTGTCGCTAAGGAGACCGGTGCTAGACACAGGTAGCCAATCAAGAGCTGGGGAACGTGGTATGTGATGGCGGGGGGGAGGAGATGGAGGGAAGGGTAGTCAGGGAGATGAGAGAAATGATGGTGACAATGACCTGTCTGTCACTGGGAGCACTGAAATATTAATTGTGTGTGTGTGTGTGTGTGTGTGTGTGTGTGTGTGTGTGTGTGTGTGTGTGTGTGTGTGTGTGTGTGTGTGTGAGACAATGTTATTTCCACTATAATAAAAAAGAAAAAAACTCCTCTTAAACTATCACCACACAAACCAACAATAATAATAATAAAATAAAAAATAATATCACTGTGTACAGTGTGTTCGGGTTCGATTTTGTTTGTTTTACCTGCTATCTGACTCGATACATCTCCTTTTGGCTCTTTCGGGAGGGATCCATCTGTAGGCAGACACACAAAAAGAAAGAAATTAGTTTTCTGTCCTGGGTGAAAACAGTAAATGCAGCGGTGGAGAGGCGGATGAATGGGAACATTTAACAAGCCAAAAGTCGAAGCCATGTTGGCTTTCTCAAAAAGCAAGAAATAGGTTTTATTACAATGTACAATTTAAAGACCAGTATGTGAAAAAATTTCTTGACTAAACTACTCAACTTCAGGGTCAAGATCAAAACGCCATGACAGCAGTTAGACAGGAGCAAACATTGAGTCTACAGCTGTCTAGCAGCTCTGTGCGGCTATACTGTGGGGCTTTGAGCTAACATGCTAACATACTCACAATAAAGATGTTAACATGTTGGTAGGCAGGTAAAAGTTCTCTATTTTACTTTAGTATGTTAGCATGCTAACATTAGCTAACTGGCAGCGAAAACAAAGTACAGCTGATGAGAATGTCACTCGTTTTGCAGGTATTTGGTAATGAACCGAAGTATCACCAAAGCCACTACAGTTCATCCTGATGGGACCATGAATATCTGTATCAAAACTCCTTGACAGTCCATCCAACGGCTGAGACGTTTCACTGCAAACCACAGAGAAAACAACAAACTGTCAGGATGCCACTGCCACCAGCTCAAGCGTAAAAAGAAAGACTGGAGTCTTTCTTTGAATCAACAATGTCTTAGTCACAGGATACACAGGCTTTTATGAGAAACACAGGCCTATTTTTCAGAAATACGACCATACTCGATGCCAGTGGTGTTAGAAAAAGAGGCTGCTGCTTCTCTCGGCCACGAAATCTCTCGTTTATAATTATTTTACCAAAGAACCACCAATTTGACAATTTTCCATGTTCTTAAACGGCATGATCTGCTCACACTGGACCAGTGCATGCAGGAGTCATCTTCTCATCACCCTATACCTCATGACCGGAGCCCACTGGTCTCTCAGCCGATACAACAATCGGCCCATTGATCCGGCCTATAGCCTGTGTGTGTGAGAGAGAGGCTGCTGCTGTGACTGAGGGGAGGATACAGTCAGTGTCATGTGCTGTCAACATGTAAACAGGCTGGACACTCCGCTGGCTGACTCAGTGACACACGCCGCCTCTGTTCTGACTCACACTTACTCCTTCCTGTTTAACCTCACAGAGCGCTGCCCCGGAGAGAAGCTGGCAGTTGGACTGAGTATGCAATCTAGACAGGATATAGATAGATGATTTTCAGACCTATACGACTATGTGTGTTTTCTTTATTTTGCAAGATGGGATTATGTGCTTGACTGACTCAAAGAGAGATTTCAACATTTTCGTTCCTCTGTAAAAGCAGTCTTCAATGAGTTGGAGAGCATGAAAATAAAATGGAATTTAAAGTAAAATGTAAAATGTCACCCACTAATACAGAGGCTCAGTTGTGACTACAGTGCCAGAACATTATTTTCTTTACCAGGAAATCCTCTGCATCGCGCTCAAACATGTGTGTTGTGAATTTCTGGACTGGCACTGTTATTACAGTCCCTCCATTACTACCGAGCCAGGACATTTTGGCAGTAATAGTTGGGAGTTGCAATGAAGTAATTGCTTTGAGTCACACCTACAAGAGTCGAGATTTAATTAAAGCAACCTGAACCAAACCAGCTCTCCGGTTTTCAGTTGACTCTGTATCACAAAACAATAAGCCTCTCTCCCCTTCTCTCACATGCTTGCACTTGTACGCACAAAAGGACAGTGATCCCATTAATGCCACGTTCACGTCGTGTCGGACTGATAGATGGGAAAGAGCCTCGCTCAAGAAGCTCGTGTGACTGAGAGTCGGTTGTGTGTGGGGGTTAACATATTGGGGATTTACAAAATGGCACCACATCCGTTAAATTTGGGTTTAATTGACCGGAACGTTGTATGCGGCCAGTGTTCGGGGCCAAAACGGAGCTGTGTTGAAACATATCGGGCAGCTTTTGGTGAGGGTGTGTTGTTAAAGGTTCAACTGACACACAGAAATACAACCCAGTTGAGCAGGTATACACTGGAAATAGGGGGACTGACCAGTAACTGGAAAGGTCAGGTTCAAAACCCATAGCCAGGAAGTATTTGAGTGGGCAGATCTGCACACAAAAACCCAGCTTAAGAAGCCCTCCAGTGTCTTATACAACAGGCCGCGACCTCTGCCCTTTAAAGGCAAGTGTCCCTGCAAGGACTATTATCTCTTTGTCTCATTCAATCACTCAGTTAATTCTGTCTTTTTGATACAAAAGTTTAAACTACTGAACCAGATAGCTATGATTTATTCATATTTTGCTGGTGGCAGTTTCCATTAAAGAACCTATACCAGCAAATAAAACTACACATGAGCAAACTTGCTGGCAACAACTGCCAATGCCACAGGGGCCTGTGTTCGTAGGTTTAAAAAAAAAAAGAAGCTCCCACACATAAATAACATGGCATGGGAAGAGACACACAAAGATCTCAAAGGAATTTTCTCTAAAGCTGTGTACCTGGGAGAACTTAACAGAGAATGAATGGGATGAAGGAGGAAAGAAGGGAAAAAAGGAAGGCAGGAGAGAGCCCAAACACCCACATATTTCACATATTTGCAATGCCAAAGATGTCCACTTAAGCCGCAGTGTGCAACAATGTAATACCAGACTACAGTAGTGGTTGCCCACATCTTATCGCAATCTAAACAATACGAGTTGTAGCTGAGCCAGAAGTCAAACATGCACGGACAAAAAGGGAGATAAAACACAATGTGTGTGTGTGCATAAAAGGATACAGCTACGCACACGTGCAGTCAGATGTGGCCGTTGAAGTGTTAGTCGAACTGTGCGCGGAAACACACACACACACACGGCTGCGTACACAACGAGCTGACTCTGTTGCAGACCATAGTTGGATAAGCCTGCTGCTAAAAGTCGGCCAAATGTGGATTGAGTTAAACAGATCACATGCATCTAACGGCCGTTGAAGAAATGACAAAGCAAGAAAAACGCAAGAGGCCCAATCCGGTGAAAGACCCAAACTCCTGTCTCCCTGAAACAGACACAGTGAACTCACCTGGACCTCGAGCTCTGCTGAACACACTGGATATACTGTATCCCGGACTGAGCTGCCTTCAACAGGCGGCTCTCTCTTGTCCCGACACACGCTGCTCCTGTCTCGGAGCCCGCGTTAACACAAGACCACCCTTTCTGTGGGCCCCTGCCTTTCCCTTCTCGGCAGGCACACTCATCGCTTGACTCACGCAGAAGTAGGAAAGACCCCCTTTCATTTAAAAATACCTATTGTCTGGCTCACACTGACTGGAGTGAGGCATGAGGAGCAAAAAACAATGAGCAATGCCCCGGTGCTGTCAAAGCCGCCTTGGAGAGCAAGGCAGCAGAAAGCGCTGCAGGGGTTAAGCAAACATTTAAATGTCAGGGTCGTGAACAACACATGTAACTCTATGATACCTAAAGGGATCGACCCATCTGAGAGGAGTTTTGGAGCTCTTCACAGAGGTGTGTGTGGTGAGACACACCGGCAGATAAAGTGAAACCTGCATGATGTCATCTTGTGAAACTCGTGATCAAAATAGTCAGGAGATTGGTAATACTGAACTTTAAGTGAAAATGAAAGGTTTTGTGTTTTTGTTATCTTGCTCCCCGTTTTGGAGGTAAACGCTCATTGCTGTGGTATTCATGCAGAGAACTTTCAGGAGATAACGCCTTCGTCAAACAAGGTGATCTGTACTGAGACGTCACTTTGTGCAGATTTCGGTAGAAGCCCGGTTTTGGCAGCTGCTGCTCCATTCTTTATTAATTCGGCCATGATGGTAGTCGGTGCCAACAAAGAGTTGCTACAGAAAAGACAAACCCACTCCAAATAATCACTCTAACGGTAAGAGAGGACTCCACTGATGTAGCACTGAGCTCCTGTTACAGTGTCAGGATGACAAAGGACAGTTTAAAAAGAAAGGGATCATTTGGAGGATTTAGCAGATCCACATTAAATACGGCTCGTCTGTCAGTTCCATTACAGAATGAGTGTTTCCGCCTGTCACAGCCACGGCAATTTTACCTCATGACAAAAATGATCCCAGTGCATTAAGGAAAATGTGGCGTGCAGGTTTTCTACTCCTACACCGCAGAGAGCACTGGCACTCGGATCACGAGTCGTGCAGGCAAATACCCTCAACTGAGCTACTGGCATCAGTGTTGAGAAGGAAATGGATTTCACTGTGGGCTTGGCTGCACAATGGAAAAAAAAGTTGTTGTGTTTTTTTTGGCAATATATATAACAATGTGAAAACATACAGGAAAAGTCACCTGGTACATGCAATGTTACAGTCCTAATTATCATTATTTGGGTACTGAGGTTGTGTGCAGATCATTCACAATTAGTTAACAATGGGCTTGGATGAAGGTGTGCACTAAAAGAAGCAGTTGTCATTTTCACACTTTGGTCATTAGATTGACTGATGAACCCTTTAAATAGGACTGTAATACCAGACAGACCTTTCTTGTAGATTAGTGATGGAAAATGAGAACCTTGCGTTTGTAACAACATAGGAGACGCAGCATGATGTGTATTAGTATTTGCCTTGCTTGACATCACATGTCATGCGGGATGTCTTTTGTGCTTTCTTGTATCTCAAAGTTGAAACAATATGTGCAGCCCTAGTTGGACTGGTGCATCACTAATATATGATTCAAAAGTGCATCCACCTGGGGGCAGATCAGACCGGAATCATGACTGACCGACGCTGATCGAGTATCTTACTTGGTAACTAAAACAGGACTAAACATGGAAACACTCGGGGAGCTTTCTTTGTTGTCAATGTTAATATCGCAGCAGAAACCCTGGCAGCAGCAACAAGCTCTACTAGTTTCTGCCAGACTTCATGCCTTCCTGTTGCCGTTTGTTTAGTCTGCTGCTGTCGCTCTACGCCCTGACGTACTGTACCGCCCTCATCGTTCGTGTGCTTGATTGCATCTTGCAGACAGGTAGAGTAAATTTTCTAAAAGCAGGTAGGCCTTCAAGCTAGAGCCAAATCAATCAGAGACCTGACGTTTACCTAACCTCTGTCATCATGCAACCAAACACAACCATTGTCTAAACGTGCTTGGCTTGAGGTTTATGCCTTTCACTTACGATCGTTCATATTGTTCTTAATAGCAGGTTCTTGTTTTGTGTGGCTTGCATGGTGCATTCATCTATAACCCTCAAAGTATCAACCAAGCAGGTTCTTCTTCATTCCAAACTAATTTAAGACATGAAATACATCACTGCCTGTACACCCAAATACTTTCATGCGGTAAGTCCCATCAAACTGCTGAATCCCAACTATGAATATGAACGATAGGAGCACACTGAATATACAAAACGTAGAACTGCTTGTTTCATTAAACCAACTCTTTTCACATTTTTCATCCCTGCCATGTTGTTATCTGCCCTCGCCCGGGAGCCCAGGTGCAACACAGCCTCTATTAGATATTGTAGCCGAGATGAAAAGGCACGGCTCTGCCCTAAAGGCCAGTGCTTTAAACTGTTCCTCATTTTGCCTGGGGACCTCGGGGACCCTCTCAAGGACCTCAGTGGTCCGCAGCCTTTGCTTGAAGACACAAAAAGGCCACTGACTGTGATGTTTACAGTGGATCAATTTCTCTCGGTTACTGGCCCTTATGGGGAGAGAGACAGGGGCTGAAAAGTAGTCAGAGGAAGGAGACAGGGAGAGAGTGAGCGGGATGGGGAGGGCAACAGTGAGATAGCAGTTTTGAATGCACTGGAGACCCGAAGAAAAAGGAGTACAATGGTCTTTCAGGACTTGTCCTAGTTTGGTTCACTCGCTCTCTGTCTCTTTCTCCTCCCAAAATAGGAGCAGAGACCATTCTGGCAAATCTTTCACGCCGATCCTAATCAATTGCAAGCCGATTCAACTCCTTAACTGACCTCTTTCACAAACAGTGCAAACTCCGTTAACACCGCTTGGCACTCACGTCTACACTTCTCCTCTCTTCATTATCTTTCCAAGGTCTCACTCTCTCTCTCTCTCTCTCTCTCCACCTTTGAATTTCACAGCTCCTTTCTCCTCCACCTGCGCCAAATAGACTTCCTTATACCCCTGTAACAGGACAATAAAATCATTCACTCCCTCCGAGGCGTATTGTTTATGCTCCTCTTGCAAGAATGCGTAAAGAAAATGGTTATCTGCACATGTGATTTCGCAGCAACTTGCGACCCGCGCACACCGCCTCCTCCCGCCACCCCCCGCCACCTACCTCCTTTCTTCTCCGCCCTCTCCATCTTCTCTCCATTTTTCTCTTTGCCCCCTCTGCTCTTTTCCCTCTCTCGTTCCAGCTTGTGCGGAGGAGACGGCAGCGGGGCGGCAAATTTTCCCCAAGCTCACACCAATTAGCTATCACGCCGGAGAAATTACCAAACGAGAGCGCGGCAGATGAGAGGGAAAAGTGGGACAAGCTCCTTTTTATAAACACACAGAGAGGCGAGAGGTTTGCATGTGTGTGTGTGTGTGTGTGCGTGTGTGTGCGTATGTGTGCGTGTGTGTGTGTATACACACTTTGTGTGTTTCGGTTGTTCCTAAGAGGGGATTTAAACAAGCCAAAAACTCTTTCATTTACACATCTGAGAAACACCCTAATACTTCAATTCCCCTTGTTAACAGCCTAACAGGCTATATTTGACATTATTATATTATACTTTTAAATAACACTCAACCAACAGTGCAACACAGTGCTAGCCAAGGCCAAGTCAATAGCTGTCTTTACACTTCTCATTACCTACAGACTGTAAATGCCTCGACTTACCCTGTTTGACTCACACGCATTCTTACAGACATAAAACTTTTGTTTTAGTTTATTTTTGTGAGGGTCAGAGTGACACCACCAAATGCAGTGTGTGATCAGCCCTCACCCTAACTGAACGACCCTATCAGGACCATAGAAACCGAGTGCACTGTTAGCTCTTATCAGCTGGCCTTTGGTCTTATCTAGTCCGTATCTGGGTGGCGACCTGTGTGCCTCTGTGTGCGAGTGGTAAAGCCTCGCTGACGACACGGGCCTTTGCCGACCTGGTTTACATAGGTTTGTTAGCGAAGACATAGCATGGGTCAGACAGACGGACATGGTAGCTGCTGTTGCCATGGGGACAGACGGCCAGACCAGCCTTGTTTGGTGGACACAGGCGCAGGCAGGTACATGCACCTATGGTTAGAAAGCAGCCTTTGTATTCTTGTGCTGAAATATCTGCCCACTCTGAATTATATCAATTCTCCAGCCTAAAGATTACACAGTCTGGTAGATGGCTTCATATTGTTCCTGGTACCCACCCAGATGTGTCCATTGCACATACAGACACCATGCCACTGTAACAAGACTTCTATCTAATGCAGGCTGATATTTGTAGTTTTGTTTACTTACTTTCTTTTCAGATTTGGCCACCATATACTATTTTATTTTAATTTTCCAGATTTCAAGTTACATTTCAAAGGAATAGGTCAATATTTTGATGAGACGATCGACACCACTCTCATATCTGTCTGTCAAAAATGACAGAGATGGTCAGCATAGCTTCGCATAAAGCCTTAGAGCAGGGAGGGTGGACTTCTGTCAAGACCAAAATCCACCAAACAGCAGCGCTAAAGCTCACTGATTAACACTGCATAATATTTCATTCATGGAAAAAACAAAGTATGAAAAAAAAAGACATGTTGTGGCTATAAGTGATTTCAGTGATTAAGTGGCAAAACAGTCCCCCACATGAATGCCTGCGAAACACCAACTTCTCAATTTTATATTTCGGTTTTTGGGACTTTACTGCAGTCGCACAGAGCCAGGTTAGCTCTTTCTACCCACTGCCTCGTCTTCATACTAAACCAGCTCCTGCTTCATTATGTGGCGACGAACTACTCATCTAAGTTTTGGCAAGAAAAGAAATAAGCATTTTTCTCAAAATGGTGAATCATATGTGTAACCATGTGCGCTGACGCAAAAAAGAAACCACCTTCCTACCTCGCAACACCCTCTCTCCACCTCTAACGCCTACGTACAAAAACACACACACACACAAACACAGGCACACATTAATCCCAGGGAATAAACACCAGATTAGATTAGGTCAGCGTGTGTAATCCTATGAACTCTCACCTCTAACATGCCTAATGCTGTTAGAGCTGGCAACATCTCTCTCTCTCTCTCACACACACAGACAGAGAATTGTAATGCAGCCACACATCATGTATATATTTCTGTTTAAGTGAGCAAACTTGTCATTGAAAAAGTTTTTACCCTATCTGGAAGATCTGATCTCTGTATTATTAGCGCACTCGGCTATATATAGTTTCAGCATTTTCCATCAATTTGCAGTTTACAGCTGTGGCGATCTTATTAAATCCATTTCTGTAATGACTTTGCTTCAGCCTAAGCCGACATGCAGGGCCGCTGTTATTCATCACCCTTTTCAAAGCACTCCCCAAGCTTGTCCCACCTCATTGGTAAGCTGTTAGGGGCTGCTCTTCACATCGCCATGTACGGCACATCCAGAGGAGACAAAACTTGTTTACAAGCATCTGACTATCGGGGGGGGAGGTAGCAGTACTCCCTCTGAAATGCAATCTGGTGCTTTTTGTTCTGGTTTTAGGTTTGTGTTACTGTGGTCACACTGACATCATACATGCTTCGGGCTAAAAACAAACTCAAGTGCTGCCACTCATTTTACTTCACGGCTTTTGATGGCTTCTCCCGCCATGTTATGATTGAAAAATTACAGTTATTGGCCGAGCCAGACCGGGTTTTCCGACCACCTCTGCCGTGGACCCCAATCTGCGAAGTCAAAACAGTTTTTCACTCAGCTGTTACCATGGCAGTCCCCAAAAGCTATTTGCATCATTAATACCCCCGTTTGCATCAATGTCCGTAGATACTGCTGGGAGATGCTCCATTCATTTACATGTTGCAACTGATTCCTCCATTGTAGCCGTGCTTATCGGTTATTTAGGCCTTATAAAATCTCTTCACTGAAGCTCCGTCCGATTGGTTCCAACCACTAAACTTGTGTGGTTCAGACAGGAAGCTTCCCCATGGCCACGGTGAGAAATGTATGTCTTGGCTCATCTCCTGACACTGATTCAATCTTGCATTAAAAAAAAGAACAAAGCAGGCTAACTCATACTTTGAACAGCATCAGCATGATGCCAAAGTAAACCTGATATTGGTGACCCGTCTGTACGAGCCTCTGATGTGATACACAGATCAGCAGCAAGAGCTGTGAGCACGATGATGTGACGAGCCAGCCTGGCATCAGGTTGACCACAGGGATTATTTTACCAAATTATTTCTCTCTGAGCAACACAAGCATCCGCAGGGAATTAAAAGCCTACTCTGCAGTTTCCCTCAGCTCCACAGAGTATTTTGGCATCTTTCAGCTCATTGTTTTCTTTTGGTTGCAGCACAGCGTCTACTACCTGGTTAAGCACCAAATATGAACATAGTGAGAATTTAGCATTTAAGGGAGACAGATTTCCCTTGTGTGTTGATGGACACCAGAAACTGAGCTGAAAAGGAGAGTGAATATTGGACTTAGATTCATCAGGTGGCCAGAGTCACAAATCAACATGAATCCTAATGATGCTACGGATTTCCTGCATCTATAACAAAGGCATTTATTTGCTAACACAGAGCGAAACCCTGAAGCAGGAACTGTCAAGTTGCTGCTGTGGAGCTTTAATTCACTTTCCTTGGTATGAGATTAGCAGCTTTTCTGCATTATATTTTCTCTGCCTGTCATCGGTGTAACTTCTTGAACCCGTCCCACTTCTAGAAAATGCAGAGCTTCACGAGTGGGCAGATCTCCTGTCACATGACGCGGAGTGATAGTTGGTATTCTGGAAAGTGATTCGTCGAACATGACCTTGGACGTGTTTCTTTCCACTCCAGCACAAACGCTCACCTCGAATGAAGCAAGCTCGGCGGCTTTGTGTGGTGATCCTGATCTGCCGTGTCATTCTTCAGAAACTGGCAGCTCTCCGTGTTTGAATGCTAATGATTTACCACAATGTTGATCGTGGCCTTTAACAGATAATAACTCAAACAAGAAAAGGAAGAGCCTCAATCCTCCCACTCGCACTGACCTCACAGCAGATTGGGGGAGGAGAGTGTGGGGGAGGAGAGTGTGCACCTGTTATAAGGGATGAGATGGATTATGTGTTTACACAACGACTCGTGGGAAAAGGAGAGCAATTTAATTATTCAAATTATTTACTCTGTGCCAACCAACTAAAATTATCTGCATTTCACTGTAATATTCTCAGTAAAAATTAGAACCAAGGTCAAAAAGAAGACCGTTATTCCGGATAACATGGCCTGTGCCACTAATGGTTTCCACGTGCCTGCATTGCTCGTTTTGTTACCATGTGTTCAGTGTTGTATTTGTGCTTCAGTTTTAAGGGATGAATGACTTTCTAACTGAAACATCACATTTTAATGCCACAATAAAAGGGAACAGTTGGAGGAGATGGAGTGTTTTCTTTTTTTTTATCCCTGTGTTTTAGCTTAATCTTCAGGCCTTTCTAAAAAGCTTTTTACCCAGCCATCCATTTGCTCTTGATTGAAGCTGCCTGGCTAAATAAAAGGCTAAAATCTCATAACCACCATCTTTCCCTCCGGCTGACTTCCATTAGTTATGCTCACTCCTCTCTATTGCCACAATAGCGCAGTTACTTAAAGGTGTGTGAGGCACCTGATCATCTGCAGCTGAGTGTGTGTGTGTGTGCATGTATGTTAAATGTACTATGTTGTGGTCTTAATGATTCAGAGACATGCACAAAACGAGGCGGAGGAGACTGGGTCGGTGGGAATGGCACCGATTGGAAGCGATTGTGTGAGTAAGTGTGATGAGCTTTTGAGAGAGAACAGCGGATCATGAAGCCCCTCGTACTGCGAACCACATGACGCCTGAGTGTCAAAAAGAGTTACCCCCGGATTACTCACCCTGAGCTTCTTAAAAGTGTGTTTTTCCAACGCAGTGATTTCTGTGCTCTGAAGCCTTTTTGCAGCTAAATTCTGCTTACGTTTTCTTTTAAAAATGAACTGTATCTAGTCTAGTAATTAATGGGACAGGCGAGGGTGATTAGTCTATATAAATTTGTCCATCATCAGAGATTTTGCTCACACTATTCTAGGGAAGCAGAGATTAAACTCTTTCTCTCCCAGTACAGATTTCCATAGGTCAAATGCCTCTAACGTTTGCCTCTGCTGAAACCGATACTCAATCCCATGCAATCTCTTTTAACCACCTCACAGTGCTGAACTGCTAAAAAGAATCATCAGCCCACAAATACTGAATTTAACTGGTGGGGAATTTTTTTAATGACAAAGAAACTATATCTAAATATGGATTTAGTGTCAGTCTCTGCACAAATCTAGACCGAGATGAGGGCATCCTTGATCCATGGCTTTGCTGGAAATCAATAACATAATTGTGTTATGGGTATAGTATATTCTTTTAAAGATAATATTATTTGATTAGACAGGATCTTAATTACTTTACTTACTTTAGTTTTTTTAATCAAAGCTATTTTCACTTGTTTTTTTCATTGTTTCCAATATCACAATACATACTGATACTGATGTAAAAGCACATGTACCATAATATAAATTTTTATACATATCACCAACCTATGTTGATTAGCAAAGTGTATATTTTAAAATGATAATCTATCAAATATTTCAAATGAAAGAAATCAAGAACTTATTTAAGAAATCAAGAGTGGTGGTTTGTAGCATCACTGATTTCACACAACGTTCAATTTACTGAGCAGAGTGTGGGGTAGTTGGTCCCTAAAGTGTGATAAAAAAAATTACCCTAATAATGTCATCAGGGGCTATCGTGTTGCATTGTGGGAAATCGGGCTTGAGCGTTTGGGGGGGCGTGGCTCATATTAGGTGGGATATGTCAGGGTATAGGGATGGCTTGGGTTCAAATACCATGTATCTTACTCATGTAGTTGCTCTAGGATTACAGGTGCTGAACAACCTGTCAAGCAAAACAAACTGACAACAACACATGCCTTCAATAGCTCATTTCCACCGCTTTGTGATGCACCAGTCCGCTGTTTACTTCCACCCTATAAACACAGGATGAAAAAAAGAAATCTGCTTTGTGTAGCATTAGGCTTTAGCTTCTGCTCTGTATCTGACTTGGCAGCTTTAAGCCTGGAGGAAACCTTTACTGAGGGACCTCAATCAGTCTCCATCTCCTGGATCAATATCCATTAGTCTCAGTGTGCACTTGTGTGTGCCTGTGTGCGCCTGTGTGTGCGTGAGTGTGCGCATGTGTGCAGACCTCATCCTGGGTGAATGGGCCTGAGTCATAAATGCAAGCTCTGGATCAGATTTCTCTCTCTCTCTCTCTCTCTCTC
>JBAJHX010000040.1:5173267-5194389 GCA_037176925.1 Amniataba percoides | reverse complement strand
TCTCTCTCTCTCTCTCTCTCTCTCGTCTGTTTCACTCTCTTTCTTGCATAAACACACGTACACACCGATGCTCATTCAAACATACAGACCGACCTTGTGAACAGCTGAACGGCGTGTTGCAGCCCTTGAACATTCATTCATGAAAGCCCAGCAGCGCGGACTGCAGATTTCTTCCGCTCACCGTGAATAATATAGTATGCTACCAACAACTAATAACTGTATGAAATCAACACTAAATCAGTCACTTAGTCATCAGTCTAGCCAAAGATATGTTTGGAGTGGAATAACTTGATGATTGACAACATGCCACAACAAAACTCCCCTTTTCAGAGCTTTGAGGCCTAGGTATTAATTCCAGTCTGGAAGACAGGGCAGGGAGACGGGGGGGTTGGAGGGGAGGTTTTTTTTTATTAGTTGTCATTTTGCATCAGGACGGAGGGGCCCAACACGACGCAACAAGAACGAGGGAGGGAGGAAAACATGAAACAGACACTGGCAAATGAACATTCAGGCAGCAGTCAGACGGGGGTAGAGAAGAAAGCAAACGGGGAGAACACGGGAGAGACAAAGAGACCAAATGCCGAAGGATGGAAAAAGAGATGAGGATGGAGTTGGGGATTGAAAGGTGGGGTGTGTGAAGGGGGTAGCCTTTGGCAAGACACTCAAACCCATGCATGTCAAAACAAGACTCGCAGATCTATGAAGAGGAAGTTCACAAGCAAAACAAAGGGGAGGGGAGTCTGAATGTGACATTTAAGCCTTCCAACCAGCTTTTTGTACAAATCTATCAGTAGGCTATCTATACGCAATCTTTTCACTACCAGTTTCACTACTTCGATTACTGATTTTGAGCGAAACCTTCAACCTTTCAGCAAAACCTGCAAAAAAGTGTTTCTGACGTCCCAAGAAGCCACACTGTTTGGAAACCAAACATAGAAGGACAGAATTTGCACTTTGAACAAAAATCATATCTTATTAAAAATCACTGTTAGCCTAACTGGCATATACCCACAGGATATATGTATCCATAGTTTATCTCTTACTGTAGGTGGTCTTGTCAATCACTGCCCTCAGTGAAATCAGCACACAGCTGACGGGGGGGGGGGGCATCAACACTGGAGCAGTGTCCAACAATAAGTACACATATCTACAGCAACACCTTAAGAAACGAGTCAGTTAACATAAAGACGAGCTGCTTGTAGCTCTATCACAGACAAACACCTCATAATCAGTGCTAAGTATAGCTCTAGAGGTGTACTCAACAACTGTTGTTTCGAAAGGAAACAAAAACATATTCTCCTAAAAAAACATGGACTAAGAAA
This sequence comes from Amniataba percoides, assembly GCA_037176925.1. NCBI lineage: Eukaryota > Metazoa > Chordata > Actinopteri > Centrarchiformes > Terapontidae > Amniataba > Amniataba percoides. The sequence continues at coordinate 5,193,067 of JBAJHX010000040.1, read as the reverse complement.
GTAGCTTGTGGTCACGTTTTGTAAATAAACAACAGTTGTTGTAGTTAAGCACAAGTAGGTTGCACTTAGCTTTCAGAATACAAAACTGCGGATCCCAGTGGATCTTGGATGAGATTTAGTTATGTTTTTTTTTTTTTTGTTAAAGAGTTTGAGTGTAGCAAGGACGTCAGTCTCTGCCCATTACTGTGGCAATTAAGACAATGTTTCGAGGACAGGCTGGCCTGACATTTAAATTATACTTGTTTGGCAATCAGTGTTAAAATATTCTTGTGATTTTTTACGCCGGCAGCGGATAGTGGCATGAAATGTTCATTCATGATCTTTCAAGTGCGGTTTCATCAAAAACAGACACACGGTGCTCGAAAAATGTGTGTGGAACAAACACTAATTATCTGTGTCATTGCTTCTCTCAAACAAACACATAAAATGCATCTACAGATGAAGTGCTCTATTGGTAAATAAAGAGACATTTCTCAACTACAAGCTTAAACTGCAGCAGATGGGCTTGTGGTAATAAGAAAACAAAGGCATATCTAAACATTTTAATTATACAACAAATTAGCAACAGGCCTGATTAACAGTCCAGCAGAATGGTTGCAGCTGTGCACCATCAAGAAAACACACAAAGTGTGGTTGCAAGTGAGTTACAGGATGCCTCTCTCCCTAAAAGGAAGCCATCAGATCAGCTCAATACACATACTGAACTTCCCCCTGTGCTTATTATCTCGCTAGACACAAAACCACAGGAGCCAGAGGCTGGATGTCAATACTCTACTTTCTCATCCTTGTTTACACCCCTCTAACTGTACTACAAAATCTCAGTCCTTGCCACAACGGTCCCTCCATATGACAGTGACAGTAACGCTCGGCTCATTACACACAGTGTGCCGCTGTTCTCAGACGTCACAGTTTCATAACTGAGGATCACACACTTGTGCACGCCATCACCTGGAAGACCCACAACCACCGCTGAACACGTCCCACACGCTCACAGAGAAACTTGTTTATGAACACATAAGCTTCCAGGGTGAGTGGGTCTGGAGGATGACACTGGCAGACATGACATCAGGCACCAGGTCTAATTTACTGCAGACAGTGAACATAGCTGGAGGGGGATCTGGAAGCCCATTAGCTTCCCAGCTTCCTCCTGCCAAAGACCCACAAATGGACAGGAGGCTCGTCTGTGGATCACTGTTTCATTCAGCTGGGTCCCAGGAAACCCCAGTCAAAACTATAACTAGTCTTTCAACCAACTGTATACATGTTTACACTGAACATTATATGAGTTTGTGCGTGTGTGTTGAGCATGGAAATGAGACCAGCCAATAAGACATCCATCCTCATGGATTCAATGTGCAAACCATGCATTTATCAGACACATTAAATCACTGCACGGACTCCCATGTTTATGAGCCATTGTTGCAGCCTGTGAAATGACTGCAGGCCTGTGTGAGGACACCAACTCTCGGTCCTTGCTCACTAATTAGCCTGCACGGCTAATGTTTCCAACCCGTGCGTGCCACCGAACCCACCCAAACACATGGAGGCAGCTCGGCCGAGCAGGAGTGAATCAGTGTCACTGACTGTCCGGCTTGATCACAGCCAGCACACCGTGATATACTGATAAGAGGCAGCCTTTTGGCCTCGATAGCAGTGTTACACAGCTAGCCTCTGCTGTACAGTGCACACCCAGGCGGTGAGAGAGAGAGTGAGAGTGTATCTGTGCCACGCCATGTATTGTTTACATAGCTTGCATAGTTGTGCTATTATTTTTAACAGCACAGAAAACAACAAACAACGAGTTAAAGGACGCTGGCGACTTTTTTAAAAAACAAAAAAGACGCGCAGTTATACGTGTTAGAGCTTTGTCAACTCACAGGCAAGCTAGCGATGCTAAAAGCAGCTAGCATTTGTTAGCTGCCCAGGCAGACAGGATCCATTAGCTCACAGGCTAACGCTGTGAGCTAATGTTGGAGCTGGTTAGTTAACACAGCTGTCCATTATCGGACAGCGCTGACCTGCTTCTTTCCTCCTTTCAGAAAACTCTACAGCCACCACGGTGGATTAAGACTAAAACATGCATGGCATGTGCTAATTTGAGTTTATTAATATTAATAACAAACAATCGCTTTGACCCAGTTGTTGTCGTCCTTCTGTTGGACGGAGAGCTCACATCGGTGTTTTCCTTTCTACTGGCATTTATTGGGTCCAATTTCACACAAATTTCACATCCTCAGTTTTCTAAAGACTGATTTATGGGGTGCAGAAGAAAACATAAAATTGTGTATTATTTCAGAATAAAGAAAAATGCAGGAAAACTGTGCCAAATGCAGGAGAGTTGTCCGAAGATGGAACCAGGGGAGTTAGCGCGCCGGCTAACGTTGCCTAGCTACACAATCCGGATCAGATTTGTTGAGGAATACAACCGATAAACACACATTTCCACGGTGGTGTCGGACACTACTATTCATTTTCCTCTCTGTTTACACTAAAACACAACATAAACACACCGGCTAAAGCTTTCCCTTTCTCTCACAGGCTCTCGCCTGAGCCCCCCAAAAGCAGTCAACACAGGAACAATGTCCCTCATGTAGCCGGACCAGAGGGGGCAGCTCTCGGCGGAGCTCAGCCCGGCCTCCGCTGCTCCTTCTCGGGGGAGATGAGGGGGGCTTACCGGTCTTGAAGAACGCCGCTATGTCGCCGGCGTCCTTCGTCGTCTCCTCCGCTCCTTCCCCGGAGCTCATGGCTGCCGCAACCCGCACCTGGAGCTCAGTCTCTCCCGGGTAGGTCCCCCCCCCAAAAAAGGCGAAAAAAGACGGCGCAAGATCACTTCTGTCCCGACGAGAGCGCCATTGAAGACACACGGACGGCTGCGGGGACTCGCACACGCTAGCAGGGCCATCTGCAGACCTCCATCTTGGGGGTAACGTAATTGGAAACGATCCGCCGGGGGCACCGGGTTCCTCCTCGGAGTGGAGCCGAGGGGAGAGTCGCTGTAGCGGGAGGAGGAGGGGCGGGAGGGGCGGGAGGGGCCGGGTCGGTGAGTCTCCGTGAGCAGACTGTGTCTGTGTGTGTGTGTGTCCAACAATGCAAACCAAGGAGCGATGAAAACGAGGCTGTCTGACGGTGATAATGTGTGTGTTTGAGTGTGTGTAAAGCCCACAGTCTGTGTGTAACTTGAGCTGTGTGATAATGCAGATCATGTGCAACACTATTTCGGAGAAGAAGGAAAAAAAAGATCAAGTTTGGGGGAATTCAGCTGTGATTCACGACGGTTTCTGTCATGCTTCCTTAAATAAAAAGTAGGTGAGTGTTTGGTGACCGAGGGGAGGAGCAGAGTGATCGGTGTTTCAATCCAAACAGGAGAGGTCAGCTGTTCTGATCGAGTCACTGCAGCCTGCTCACTGCTGAGCTGCGTCACTGGCGCCATCTGCTGGTCAAAGGTCTGAACTGACGCCACCTGTCCACTGAGAGTGGAGGTAAGTCGTGTGTTGATGGTATGAATGGTTCCTGTGCATGATTCAAGCCCTCAGTTTAAAATGACCAGAGGATCCATCCAGCCTTCAGACGTGCCTACGACCAAGAGGAAGTCACTGAAACTCCCTCCGCTCAGTATTACATTTTAAAAACCAGCATGTAAGTCATTAATAATCAAATAATACATCCGGACATATGATGTAATACCACTGCCAAACTGATAAACAATTAAATAAGAATCAAAAGAAGGTTGGAAAGACAATATGTCATCTCGCCCATCGATCACCCAGCTATTTGCTGCTACATATTTCTTCCACATTTATTTGGATGAGACTTAATCTTAAAACAACTTTCATTATACCGCAAAATATTACAAACAGAATGGGTAAAGCTGACTGAACACTTCTCAAAAACAGTTTGAAAATTATTTTCGTAAAGGTTGCAGAGCTGTTTTATGAGACCACTTTAAGTGAAAACACGAGTGAAATATCTTTTCGTAGATTTGTGCTGTTTTTAGATTATGTACAATTATTCAACAGTTTTATGAATATATCACATTTTGTCTGTAATGACTCTGATAATTATTTACTTCACAATATCCCTTATCCAACATTGAACTCTTTGGCTTTCCACAGAGTCAAAGCAGGCTTTATGTCACTGTCTGTCTCACTGTGAGCAGCATTCAAAGTTATCAGGATAATCCTGCTGCTGCCTGATGGATTATTACATGCTGATCATCCACAATTTGCAGGTTATATGTCACTAAGTGACTTCCAGGGCCTCTTCACTTCATGTCATGTAAATATTTTCTAGGACAGAACAGAAGGTCCTTTTAGTAACGAGAACTCTGAGTGCACTCGCACTGAGAAAATGCTGTTATTGACCTACTGTTGCAGAAAGCAGATGGTGGAGTGATTTATCGACGAGGTGACATTATATTGTTCTTTTATAACTGGGACACATGAAAAATGACCGCTAGCTGTAATGTATTCATTACAGTCATTGGAGGACTGCAGGTCAGCCGTATTACTGCTCTCTTTCCTTTGAAGCAGCTGTTCGACTGTTGGTCGGCCCTGTTGCTGCAAAATGCAACTGCAACTTTATACATGCAGTTATTTCTTTCCAGTGTTGGAAAATGAGGATAAATTCTGATTTTATTCAGTCAACCACTGATGCTCACAGAATATAACATTTCTAGATGAAGCCCACTCACTTTGACAGCACATTTGGAGACATTATCAAAACTATCAAATGTATCAAAAGATTAGTTAGACACCCGCGAGGAACCATAGACTACCTCTTCTTTATGACTAAATCAGCGTACCCACATTATTCTATGAAGAACAGACTTTACAGATGATATAAGTCTACCATTTATTTGATTTATTGTAGAAAATTCTGAGTTTAAACCAGCTTTGTTTTCAGAAGCTACCAAACAGACAGATAAACATCACACAAAACACACATTAGTCAAAAGCAAACTTTAAAAGAAAATTTATCAACTGCCAGTAACATAAAACTAGATAATAGTAGCACAAATAGAGAATAGTCATTGAATTAGCCAGTTCTCTCTGTTTCACAGCATCTCTTTCCATTGTATCATTGTTTAACTAGACCTCCCACATTCACTGACCAAGAGTTGATTGGAGAAAACTATTTATAATTACTCTTTATTATTGTTTTATTACTGTTCCTGGTGTTGTGTTTGGAAAATGAAATTTCCTCTGTAGATGCTTTTTGTATTACTCTTCACATCCAGCAGGGGGGAGGCTGATACTGGTGATCAACTTGACACAGGATAGAGGGGAGATGTATCTCTCCTGTCCTCTGTAGTAAAATGCTCATATCACGTCACTGTCACTGTTTCAGACAAGACAATAGCTCTAAATAAACTCTAAACTGTAGGACTCAGGGGATTTGGAGTACAGGGATGTGCTCTGGAGAAATGTCAGCAGTGCAAAGAAACTATATATGAGCAAAGTTGAGTCTCACTACCAGGGCTCAAACATCAGGAGCATGTGGACTAAAAACTATCATAGACTACAAAATCAAAATCAGCAGTGTTGAGGTAATGTTTGCATCTCTCCCCGACAAACGGAACACTTTAATGCAAGCTTTAAGAGCAACTCTCCAGCTGTGGAGGTGCAAAACACTCTGGAGGATCATTGCTCACCTGTGAAATCCAGGACAGACGTGTAGAACTTTTTAACAGATTAACACACGTAATGCTCCTGACGGCATGTCCAGCTGAGCTCTCAGAGTGTGCAGATCAGCTGGCAGACATCTTCATTGTCACTGCTCCAGTCTGTACTTCCCACATGTTGCAAGAAGACCAGCATCATCATCATCATCCTGTCCCAAAGAAAACCCAAATCCTCTCCACTGAATGACTACGGCCGTCCTTCCTCCCAGACTCACTGGCTCCACTTCAGTTCCCAATAGGTCAACTGAACCTGCCACCACCCGACAATGAGACGGCCTGCAGAGAGGAGATCAGAACAAAGCAACAATCACAACTTGGGAAAACAGAAAATAAATAAAACAACTAAATAACTCACTTGAATCTGCTTCTTCAGGACTGTGTTGATGTGCGTTATTAATCAAATCTGATTGATTCTGGTGGCAACACGACTGACATCACGTCATGACTGAGGCATCGTTGAATTCTGACTGGTGCTTGGTGCACAGAAGTAAATGACATCAAGGTTTTCTACCTGAGCGCTGCCTTCCTCAAATCATTGAGTTACATGTGAAAAAAAGGTGTTTCAGCTTACCGTAGTTTTAGTTTTACATCTTTCCCTGTTTTTTCAGATAGCAGCTGGAAGATAACATTCAGATATCTGAATGTTAATTCTATATTTAATTTGAATTTTACGAGTAACTTGTTCATTAATGGTTCATTAATAATTATGACCTTTATTATTGCCTCATTTTATCAGCTGAAGTCTAGTGCCTGGCTTCATACTGATGAATACTGTTTGTCTGTGAAATATTCAGTGGTGCTTTGAATTATACAAAACATGAGCAAAGACAGCAGCAAAACATGATATTCTGCATTAATGAAATATAATTTGGGGGAAAAAACAGAGGAGAACAAGGCTCAGTAACACTGCCACCTTGCTTTAATAACTCAGGACAATTGAATGGCTGACCCCTGCCTTCAGGTGGTTTCATTCCCACAGTGACTCCTGCCAAATAGCAATATATCCCTCTGAAATGTCAGCCGTAATTACTCCTGTGCACTGAGACAACCTCTAAAATGAAAGAAAGCAGGTGGTGATCATGCACCATGTCCGTCGCTCTGTCTGTCCGTCTCTCTCTTTGTCCACACATCCCTACTGTCTGTTCTACGTCACTGTTGTTGGAAACCTTTTGAACTGCGCTGCTGAATTGTTGGCAGTTTTATCAAAATCTGTGCTCCCCTGCTCTCAGTGAGATTCAGGGCTATGTATTGTGTACTGTGTGTGTGTGTGTGTGTGTGTGTGTGTGTGTGTGTGTGTGTGTGTGTGTGTGTGTGTGTGTGTGTGTGTGCGTGCTGTGGTCTAGGCCAGCTCATGGCGCAGTAAGTGGTGTCCTCTTATTGGCCACCCCCTGCTGATCTGTCGCAATTACGTGGAAGTATACAACAGTAACAGCAGGTGGGACTGGCAGAAACACACACATACACACACAAATAAATAAGGTGTATGTCACGGGTGTAATCTCCCAAATCGAAAAAGCTAGGAGGTTAACTGGAGCACTATGTGGACAATGTAAGCTTTCTTTCAGTCCCACAATCGCCGTGAAAGACACACATGCTCTGCGAAGGGAGAGATTAAAGTGTGTGAGAGAGCAAGAAAAATTTGTGTTTCATAAAATAAAACGACACATTTATTTGATTTTTTTATCCTTTAGTCACATCATCCCTCTCTATCAAAACACATAGAATTATATTCTCTTTTTTCGCCCCAAAACATGATTTAACTGAAGAAAATTAAACTAATAGTTTGAGATTTGGGGAAATTGGCTTCTCTGCTTTCTTGCCAAGAGTTAGATGAGAAGACCGTTAGAACTCTTGCTCAGAGGAGAGCAACATGAAGGAGGGAACAAAGTTGGATAAAGTTTATTAAGTCATTAAAAGAATGAAAGTGTAAACAAAGCAGCGAGAAGAGATCCTGCTCCTGCAGAGTCTGCTGGCAGAGAGAGAGAGAGAGAGGGTGAAAGAGGAGTCACTGATATGGACAGGATGCATTATATACAGATGAGACAAATTAAAAATAAATGAGTGGAGAAACATAACAAATGCAGATGCTTTCATGTGGGTGAGAGACATTTTCCTGTCATAGCTTGAGTCCACTTGTTCCTTTAGGGTGAAGGTTTAATGCAAATCAGAAGAAAATGATTTGGAGTGATCACCTTATATTTGAATTTAACATTTCTATCATGATGTGAGCGACCTCTTGCAGGATGACAGTGCCCCCCTCCACAGGGCTCAGGGGGGTCACTGAATAGTTTGTGTCACGGCCTCCACGGTCACCAGATCTCCAAGGTAACAAATCATCCCACCATTACCTTTACTATCTCATTTGTTTGGTTTGTTCAAAGCATAACACACATAAAAACAAAGCATAAAAATATGTGGTTTCATAACCCGTCATAAAAACGACCTTTGGACAGAGCCAGACGAGCGATCCCCACTGAGTTTCAGGCCGTCATGCCAAAGTAAACTAACTATGTCCTGGCTGCAGCTTCATAGGTAACACATATCAAAGTAGAATATATATCGTCTCATCTCAAAATGTCAAACTATTCTTTGAAGGATACAACATTATGGATATTGACTGATAACATAAATGTTGCTTTGCGGTGTCTTTCCTGGCAAGATTAACTTGAAGTGCAGCGTCTGTATCCTTACATTACTGCAGAGGGACTGAGAGAGTATTTATACTTTATCTGACGCCCCGGCAATCGGACTTTCTTGTGACCTATAACTGTGCCACATATTCCGCACAGTGCTTGAGGCATCGTCTGTCCACTGTTATAAATTGATTCTGCTGCCAGAGATACACAGCAGATGCAGTAAGAGACCTCCGAAGGACCTTGAAGGGACAAGTGTTATTAGCATAAAGGAAGACACTGGTGCAACTGTGCGAGGATGTGATATCACTTCATGTTGATAGTCCACTGATGACTCTCAGCAACCCAGCATCAATAATTAAAAGCTTTACCAGACTATTTCATGGGTACGATCTGTGAAAAACAGCGTTCAACAACTATGATATAAAACATAATATAAAACTATATAATTCTACAAACTTTTATATCTCCTGTAGAATTAAAATCAACATGCCCTACCTGTAAATGTTTTCAAATTAATCATTAATGATAATAATTAATATAATATTTTTTTATTTATTATTTATTATTTTATTCATCAGGATTATGATCCAGTCGCCTCTTTAACCAGTTTCATCATTATCTCACTGGCCTTCCCCAAGCTACCAAGTGAAAGAACTGTCAGCTTTATCAATAATTGATGGGAAAAGTGAGGCAATTGCAACAATTAATTTAATAATCCCCACTGTGGCTGTCCTCCTTATTACCCTGCGGCAAAAATAGCTCTGCGCCTCCACACAGAGGGGTTATTAGTAATGATTTCCCACCAGGTCACAGAGTAAAGTGTAACTTTGAGGTGAATCAGTTGAAATTTGATCATTAAAAAAAAAAAGATAAAAAGAGCAGACTCCCCAGAAATGTATTTAGAGGATAAAGCAGATCCAATGGTTCCGTCAAAGCTTATAGTTTGGTGATAACGTACATCTCAGTATGTCAGGTTAATATTTAATCAATAGTAATCATTTATAGATGAATAATCATCTTTCTCTCTTTAACACCACGTTTAGCTGTAAGCTGTAAAGTCCAGACACACGCGGAGCTTGTGAAGGCAGCACAGCAGACAGCAGTCCGTCTCCTAGCAACCGGAGACGCGGCGCCGGGCTGTGGATTCAGCCGTCTGAGGGGTTTTTGACCTTTACTGGGTGATTTTCGGCCAAAAAAACCATGGACGTAGCACTCGAGGCCAAAACCAAGCCGCTGTCTATCTTGTCGCAATACAGCTACATCCCGCCACGGCGAAGGGAACCAAAAGAAATGTCATATTTTAACAGAGAGTCAAAGGTAAAGTGCTGAGACTGGAACTGTGACTAGGCTAGGCTAACTCAATGCTAATGTGACCTCCTGGCTGGAGAACTGGAGATATTTAGATTTATTATTAAAGTGTGAGGATATTATCAGATATGGATTAACAGAATTACAGAAAATATGCTCAAATGGGAGTCTCGCACAGGGCAGCTTATGATATTTGGGTATTAACTAGAATTGAACTAATTAGCACTAAAGCTAAGTTTCTATTTATACACGCACATAAATATACATATATGTGTAGATAGATAGATAGATGTGTGTGTATGTAACGTAGATACTAATGTTCATCCTCATAGTGAACACGATCGTGTGAAGTTGAAAATCAACATTTCTGCCCAGAAAACAAACCTCCAGCCGTGATATTACACACACCAAACCACACGAGAGTCTTTAAAATGATCTAACACTGTGCCTTTTGTTTTTCTTGTAACTTGAAGCACTTTTGAGAAGAGATTGCTGTGATTGCTGTCTTTGGGTCCCACACCTCGCCCGGAGTGCCACCGAAGCGATTCCCTTCTGTTTGAGGACCTGCTCTGAATGAAAAGCACTTTTCTTTGTTATCTCTCCTCCGACAGGCCCCAGAAGTCTTCATGTATGACCAAGTGTACCACCAGGCCGCGGGCTACGATATGAGACTGCACCGTGACGACAGAAGACACTACAAAGGACGAGGACTCGACATAAACAAGGAGGTGATGGTCACACCGTAGTTCTTCAGCAGCTCGTGTTAAGTGTTTCAGCTTTCTGAAGAGCTCAAGTTAAATGAATCTGACAAGTGTATTTAACCCGGCCTCAGCAAGGTATTGGACTTGTCTCCACTTATTAGCGCTGAATGGTCTCTATAACACAGATTTTTTGTTAAGATATCATGACCCAGATGTTCATCTCTGGACTGGATTGTGCTATTGCGCCTAAAAAATTTTGATCACAGCTGAGGCCTCTTTTGGAACAACATAAAACAAAACCTTGCTCCTTGCCTTCACTGTAATTTTATTTATTTAATCAATCTTTGCACTTCTACCAATATATCTTTACATCTTTACATCAACTTCAGCAATTACAGGCTTGTAAAATTAATTCATAATGCAAACAATCACATCCTGATACAAGTGGTTCCTTTTAAGTTGAGCTATTGACTCAGCAGTGGTTAGTTTTTATAGATACCTTCATTTTTTGTTCACCACAGTGTAAAAAATTGCTGAAGTACTTTAATTACCTTCCTGTAATAAAGTCAGGATGAAATCAGGTTATATTCAAACAGTTGCTGTGCGCGTACGCACGAACACAAGCAACCACGTCATTGCTGTTTTACACAAATGCAAAACAAATGTAATGAGCTGTTAAACAAATACTTTACAGGTCTTTACTTCTTTCCCAGCAGTGACGTCAGTGGACATTGCCTTATAGCGCCGACCACCTACTCACTTGGCACACAGACCTCAGACCAGCACATTATATGTATTCCCGCTCTGCTCAGCTAATAGCACCTTCTCTGGGTGTTTTCTGAAAACAGAACTCTTTGGGCTTAAGACGATGTTGGCAATATGGCTTTTGCAACGCTTTACAGATGGAAATGTCAGCATAGCATGAGAATGAATTCTGAGAGAGAATCCAATTCAAAATGTTCTGTATTTACAGCTCTGTTAACCTTTTTCTTTTCTTTTTTTTACCATGCGGTGGCTGACATATATATCTCTAAGTTTTGTGACATTTGTTTATGTCGCCTTCCGAAGCCATTTTCAGCTCCATAGAGTAATTATTCATGTCAAGAAAACTAGCTCACAGTGAGTTTCTGGGTCACTGAAAGCAGAGACATGGTGAACAAAGCACAGCTCTGCATACACACACACACACACACATACACACACACACACACTGCTGGGCTTGTAATTACAGTGAGTTGAGTGGTTGATCGTCAGTGCTGATGACAGCTCCTGCTGGATTAGGAAGTTTCTGCTCCGGAGTTCACATTTGAATACGAATTAAAGACTATTTATTGTATAAACTATTCCGAGGATAATACCAGCGTGCTATTTTTTTGTTCCTGTTCCGCTGAGGGTTATGAAAATACAAAGTCAAAGAGGCTGCCACAGCCAGCAGCAGGTACTGTCTGTTCTGCAGATAGTTAGCCTGACCTCCCTGAAGTCAGAGGCTGCCAGCATTCAAAGTGCTCACACTGAGACGTACCGCTGTTCTGGGTAATACTAAGCACACATGTTTGCCCTAATGCGACATTACGGTGCAGCTATTAGTCTCATTTGTTCAGACTGCTTTCACTCCCGCCAATATTGTGCCGTATTACCTGTCACGGCAATGACGAGGCAAAAATTAAACTCGAGGGAGAGAGGGAGTAACGAGCATCTTTATTTGGCAGAGTACTTTTGCTTCAGCTGAAATGATTATGGCTTCATGAAATCGTGTTTTGCCACGGTATCAGAAAATAACACCATGGCAGAGCATCGGAACGGCAGCAAGTTCAGTGCAGTCACCGAGCGTAGCACCTGGAGCTGCCGCCCCTCCCTCTCACTGCTCAAATGTATTCACTGGGCAAATTTTGGAGCTAAAAATGGCTCAGTGAATCAGTACAGCAGCACTTGTAAACAGCTTCCTCTTAGTACATTCAGTATAACCGATAACAATGTCTCACACACATCTCACACAGCCATAACAACAGTTTAAACAGGCGGGGAGTCTGCATATGATGCTTTGCCAATCATTTGAGAAAGGATCACAGAGTAAGGTAACCTAATGGTACTTAACATAATACTGAAAACTCAGTACTCTAATAACCAGCCAAGTCTTCAAACGCATCATTTATGATTAGTGAAAATCTTACCAAGTCTAATGCCGTGTGGTCTATTAATAGGTTCTGAGTTGAATATTCAGCACTGCAGCCACAGTGTTGGTCAGATTTTTCCTTTTTCACAGCAGACTTACTGAGCTGTCAGAGAGAAAGTTGACTGGACGACGATCCCTATAGTGGTTGTTATTTATAAAACCAGGTCACTATTTGAATGTGAACGGTACTGTCATTTATGGCTGAACCATATGCATAGAAACATATTGCGCTTATTTTGAAAGATACTGTGATATGAGTCACAATTTTAGAGGGAATTTTTGGATATCATTTTAATTAAAATACATGTTAAAAAGCCAATGATGTGATATTCTTGCTGTTGTTATTGTCAAAATGTTCTTATTTATATATTTTTATATTTAGACAACGGGCAGTCTTGATGTATCTTGTACATGTATTATTGTATTGTTTTGAATGTGAACTCTTTCCTGTTTCCTGCTCACTCTCAGGAGACGTCCAGAACCGTTCCAGTGTGCTCCTCCTCAGAGTACGGCCGTCACCCCATTCCCGTCCTCTATCGGACGACCAAGCAGTACACGCGTGTGGCTTGCATAAAGGCAGAATTTTTCATGAAAAACGGGATCATCTGGAACGTGGCAGAGGGATACGGATCAGTGGCTCCCATCTGAAAGCCCGACGTATCACCGCGTGAGATCAGTGTTGGTTCTCACTGTGAAAGCTTTTACTAATAAACCAGTGTAGGAGTGTATAGATTTGATGGTAGTGATAGCTTCACAGTAAAAAAAGGAAAAAAAGAAAAAAAAAAAAAAAAGCAAACATCAAAAATGCCAACCATCATTTGATCAATTAAATTAATTAAGATATATTCCTGCACAGATAATTGGCCAGAGACAGTAATTTTAAGTGAAATGTTATCTGTCAAAAGAGCTTAAAGAGTAAATCAGAAAATATGAGGACTGTGACATTTTCCAGGAAGCTCAAGCTACATTTTCTAGTTTGAGTCTGCAATCGCTCCATCAGCATGAGCGTCATTTAAAGGTTCAGGTGGTACAGACAGTCTGTAAGTCCAAAAATGTCTCCCAGTTATTGCAGCTCAGTATTGCTCATATCAAATATCAGAGCCTTGGTCTTCAGATTTCCACCTTCAGTATTATTAGTCTTCAGTCTTATTATGAGAATGAATGTCCTGCATGACAGACACAAACCGACAGGATTTCTTTATTGAGCAAAGATCCAAAGCCACAATCCTGAACAGTCAGACTTACCTTTCCTTTACTTTGCCTACATTTGATCTGTCTCCTTTCTCTTATGCATTTTCTACCCCGTCTTCTGTAAACACAGTTTTAGTGCTTTACTAACCCTTTTGATCTGCAACTTCTTGGATTCTTCTTACATATGTATAAATTCTGAACACACGCAACTGAGACCAACCTCCTACTTAATAGAGGCTTTTTTTTTGACATCTCATTTGCTTCTGCCTTTGTACTCTGGCAGAAATAGTCCCTTTATTCTTAGACATGGTGCAGCAATTGAAGCCTTTTGGTGTTAGATGTGTAATGTTTATTTAAGAGGATTAGGAGCTGATACACAGCACTGAAGAAGTAGAAAAGGAGCTGAGTAAATTGAATATGTTGTCCTACAAATTAGTGTTTGGTCACAAAGGCCTTTATGAAACAGTGGTTTCACACCTCATTGAGCAGATTAATCCTCAGGGGTCCGATTAGTCCTCTGTTAATCTCACTTGTTGTATCATTTCACCTGGACATTATTATTCCTCCTGTATTTTTTATTTACAAAAACATGCAGTAATAATATTAGGTAATATGTTGTGTATCTGTGGGAGGTCTGATGTACTCAGATGACGTAGAAACAACACAAAGTATTAACATCGACACAATTGGTATTTGTGAGCCAGAAGGTATATTGGTAAATGTGACTGTTACACAGATGTTAACAAATCATTTATAGTTATATTTTAAAAATGGTTTGACATTTTTAGAAATATGCTCATTTGCTTTTTTGCTGAGTTAGATGAGGAGATGGTTATCACATATCTGTTCAGCTCTGTCCAAATGTAAATCCACTGACCAGCACATAAAACAAGTCAGTTAGGGAACTTTAAATCTTGTTTAATTAAGAACAAAAATAAAAATGGAAAAACAATAATGTGCTGTGTCATGCTAGCTGTTGCCCTTAGTTTTGAGTCCTTATGCTAAGCTAAGCTTAAGGGCTGATGTCTGCAGCCTTCAGTCTAACTCCACCAGGTCGCAAAGAGTATTTCCCAAAATGTCAAACTATGACTAAAAAGTCAACCTTTAGAAAATTATGATCTACTATTACATGTAGTATATATACTGGAGCTTCTGTAAAATAGACCAGTATTTCTTGTGCACTCTTTATATTTGATGACAACACTACAATAAATTTACAATAAATTAAAAACTGCTCATCTAACAAGCTTTTGACTGTAATGTGGACTCATCCTGTGACATGTCTTCATGATGCACTTGTGTTTAAAGCACTGAAACAAAGGCACACAGACGCAGGACATTTCATTTATATACAAATGTTTAATGAATAACAAAAGGATGGCAGTGAACATGTACGCACATTGCTGTTGGTTTGGTTCCAGATGGATTATAAAAAAGAAACCTCTACTTTCCTCTTGGATCCTGTGCCCGAGTCCACCTACTCTTCAAGTGGGACACAAACACAGCTCTAAAGCTATAAATACAATTCACAGGTTTTGGCAAACTACCCATCACACTGGCAATTTTGTTGGCATCAACTGCTCTATATGACAATAAACTATTGTAACATCCATTTGGAATAAAATGGAACAAACCGGCTCACAGTTCCAACCAGGCGAGATATGAAACACGGTTCGGCAGGCAGCTCAGTTTGCTCAAGTATAAGGCTCTGAAGCACTGTGACACCAGCATGGGTAATTAGCTCCACACCACGACTATTGTACAGACGGGTGACTGCGGTCCTTGAGAGCTGTACTAATTTAGCAAACCTCTCTTTAGTCAGGCACTCCTTTAGACGATGAAGAGTCTCCTCGGAGCAAAAGTCTGTGTAACGCTTGAGATGCGAGAACCATCCGAAATGCGGTGTTTGAAGGACTGTGGCGGCGCGTCGAGGCCCTGCTCTACGTTGTGTTGCTAAGGACAAAACTGCTTCTCAACAACTGTCTATCCTTTGTGCTGCTGGCTTCTGGTAATGGGTTTTTAGTTACGGAGCATGACGAATCACTTCTACGGCCACTTTGTGTGTGTGATTGTGTTCTTCAAGTCTTATTTGTTCGCTTAGCGCTGCACGCTCAAGGCATCACGGTCCCTTGTGACAGAGATCGGGTCATCTCGGTGTGAACAAAGTAGGTCTTCAGCTCGCCTTTGCCCTTCACGTTGATGATGCCACGACATGAACACATGTACCCGAGTGTTGACAAGATACGACTCGTCTCCTCTGTTACCTGCACGGAAAGAGACACACGTTTACTGGCGTGCTGGAAGACTCACACCTGCACTTTGTAAGACATCCCACCTGTATTTTTCCCAGCACCCCCGTGGTCTCCATCCTACTCGCCACATTCACGCTGTTTCCCCAGATGTCATACTGAGGTTTCTGGGCCCCGATTACTCCTGCAATCACTGGCCCGTGGTTTATCCCTAACAGGAAACACCAAATCACAGATCACACTTCTGAAGGATCATATACTGTCAACTTCTGCTCTTTAAAAAGTCACACTTATGCTCATTTTTATGCTTTGAATAAAGCTACTCACCAATTCTGAGTTTGAAGTCATTGAAGGAGTGTTTGTTGATTACATCTAACTTCCCCACAAGAGCAAAGGCAAACTCCACCATTGTGCCAATGTGCATGTACTGTCTGTCATGTTCCTGAGGGGAAGAGAATAAGTTACAATCTGACCACATTTAGACTCACTATGTCAAATACACAGTAATACCTTGGGATGACTGTACTTGGAATTGCCTTTGATATTAAAATTCTCATGTTCAGGCTTTCTTTTTGCCTTTACTGAAGGAAACACCACTTTGTCCCTGTTCTCCCAACTTGTATTTGCCCATTGCAAACAATGTTCAATCATGGTCCAATCATAGCCTAGCAACCACAACAGCCCGTATTAACGTATTAAACTTTCCTTACTCGTTGAAGAGGTGTGCATGGGGCTTAAGAAACAGCAATGCTCAGAATTTAAAGAAGGTTTTCAAAACTAAAAAGACATTTATTTGTAAGGACTAGACTAAACTAGTGGACTAGTGTTCATCGTAAAACATTGTTCCTGACAAGGCTAAGGAGCACATCATCAGCTACACTAACTACATTATTTTGGTAAATGGTGGTATTTTCAGAAGCTTCAGTCAGGAATAATACATTCACTGTGTGGGAGCCAAATGCTACTTAAGCTAACATTTTGTCCTGCTCTTTATTGGAACTACAATCAAGCAACCTAATTCAGATTTATGTGAGAGATCAGTACGTTTCTAAACTTATGAAAACCACAACTTTTATAAAAGTGGGACATACAGTTTTAAATAAATGAAACACCTGTTAAAAATGAGTGAGGACTTGCAGTGTAAAATGTGTCTATCTGCTATATGTAAACTGCTTTATCTTAATGGACGTAGCAACAGTAACTAAGGAGGGACAGGGTTTAGCAAATGCTCAATTAAGCAGATTTCCCAACAATCGAGGGGATTCCCTCCTTTGAGAACAATGTGCTGCCACATTTCTGAGCAATGATCTCCTTTGCTTGCAGTGACAAGGCTGATGTATTTAAATGTGGAGTAATGAATCACCGATGCTTGAATCGTATGTGGTGCACATAGCTTCATCCAGTGTTGTCGTCGTAAATGTGAAATGACAGGCTGACTGGGCATGAGCTCAGGATGCTACAACTGTTTTGACGCCCTGAAATGGGATGAACGGCCTCTCGTTCTTTGCCTCTGCTGTGAGCTCTCGTGAAAACCGGACAGTGCGAGCTTATGCCTCTTCGTATCCAATGCGCAGGAAACATTCTGAAGCTGTGTGTGTTTGTACACTTTGCACACAATGTCTGTGTGTGCGTGAGCGTGTGAAAGCGTGCCTGTGTGCACTCTGGCCCCGGCGTCACATTGAGTCCAGTCGCAGCCATGTAGGTGCTGCCGATGGTCTTTATCTTCTCCACGCCGCTGAACTTGGGTTTGGACAGCAGCTGAGGAGCACACGAAGGAGACAGCGCGTAACACACACAGGAGCAGGAAATAACACCTATTACTGCTACATTTGTCTTGCCTCCCCATAATACTTCACCATCAGATCTTCTTTTTTTCACATTGTCAGACAGCGAGGATTATCAGTGTGAGAGGGGTTTACCTCATCAAAGTCTGCTATGATCTCGTTGAGAAGACGGAGGCACTCCAGTCCTTCCTTATTGACATCAGACTCGGTGTAAAACTCTTTGAAGTCTGGGATGGAGGCGAACATCACACACACCGACTCGTATGACTGATGATAAAGGTCCTGATAACAAGCAAGAAGAAGATAACACAGAGATGTGTTGTATTGATCGAGCACCAGCGAGGGGCGGTTCAAGACGAATGGTCTGCGGCTTCAACGAGCCTCAGCCGCAGAAAGAGGATCTATGAGCTGAATGCCTAACGCTGAACAGCGACTCTTTAAATAAATAAAATGAAACTTCAATCATCTCTGCGGGGACACTGGGTCTCCGCAGCTGCAAAGTAGTATCACATTCATCACAGGAGAGACACACGGTAAGACAGATGTAAAAATAGAGTAAATGAGGGAACCGAGTGCAACTAAAAACGTACAGCGCTGGAGCAAATTAGGGAGATGTATAGGAGCGGAAAGTATGTTAGGAAAGTGGGCTACATTGATAAAAGCATGTGTGTAGGGACAGCGTGTGACAGCAGCAGAGCATGAACAGTGAAACAAAGGAAATGCATTTATTAAATTGTAATGGGAAATAAAATGATGTATACAACATGTAATAGTTGGGGAAAAAGAAAATGCTGACAAACAGCGTCAATTAGCAGCACATACAGAGTGTTTCATTACATATATTTAGAAAACAGTTTGGGAAACACGCAGATTGTGGCCAGAATCCAGTTAGATGAGCTTAGCACAGAGACTGGAGATGGGGGGAAACAGCTAGCCAGGTTTTGTGCAAAGGTAACTAAATCTACCTACTGACCGCGCTAAAGCTCAAAAATAAACATGTTTGATCTTAGTTGTTTAACCAGTACAAAAACTTGAGCATGAAAAAAAACAAATAGCTGGGTTTATGTATTGTTTCTTAACTGGTCAACCTGTGACAGCTAGAACCAGGCTGGCTGTTTCATCCCATCCAGTCTACACTAAATGCTCAGCTAAGATAACCTGCCTCCATTAGCATGTTTCCCAAAATACAGAACTACTCCTTTAAAATCCAGATATAACTAAAACATGAAAGAATAATTCCATAACTCATCATAAATATAGTAAGTCATATAGTATTGTCATTCTCTCTGGGCATAGCACCTCGTTTTTCCAGTTGCGCCCCAGGAAATGTTCGGCGACATGAGCAGGCAAGACATTCTCCAGCAGAACTCGGTTGAGGTTCTCCATGGTTTCGATCTCCTCGCACTCCCGCTTGAACTTGTCCCTCCACAGGAAGTCCAACCTACAGTAATATTCATTCTGTTACAGGAGGACACAGAGTAAAGAGACACCTGCGTCATTCACGCCCAGCATTCACAAGGCACAAGCGACAGGGCACAGGAGAAACCTGGACCCGAATCAAGACGGGAAACTGAATAGACAGGCTGATATTTGATTTGGCTGACAGAGAAGCCAGAAATGTATCTGACTCAGCCTCCTATACAGCGGTCCTCCGGCTGCACAAATGTGTCCACGAAATGAGCGTGTTTCTTAGAGATAGGCCGCCTGCATTCTCTTCTAATCATGGCCACAAATGGAAACGGTACAGGATGTCAGGGAAAACATAACCAACTGAAGCTAAAGGGCTTGCTTGGTATTCATAGAAAATTAATGTCCCAATAAGACGACAACGAAACGGTTCGAGAAGCTCCGCTCTCATCGCTCAAGGAAACAGTAACAGGACCGATTTGCATAAAAGATAGCCACTGTGTTTAAAAAAAAAAAACAAAAAACAAAGATTTGGTTATTAATGCTTTAGGGCATTTTCTATCTATCAAGGTCAAAACATCCCAGGAGTGTGTGTTTGTGCATCGGACGGGGTCCTCCTGAACACACAATGCTCGTATAGGTATGTAAAAGCTCCAGGCTACCTGTGGGCC
>JBAJHX010000040.1:5152656-5167345 GCA_037176925.1 Amniataba percoides | reverse complement strand
AGAGAACCCACGCAGACACAGGGAGAACATGCAAACTCCACACAGAAGGGCCTGCCTCGACCGGGAGTCGAACCCAGCACCCTCTTGCTGTGAGGCGACAGTGCTAACCACTGCACCACTGTGCCGCCCGACCTTAAATGTTTCATGCTAAATTTGTACAGCAATTATAAGTAAATGTGATCCTCAAGCTTGCACAGTGTTCAGTTTGGTCCTTGTTAGCAACTTGTAGATATGTAGATATGGATGTCATTGTTTTCTGGTGTCATAACCAGACTAAAGCAACAAATTACAGAGACTTTTAACCAAGACCATGTCATGTTGATCTAATACTATAAATCTAACTTCATTTCTTTTCTTTATTTATCTAAGTGGTTTAGATTCACAAGAACAGCAATCTCAAAGGATGATTAGAGGTTTGTTAAAATAGATCCTTCTGCAATGTTTTAGACTTTATATGTAATGTTGTAAAGTTGCTTTTGCTGCATTGTCTTAATAGTTGCACTTTCATTCTTTCATTCCCAGTATGACATAAATCACACCAAACACTAAAAAATCCCATCACTCCCATGGCTGTGGTGATGAAGACTGTCCTGCAGTACATCAGCGAGACCAACCACATTCACAACCTCTTAAGCTGTAACCGACTTCTCACCATATTAAAGACGGCCATCACCAGTATGAGAGCAGTGGTTGTCATGGTGAGGACCAATCGCAGCCAGGGATTATTGGTGACGATGATGCGGGAGGAAGTGGGGAACCAGGTTAGAGAGCAGAAGGAGCCCTTCCTTCCCTGCTGAGGATGCAAACAAACAGAGGGAATGATGAGAACAGAGAGAAGTCAATTGAAAATTAATGTACAAGTCAGAGTGAAAAGTGACTGAAAATATACTGAATATCTCCTTTTTCTGAGTGCAATTCAGGATTTTGTGCCTCTTCGTGCTCCTATTTCAAATGATAATCAAGTTTATGTTTGTATGACAGTTTTCTCTTGTTTCTCACTTTGCAGGGCAGCATGTTCATACTTAAGTGTGAGCTACAAAGGGGCTTTCACAGTAGGATTAAATAATTTGTTCTGTGACACCAACATATTACTATCTCGAGTGAACAAAAATGAACATTTAACGTTTGCCAAACTGAGCGAGGATTTACGAGATAAAAAAATGCAGATTTCTCCTCCCAGATTCTTGTTGAACAGCACCAGTGTGTGTTTTGCACTTGTCCTGAGGTCCAACAGATTTTATCTGTTGGACCTCAGGACAAGCGTAATCTGGTGGTTTCAGCTGCACTTTCTTCTTACCAGCAGCTAAGCTCATTTGATTTGAAAAGATGTTTTCCAGGAATGGCGTTTGATCACAGTGGCCCGTGTAATGCACTCTTTAACAGATGAAAAGAGCTTGTCCTTTAACAAGAATATGCCACATCAATAATTACTTTCACAAACCCTATTGGCACATAGAACTTGAACACACACGCAAACTGCTCCTTGACCAATGACCGTGACAGCTTTTACTGAGAACATGCTCCATCTGAAATTGATGGTAAGTACTGATCCATCAAACATGATCTCTCTCTTTCTCTTCTTATTGGAGCAGTGTATAAATCTGACATGTTGGTCAGGGCAGACCCAAGATTATTGATAACCTGCTATTAATTAGATGTGACCTACTTGCAGGGTGATGATACTCTCTTGAGAAGAAAAAAGAGGGAAAATGGGCTCTTAGGGGAGAAATCATTTATTGATTATCCATAAAACACTTGTGACAGGTGGCTGTAGCAGCTTGTAAATTGAAAACAATGAAATTGAAAACAATGAATTGATTAATAAGCTATTGTACAGACTAAAAGGTAGATCGGTTCAAATAAACCCTGATAAAATGTCTGCAGTTGGCCATTCAAGAAATACACTTGCTCTTTCATAAATTCAGAACAATTCATTGCATTGTTATTTTAATAGCTAAATGTAAAGAAATGACTGTCATCAGCATATAGAAGACAACTAGACTGCCTGGGCATACATTTCTACAAAAAGAGAAAGAAAAAGGCGGGGGTGTGGATGAATTTGTGTGTGTGTGTGCGTCTGTGTGTGTGTGTGTATTCACTGATAAATCCATGCAAACCCACCAGAATGTGACCAGCGAAGCAAAGGAGCAGGATCAAAGCCAGCAGCAGGAATGCCAGACCAAAGGAGATCCCCAGCACAGCGGTTCTGCAGCACGCACACACACACACACACACACACACACACACACACACACACACGTTAATCTAAACCCTCTTGGCACCTCTCGGCCCTCTGCAGTGCCATCCGGGCCAATAAATGTGATGAGGGCCATAATGTATTCTACCTCAGACCTACAGTCCATTCACACTGAGTGAGCCTAACCGTGTACAGTAGCACACTGTCTGTGCGCTTCATAATGCTGCTACGTTCCTGTATCCAAGGAGGAACATGATATGGCTGATTTAAAGACCCCTACCATAAAACAGATGATGTCACGTCTAAATGTGTGGCGCGATGCTGCGACACACAGAGCAAAGATAAAGAGAGTGAGGGAGAGAGGGGTGAATTAGACAATCAATGGCCTCTTAGATGCTGAATTACACCTTTGGCTCCCAGAGGCGGTAAATTAGCATGACCGTGAATTTCTCTCCTCGCCATTAAAGAGACGACACACTTTGATTCACCTGATCTATAATCACTACCAGACATGGTGCCCTTTCATCTCGATCTGCTTTTTAGCATGCTGCCTCTTGCTTCCCTGCCTCTTTTATTTCAGCGCGGCCCTGTTCACGAGACAGCTGGCGTCAAATGGCTTTTTCACATCAACTCGCTGCCACTGCTGGAGTTTGCTGATGCTACGGTGAACTGTGCAGTGTAAATCCTGTGAAGTGCTGCAGACTTACTTGGGCAGGACGAGGACCTGCACAATGAATATACAGCAGAAAATGAGGCAGGCGCAGGTGACATAGTACTTGAATGCTGGTAATGTCGTGGATCTGTACTGTTGAGAGAAGATAAGGCAAAAAATTGGAAAATTGCGTACGACATGATGATGTGTAACGCAGAAGCAGCAAAACAGGTGTCTATGTGAAAAGAAGCGAGTGTGAAGCAAGGAAAGAAACAATCTAAATACAACGAGAAGGCTCTGAGAACAGAGTTGTACTATGCCCCAGTGAACAATGCTCGCTGGCTTTTTGTATGCATTCGCCTACCTCTTTCTCCAGAGCTTTATTGTGAAAGAACAATGAGATCCTCTGGATGTCCTCAGACTTCAGCCACTGTCTAGAGACACAAGCGAAATAGACAGATTCAGACACAGGACACACAACTCCTAACGGTGCTGAAATGAACCAAACGCTAAGGTACGAACAGGCTACAAACATTACTATTTTCAGTCTTCTTACTTAAATTTATTACAGTATTAATATAGATAACACTTTATGAAAGCCAGAGATCTTTTTCTTGTTTCATGAAAAGATAAAAGATGGTAAAATGCTCAGTGTCACCCATATGGGCTAAATTACATTGAAAGTATTGAGCACTTGTAAAAAATCTCACGATTTTCCATTCATACAGAATCATTCTGTTGATAAACAATCATTAAAACTGAATAGTCACATCTACAAAACAAGATCAAACAAATGGGTTTAAGGGTAAATGCATCTGTGGTACTTCTGCAATAAAAATACATGTTGAACCACGTCATGTTCTTTGACTGTTCTTTGGTTGTTGAGTATATAATAACTGTAGCACGATAGTCAGAGACGATGTTTCTTCTGAGTGTAGATGCCGACTTAATGTTTCTGCAGCTGCTGAGAGGAGTTTCATTTGAAGTGTGCATGGCCTGGGAGTGTGAAGAGTGATGGAGAAATAGACATGATACTGACTTCTGCGAGTTGATGCCGTCAATGGTCCGAATCATTCGCTCATTGAGTTCCTCCTCAAACCTCCTCCTTTGAGATTTGGACCTGAGAGTGGAGGGCACATTTTAACATGGACACAGAATAAAAGTGATGAAACACTGTAAAGGCCTACATGTGTCATCATTATGATTGGAGTACTGCTCCTGACTCACCTCTCTCGTCTCTGGAAGTGGTACTGGCCCATTGGAACGTCCTGAAACAGGAGTCACACTGTTCATCTGTTTCAGATCTTATATCTGCATGTGTGTGTGAGCCCACTGAGAGCGCTGCATTGCACTTACAGTTGTGTTGATCTTGCCGTTGTCTGTGGTCATGCTGTCTCGATGGTGGAGGTTGGCGAAGGGCTTGGCAGCGCCCCAGGACTCCAGGTATCGGGTCATTCTGACAGACGCCCTCATCTTTCCACCGTCCAGAGAGGGACGAGAGCGTAAACCCAACAGAGGGCTGTGCCTTTCAGTCTGAGGAAAGCAGCAGGAACAGAGGGGGACCCAGATTACTTTGTTTTTGTGAGATGAAAAACCCAAGAGAGCCAGACTTTCACAGAACAGGGGCCTCTGTGGTCACAACTGAAAAAAATCCAAAGTGCAAAAATAAGCAATAAGTAAGGTTTCAGGAGCAAAACTTTTGCCTATGAAGTCCAATGTTTCACTTGTCCCAGACAAAGACTGAATTTTGTTTTTCACTTTTGTAATCAGTGTTGATATCTGAACAATTTGAGATTGCAATCAGTTTTAGACCATTTTAAATCATTTTATTTCACTGGGAATTCTTTTAAAATACATTTGGTTAATTAATGTCATACAAGTGAAAGCCATTACAATTAACACAGTTGAACCAAGCTGCATTAAACTGAATAAAAGTGAACGATTTGGCATGCCCAATGTCAATATCATATAGCGAGAGTTAGAATGGATAGAGTCAGAAATATCATGTCCTGCCATGTAAGTATATTAGTCCAAGAAAACAACAACCTCACAGCAACACGTTAAAAAGATCTTTTGGAGTAGAATATTCTGGGACCAAAATGATAAAGCACAGAGAGAAAGCAAGCATTAGAACATATTATGCTGCTGCACACATTACATGCACAAACCTTTCTTTCTGCCCAAGCTGACCATAGCTTACGTACGCACTCGAGTGTTGAGTAAAAAGGGCTGCGTACTTTGGAAACTCTGGTCAATTGACAGCTTTTGACCTGCCTGTCAATGTTTTGAGATACTTAAAAACACTTTTAGAAACTGATGCAGCTCTCCTTTTTATTTTGGCATGTATGCTGAGTGCTTCTCTCTGACAAACACCACGCCACTCTACAACTAACAGGAACATTGCCGTGCACAGAGCTACACAGCAGTGAAAGAAGGTTTTTTCTCTATCTTTTTTCAATGTTTATACCAAAATGTAGCGGGGGATTTGTCAGATCATGTTCCTTGTTCTATCCTTCTGTTGATTTCATTCAACTGCTAATAGAGACATGTATTGTGACTGACCAAACATGGCACATACAGTCTACAAAAATTGAAACAAACACTGTCCATAACCATTTATTTCCCGCAGGGGTGCTGAACCGCTCTGACAGTGATGATCAATGACAGTGACAGTGGAGATGACACCTCCTGCGACCCATGCTCCATATTGGGACTTGATCCATTTAGGGCTACTTGAAAACATCACACAGCACCTGCAGCCTTTTTCTAATATCTGACAGGATATAAAACAAATCTGAGTTACAGTGAATAAAGAGATACAGGGTAGTGCCCTGTCATATTTTGTATAAACCTCCTGTAAGTTCATAATACCATGTTGTCAGAGGACGTGAAGTTACCAGAATCTAAATACCCAGAGGCTAAAGTTTGGGATGTTGGTTTAGTTAATTACTGTGGTGCTACATGAATTAATTAGTTCTCTCTACTCAAGTGGTGTTACTCTGCATTCATACATGGGATACTTCAAACATCAGACTAAAAAGTTAAATGAAAATATGCAAACATGGTAAGTGCCAATCTGTTATGAGATGCACTAATACACTTCAGAGAAGAGAGAGTGTTTTTAAAAAGGCTGCTGATAACATGCAGCTTATACAACTACCAAAATACTGCAGCTGGTGGCTTTGCAACAACTCAGCAGAAGAGATCTCAGAAACATGTTGCTCACTGATAATTTGTCTTATCAGGGTGTTATCAAATATGTTGTTTTTTTGTTGGTGATGTCAACACAGAAAGATGACTTATTGTAATTGATAATAATCCCAACAGCATGTTTCATCTGCAAATTTCTATGAGGAGGAACTCCTTGTTCCAACTCATTGAACAAGTGATACTCCTGCGTGATGCGTGATAAGATCATTCATCGTACATCTTGAGCTCACACAGGTCCTGACATATGCTGTTACTGAGTCGTGAAAACCCTGACATCTGCGTGAGTGTTTGAAGAGATGTGATGACCTACTGAGAGAGCTACCACACCTTGGTCAAGCTCTGTAGAGAAGATGAAAAGGAGGAGACAAAAAAGAGCCTAAAGACCAGATTTGGAGGAATCAATACTGAAAAGACACTGTGGCTTTTTGTGGCACAAACATCTTTTTTCAAAGCATGCACTGGAAAGCATCAAGGTCCTCTTTTTCAAAAAAAGAGATGCCATTGAGGACCCTGAGGACTATGAAGCAAGAAGATAGTGAACACAGGATGCCTGAAAGTGGGAAAAGGAAAGTCTTGCTGCAGATATTTCAGGGGGTGGGTGCATCTTAGCCAAGTTATGGAGGGATTAGGAAATCAGAGGACTGTTAAGCATGTTTTTTCATTTGCCAAAACACTGAACACAGACTGGATGCCAACAATATATTCTATATAGAGATGTTCTCTGCAGAAAGTTTACAGAAGAGGAAGTTCTCTTAAATACCCTTAACCAGCCTTTTATGTCCTGGTTTTACTCAGGACGCTCATAATGTCTAAAGCAGTGAAAAGGGACTTCAAACAGAAACCCCCTGCTGAGATGCTGTTTATTTGAAAATACTGTTGCTGGTTTACCACGCACTAAAATTATTTTTCCTGTACTCAACACTGTCAAAATTGCTCAGCTTCTTATGTGAGCCTCTGCATGATGAAAAGGTTGCCTGGGACATTTTGTGTGAACCCAACCTGCACATCGAAAGCTCTGCAGAGCAGTGGTCCGAGGCACTGAAAACAGACCCTCATATTTTTGTATTCTGGCTTGTGATTTTTCAGCTGGTTACTTGCTCATAAAGCAATGCTTCAGCAACCTTCAGTTCATCTAAAACAGTGAATATAATCAAATTTGCAGGGACATGATTGGTAGCATACTGTCTTTGAAGTGAAGGCGGCACATTTCAGGGGTCAATAAACAGCTCTCTGACGCAGGTGTAACAAAAACTGAACATCATCAGGCAAGTGAGGATTTACTGTTGTGCTGTTATGCTGTGATGTATTATAATGTCAGATGTTCCAACTATTTTGTGTGCCACTACACATTTGCTATAGTTTATTCTTTGAGGAAGATTAATGTAACGCTCCAAATCTCATTACAAATTCATCCAATAAGAGCTGTCGAGATCTTTCACTCAAGACTGCAAATGTCAAGCTTATGGTGGCACTGAACAGAAACTCAGCAAATCATCAAAGTTAGCAGGCTTCATTCTCTGGGGCCTGGATGAAATGTCTTGACAATCCATCAAAAATAGCTGCTGACAATATTTTAGTCTGGATCAAAGTGGTGAACTGGACAACCAACTGGTTAAACAACATCCATAGAAAAATCCCAAGAAATTCCACCTATATTAGGTCACCAACATCCTGTGCTCTCTCTTGTTAGAGTAACATCTGACTGTAAGTGAATGGATAAAACAGCGTAAGTGCCGGTATCTGACCTTGGGGTTGATGACCAGGAAGGTAACCACTCCATGTTCCTTCAGGTAAGAGTCTCGGCCCTGTCCATCTCCAGGCTCCACCTTATACGAGCCTTTCAAATGCTCCAGCGTCACTGAAGAGATGTGGACCCTCCTGGAGATGAGACAGCAAAGGATAAGAGGACCGATGATGGGAGGTTAAGAGCTTGTGTCATTGTGCCATTAACAGCTCTATCAAACGTGTTATTTACTTCCCGGCTTTATAACTCTGACCTGCAATTCACTCTTTCCTGCCTTGTTTGGCACCCTTGCAAATAGTGAGGGACAGAGATGGGAATATGTTTTTTCAGCGGGCATATTTGTCAGATACCTTTGAGCAGGCATAAGAGGAGACAAACCATTAGCAGCCCAGTGAGACAGTGTGGTGGCACCGGAGAGCTTATTTTCAATGTGGTGTACACACAAGCACCAGCCACTTCCCCCATGCTTGTTACAGTGCTAGAATGGCAGACATAATGGCCACAAAAAACGTAGAGCTGAGTGGTCAAATGAGGTGGCTATAATTGAAATAATGTTCAGAATGCGGTAGAATTAGAACAGAGATATCCCACGTTCAACATTTTCATTTCCTGATGTTAAAGAAGTTGCTTGTGGGGCAAGGAAAAAGTTATTCATACAGTAGACTTATATAAAAGTGTTGATTGTGCTTGTTCTTGGTGCTGCTGCAACACATCAATATGTTGCTCATATTTGGTTTTAAGGGGGTGTTTCACTGGGGTTCAGCCAACACTGATTTTAGAACGCTGATGCTGATATGAATATATTTTTGTTGTTTTGGACTGGCCTGTCGATGAGACTTCATGCTGATTACTGAAAAATGTGACTGTTTTCCAAAAATCTCTTTGCTCTTTTCATAGAGCAAAAAAAGCAAATATTGATTGTTGTACTTTTAAATGTGAAAAGCGTCCAGTACAGCCTCTATAGGACTCTAACTCTCCACTGACTCTCAAGATAATGATTCTTTGGCACTGCAGGCCACTGGGAGTTACTCACTTGTACTTAAGGCTACATGGAGCTGCAGCAGAGCAGATGGGAATTTACTGACTTGCTAAAGTGCAATCCAGCATTAATCACTGAGAGAGAAGGAAGTGTGTTCTAATCCCAAAAGCACAGCTTCCTGTTTGGTTTACAAACTAAATCTGGTAACCTCACAGGTACCAACCACACAATAATTACAAAGACCTGCAAAGCAGCAGTGGTGAGATCAAGCCAAACATTCCTTATTTGGAAGTATCGGCTATATCTTACCCTGGCACACCTCCTGCCTCCATGTGATTAGCCAGCGTTACGTCATGTGACCACACATCATACTGCCACTTCCGCAGGCCAATCACACCACACAAGACATTTCCAGAATGAACACCAACGCGCATGTTGATATCGACTCCAGTGGCGTCTCGGACCTTCCTATAGAGAATACAGAGCAGAGGAATGAATAATTAAAGGACCAGTTTGAAAATGCCCTTCCACACTTTATTTCTGAGAATAAAATGAGAAGATCAATATCAATTGCAAAGTTGAGCACAGGGCTGGAGTTGGGAAGTGGTTAGCCTAGCTTAGCAAGAAGACTGTAAGTTTTTAATTAGTCTAAATTCCAGATCAGGAGAAGTACCATCTTGTTTCAAGTTGGTCCCATTACATTGATTTACAATTTACAGGTTAATGAGGAGTTATGTGCTCCAGCTATTTAAAAAAAATCAATATATGTAATTGTATCTCTTTTTTTTAGCCATTTATAGACTACCATTGTCTGTGCTACCAGTAACCAGTGTATTTATAATACAGGTCAGAATGTCTCAGAGTTTTGTCCAGAATTTCATTCATTGGGGGTACAAAATCTTCCATAACAGCACTAAAATACAGATTCTGCTTCATCATGTCGGAGGTGGACGACACAGAGTGGCATCTTTAATGTGACTGTGATTAAAGGTCACTGCCAGCAAGCAAACATAGTGGTCTATAAAACTAATCTGTGTGTGTGTGTTCATGGGAGGTTAGAGGGGAATATTTTTTCATTTGTTTGAAATATTTATTTGTTCAGTTGGGAGGCTTATCATATTGAATTCACATTGTGTTTACTCTGGAGTTCAAACAGAGCTGAAATCAAGTCTGGCATTCCTTCTGCTCAATCTGCTTGACAGGCGTGTTTGTTTATGTTTGTGTTTCCGTTTGTGTGTGTCTGTGTGCGTGACAGAGAATTAGAGGGAAAGAGAGAGAGCGATCTGGTATTTTACTTGATGGCCTCACACATATCCAGGCCCATCTTCACGCAGTTCCTGGCGTGGTGAGGCAGCGACTCAGGCAGACCAGAGACACAGTAGTAACAATCTCCCAGGATCTTGATTCTCATACACTCATTTTCCTTAAAGAGAGAGAGGTAAAGAAGGGAAATGGGCATTAAGTGTACATTTATCGTCACATTCGGTATATTTTGTACATTTATGAATACAGTTTCTCCACACAACTCTCTCATGCAGTCATATCCATCAAGCCCAAAATCATACACCCACACACACTGTAACACATTAGCTCTTATTCCACATGTGGGATGCGTAACAGCTCATCGTCAGATCGGGTTTATATAACGGCAGCTTCGTCAGGCGGGAGGACAGAGCTGCTGGACACAAAGCCGAGAGAGCCTGACTCAAATGTTTAGACCTGAACGGCAGAGTACCCGTGAGGCCGCGAGATACACTTTGACCGGCCCACACTGCTACAACCTGCAGCTGTTAACAAGCTCAGCGCTTTGGGAAGGTACGGAGCGGTACGGAGGCCGACACTGGCCGCAGGATAGAGAAAGTATTTATTTCAAGGCCGTGCTTCATCTGACTGACAGCACAAGACAGGGTCTGTTTTTTTCGACTTGTTTTCTTTTTTTTCTGTAATTAGGCAACTTTCACACACTAATCAAATGACGTCAGTTGTTAGAAATATTAGCCGAAAGCACTACTGCTGAACCAAAACACATTCATTTAAGTTTTCAAAACATCCTTAATTTCTCCATTAACTCCAAATGAATTCTTGATTAAAAAATGTCATACTGTCATTGTGGCTTAATGAATTTATTTTGCATGGTTTACACAGTCATTATAAGTTTACTTATCTTAAATGAAAACGTAAATAAAATAAAAAAATGAAAATAAATGATGGGTTATCTTAAGATACTTTAAATAGAACATTCTTGTTTCCATGACATTTTCGACATTAGACTGATGTTGCATGTTGTGGTGGACACAGGAAAGTGTTTCCTATATGATGTCTACCTAAATCTCATACAGTATAAAGAGGAGCATAAACACATGTCTCAAACCAAAAGAAGACAATATGCAAAATATTGCTCTTTCTGAGACCATGGTAATCTCTGAACTAAAAAAAGAGATGAACATCCTCTCACTGTGTGAGTGTTTTAGTGTCCTTCTCCTTTCTGCTTTTTTATCCATGTCTGCCTTGTGTATGAATTGTGATGAATAAGGTATGTGGTAGATAAAGGGCTCGTCTTGAGTTACCTTTGCAATCTGGTCAAACTTGCCGAACAGCTCATTCAACATATGCACAAGTTCACCGGGGGAGCAGTCACTGGCCAGCCTGGTGAAGCCCACGATGTCGGCATACAGAATGCTGCAGAGAACAACAGGAAGGAACAAATATCTGATTAATATCGCATACATAGTTTTAGAGTTTTACTGCGTGAGGAGAGGCAGTAAAACTGGAGAGAAGTGTTTCAGCCTACGGGAACATTTTATTAGAAGAACAAAGTAAATATGAAAGTGCTTGGGTATCTGCTCCACTTTGAATGAACTTGTATCCGCCAAACCCAATGAGTTGTTGAGTACTTTAATATGGTGGTGACAACATGTTGGGGGCAAGGAAACAATATACTACACAAGAAGCCTTTGTATTCATACTTGGAAAAGTATAAATCTGTCAGGTCTGAAGGGAGAAACACATTTGTTTCTGTTCAGGGTTTCTAATACAATAAAAATAAACAATGCAAAACAATGCAATACATTGTTGTGTTGGTTTCTATATGCAGGGTGTAACTAACCTATCCAGACTATTTCATCACTTTGGTATTGTCACTCCCTTTGCTGTTAACATTTCACATTTAAAAGACTTTTTTGAAAATTAGACGAACGTTCACAAAACATGACAATTGCAGAAACGCTACTGCATAAGTTGTGTCTCTGGCTTCATACAATGAAAAGGAATATTTCAATAAGCATGAAAACACACACAATAAAACCTGTATCTCAACACCAACAACTAATTATTACAGCTGCAGACAGGATAGTGGAGGCAGCGTCTGGTGTTTGGCTCTCCACAAACTGTCTAGTGTAGGAGGATCCCAGCAGAAGCACAATGCCACCTGTCCTTGGGTGTCACTTCTTTGTTTTGGAGAGATTGCCCTCTTCACTGTGAGCTAGAGCATGTGAGAATTTGTTATTATTGGAAGGATAATAGGCAGATCAACACAAGCACACACACACACACACACACACACCTGGGGCCCGCTTTAAAGGCACAGAGTGATAGCCTACTGCTTCATCTGTGCAGCTCCAGCATGACGGGAAACAGGATTTTAGAGGACATTCTATGGAGAGACTCTCATGGTTAGCCTGGATTTGTTTCTTTGAACCACCACAATATAGAGGAGGCTGTCACGAGAGCATAGGCTCCTCTTCATTTGGCAAAGTGACCTCAGAGTACAATGAAGGTGGATTAACTCTGAAATGAATTTGGCCCCGGCAATGGAAAGGAATACGGAGATGGGAAGTACAGAGGATAGTGAAAAGGGAGGGGAGCAGGGAGGAGAGGAGGAAATAAAAGGAGATGATGGAAAATGGGAGGAGCACAGAGTTTAGAAGCAATCCAAATGTGAGAGCAGGTAGGGAGCGGGGGCAAAAAGAAGACGAGGGATGATCTGGTTCGAGGGGGCGGACAGGATAGTGTGGGAGCAATCAAGTGCTGAGATGAGAGCAGAAAATAATAACCTTCATTATGTGGCAGCACAGATAAAGGAGAAGAACCCTCACCTGACATTGGTGTGCCGCTGCACATACAGGTTGTGGAAGTTGTTTGTGCTCTCAGTTCGGCCAAAGTTGGGCCCCTGCAGCCTCTGGATGATCTCGGCTTTCATCACCCTGGCTATGTGAGCCGGGAGCAAGGATAACAGCAAGCGCTCCTGGAGACAGAGAGAGGGCAGGGTGGGGATGAAGGCCAGACGAGGCAGAGTAAAGCAACTAAGACGCAATACGGATGAAAAAACAAGACAATGACTTTTGTGTTTATCATTATAAACACAACACAAGGCATTACAAGGCATTTAACAGCATAATGTTTCTATGATGATGTCGTGACAGTGACAGGAAAACATTGTCACATTTATGAGTTCATGTTGCCCAGCTCATTCAGCATGACAAGTCAGAAAACATATGAGACACTTTTATTGATGATCTGATCTACACTCTCCACAAACTACACAAAAACTCCTACAGCACATTCAAACTATTTGTTAGACTATATGGAGGATTAATCGGATTAGAGGTAGAACAGACTATAGTAAAACAGAACCAAATAGAACAGAATAGAAAGTGAGAGAACAGAATTGAAAACAATAGGGTAGAAAAGAACAGAACAGAACAAAACAGAACTGAATAGAATATAACACAATAGAGTAGAACAGAACAGAACAGAATAGAAAAGGAAAGAACAAAGTAGAACATTATAGGACAAAACAGAACATAACAAAACAGAGTATAATAGAACAGAGCTGACTAGAACCACAAAGAATAGAACAAAGCAAAAAATAACAGGATATAACACAACAAAAACAATACAACAGAACAGAGTAGAACAGAAGAGAATGAAACAGAACACAAGAGTAGAACAGAGCAGGCTGGAGTAAGATACAGAAATAGAATCAATCTATTCTGTGCTCTATTGCTATTATTCTTCTCCCACTGCATGTAACCATTGTCATCCACAGCTAATATTCAACCTCCTTAACTGAATTTTGCATCCCCTTGATGAGGGTTCATCTCAAATAATTGTTCAGCAGTGAGTAAAGGAAGTTGAAGTCAAGTACAGCAGAGCAATTGAAACAGAAATATGTTCTTCATTTTCAAATATGCAGTATGACAGTGGAGAGCAAAGGAGCGTGTACGGTGAAACTTAAAAGAAACATCCTCGTCACACAGACCTATAATTATAAATAATCATTCTATGATGTTGAGCCACTTCTTGTATAATGTTGTCATTTTTTAAATGGCTGTACTCAACCTGCCTCACTGATTTTTACTCTAGTTCACAATTTGCTGGCTTTTAACCACCACCAGAGGCAAAGTGTGAACTGCTATCAGCAAAACAAATGACAGATAACAAAACTTTGGCTTTGTTGAGTAAATACTTGAGTTTTTTAATAGTCTGAAAAACAAAATTAAGAACAGCAAACATTGCTTTGACCTCTAAAAGCTTCATTAATTTTAAACCAACTTAATATTAGTTCAAAAGCTGTGCTAATACTGATTGTAAAATAATTTTATTTAAGCCACTCTATATTCTTTATTTTCTTCCACCCATATGCATGTAAATTGGGTACAGAATATTAGTAATTCATTTAATCTAAGTCAGAATAAATAATATATAGCAGTCCCAGTTTTTAAGATCTATCTGCTCATTAAAGAACTCTTTATTTCCTATCATTCATTTGAACTATTTTACCACGAACTATTTTTATACCATCATCTGTGCTCACAAGCCCAAAAAATAAGTGTTCCTCATTTCAAAATGGGATGGTCCATCATCGCTTCATCTAGTTAAATATTTATCAAATAAATCGCTTGTTTG
>JBAJHX010000040.1:5127908-5144419 GCA_037176925.1 Amniataba percoides | reverse complement strand
TAGATAGATAGATAGATAGATAGATAGATAGATAGATAGATAGATAGATAGATAGATAGATAGATAGATAGATAGGAGCATAAGTGGGAGAGTCATGGGAACAGGATAGAGATTAATAATGCAGAATGATTATGCTCTCACAGGTGGCTGATGATAAAAATATCTCCACCCCTGAGGAGGCAGTGAAGGAGTGAAGGGGTGAAAAGAGGGGGAGAGGAAATTTGGGTTTGGGCGGGTGAGGGAAGGGGTCTGAACAGGAGAGGAGGAGGCAGGTGGAGAAACTCGGGACAGAAAAATGGGATTTGATGAATAGAGGGAGACAGGGCGATAGCATGAGAAAATAGGATTCCTGAGACAGAGAGGGAGAGAGAGAGAGAGAGGGAGTCTGGCAGTGAAAACTAATGTGTCTGTCTGCTGATCTGCTCACCTCCAGCTCTCATCAGGCCTCATTAACACTTGTCACACATGGAATTAATTCTGCACTCACCCCTGCACACGTACATGCATACAGCTAAACTCACGGCTTGATGTATTAAAAAAACTTCACACATATGAATGCAATAATCATGATCTAAGTTGTGTGTTTGTTTATTGTTTGCTTAAAAGGAGAACAAATCAGGCAGAGTGAGTCTAATGAAAAGATGGCATTGCTTGCATTCTGTTGGATTCAGTGTTTTTGAACTTTGCCCCAAAGGGACTAAAAGCCAAGATATCTCTGAACCCTGAACAGTTATTGTCCAATCATAGCTTAGCCACCGTAACTAGGCACAGCAGGCTCAACTACCTTTGGATTTCTCCTCATGCCAAAACAATGTCTCCAGAGCTGTAGTAAAAACAATAAAAGAGTTTAGGTGGTGATTTATTTGCTTTCTCCACAACCAAAAAGAAAATAGCTAAAATGTACAGTGTGTATTTAACTATGTGTTTGTTTGCTCTAATGTGAACATTAAGTTAATCTTACTACAGTAGTAACCTAACCTAGCATTATTTCAAAGGTTAGGGCCAATCCTCACCCCAGTCAGACTCAGTGAAATATACAATTTGAAAATACAAATGTAGCAAAAAAACATGAATCTCACACTTGTCTTTCTTGTCCAAGTACTTCATAACAACATAACATAACATGAAGCATTTCAAGGTCCTGGAGTGGCCTAGCCAGTCTCCAGATCTCAACCCCATAGACAATCTTTGGAGGGAGTTAAAAGTCTGCGTTGCCAAGCGACAGCCCCAAAGCATCACTGTTCTCGAGGAGATCTGCATGGAGGAATGGGCCAAAATACCAGGAACAGTGTGTGAAAACCTTGTGAAGACTTACAGAAAATGTTTGACCTCTGTCATTGCCAACAAAGGGTATATAACAAAGTACTGAGATGAACTTTTGTTATTGACCAAATACTTATTTTCCACCATAATTTGCAAAGCATTTCTTAAAAATCTAAAAATCAGACAATGTAATTTTCTGGATTTTTTTTTCTCATTTTGTCTCTCATATTTGAAGTGTACCTATGATGAAAAATACAGGCCTCTTTCATCTTTTTAAGTCAGAGAACTTGCACAATTGGTGGCTGACTAAATACTTTTTTGCCCCACTGTAAGGTTCTCATTTCTAAAGGTGTCTGATGAAAATGCTGAAAAATGAAAGTTTTTCCATCATTCTACCAATTACTGAGGCAGGAACAGTTCTCACTTAAGCCAGCAATTTTCTGTGGTCGGGAAGTCTGCTGTCTACCTTTGTCTGAAATCAAGGACTGTTTCAGTTTTGAGCTGTATATCTGCTACCACCATCATTGTAAAGTGCATATTGTACAGATTAGAAGGCATGGCAACAGTAACTGGAGGGGGGGCTTACTGAGCAGCAAAATTGATTTCTCACCCACATGTGAAACTGGAACTGCTGTTGGAAACAAGGTACATACACAGTAGGTATGACCAGGCCCACACATGCACACAGCTTTGCCTACCTGGTCCCAGGGACTGAGTACACCTCCTGAGAACATGAACAGGTAACCCATGGTGACCAGACAGGCCCATATAAGGAGAGAGAAGAGGCGGAGCATCCGCTTGAAGACCGACTCAATGCAGACAAGGATGAAGATGGACAGGAAGAGGAAGAGAGCTGCAGGAACCGTGATCAAGAACGTCAAGTGGGCTTCTGTGTTCTGGAGAGAGAGAGAGAGAGAAAGAAAGAGAAAATTGATTTATACAATTTCAGGTTTGGTAAAATACTTGTTATGGATCAGTTAATCCAGAATTTCCTTTAGACACAAAAAAAAAGACGTACTGCCTTGAGGAGAATTCTCCCTGCTCTCGTGTCCAAGGGAGGACATTCAGTCCTGCTAAGGAGAGCAGTGCAACATGACACACACACACACAAACAGATGAACAGACGGCACACAGACCAGCAGACAGACAGTCTGAGCCCAGAGAATGTGCTACAGCATCACTTCTCCGTTCACACTGTCAAAGTCAGCATTTAGAAGCAGTCAACACACACACACACACTACCTCTCTCTCTCTTTGACACCGACCAGACCTCCCTCACCCACCTCCTCATCCTCTACAGCCTCCCACTTTGTCGTGTTTACAGTTTAGGAGGTGACAACAACAGGTCAGCTATGTTAATAAAAAGACATAAATATCAGTAGTTTTTCCCCTACAAGTCAGTCCAGCATTTCTCTTGCTCTTTTCATTTGTTTAAAGAAAAATGACTTTATATCAGACAAAATGACTCCTTGAAACTTTAAAAGCTTAAAGTGTACTTCCATCACTTTCACAGTCACGACACCAATATTCTCACAAAACTTTCATGGTAGGATGGATGGCTATTGTGTGAATGAAATGTTCTTAATATGGAGACATCATGAACCAACGTTTCTGTACTTATCTGGTAAGATTCCAGCAAGTTGGATTCATTTTTATCTTCCCTGTATGATAAATTATTAGTGTTAACAGAAGGAGACTGCAGCACCTTTCAGTTCCCTTTCATGTCTTCATCCTGAGCACTTTAATCCTTTTGACCTGTCCATAACCTCATGTTAACCCTCAGCACATTTCTAATTGTACATTCTGTGGCCAAAGTAGCTCTTCTGAGCTCTTTTGACTGAATGCAAAAATCCCATCACATGCAAGAACACCTCAAAAACATGCGCATACAAATGCAGTCAGTAAGAGTAAAGTACTCTCTACGTCCTTTTGCCCTCTTCAGGTTGTGTAAATTATGGAACGGCAGCAAAATCACCATCATTTGCTCAAGGAGAGGACTGAGAGCTTCCACACACTGAGCACGCTCTCACAGACTCGATCCAGCCCGACACCCACGTAAAGCATTTTAAGTTATTCCAAAGTCATGATTGCACTGACAGGTCCGGCAGCTGTAAATGCTAAATTAGCAAGCCACTGTGTGATTAGATGTCACCGATTTTACAGTGAAATGAACATCAGTGTGGGCACAGAAATGTGCTTGATTCGCTTGAACATGCAATCCGCTGGAGCAGCTTTTATGTAACAGAATGAAAAGATGCCACAGACTCAGCCTTGAATTTGTGGCTGATTTGACAGTTTATTGACTCAAGCCGCTCGTGGAGAATAGCAGGAGCTGTTTGGCCGGAGCAAATGCAGAAAGAGAAAGCCTTTTTGCTGTGTATTAGTGTGGCAGCACGATGTGGCAGCATTAGTATGAGTCAGGGTCTGGCGAAGGGATCCCGTGGGATCCGGCTGCTGATGCCACGCCAGCTATACAGTCAGCTTGGGGCGCCAATTGAATCCCAATGAGGATATAAGCAAGATGGCAAACTCAAACATCACACTCAAAGAT
Source organism: Amniataba percoides (assembly GCA_037176925.1). Classification (NCBI taxonomy): domain Eukaryota; kingdom Metazoa; phylum Chordata; class Actinopteri; order Centrarchiformes; family Terapontidae; genus Amniataba; species Amniataba percoides. The sequence continues at coordinate 5,140,605 of JBAJHX010000040.1, read as the reverse complement.
CCTCCCTTTGGCCTCAAAACACCTCTCAGTCAAACTGTGTGGTCACAGAAAAGCACAGGTTAGGGATGGAGGGTGCCGAGCTCTCACCGCTATACTGTTTTCACTTATTTGTGGTAAGAAAAAAAGAGCCATCTGCACATTTCTGATTGGAGGCCATCTAATCCTGTTAAAACCCTTTTAAAACCATTTAATGCCATTTCCCTCGACATGGCATAGAGGGAGGGACTTGTGCCTGCCTGCCATAATATACTGCATTGTCATCCAGAACAATTATTTCCTTTTTTAGCCCAGTCTGGCTTATCCAGCTATTATACTGGGAGGAAAAAGGGGGGACCACGGAGACATAGCAGCAGCAGCAGCAGCAGAAAGAAACAGAGAGATGCAATGATCTAATTATTCAGCAGTGAAATGGCACAAACACACCAAATTCATCTTGCCACACAGTGAGGAGAGGTGGTTCGGACACTTGTGTTGAAATCATGAGAGTGTATGCACTTTTCATGTTTTGGTGCCTGTTTAATATTTATCCTGCGTGATGAAGCAGCACTCATTTCCTCAATCTGCTCTCAGCATGCTTATGGAAATCATCAATAATCAACAAACCTTCCCTCGACTGGTCCATTTGCAGAGGAGGGAGATTTTAACACACTCTGCTAAGGCAGGTCAAAGGTTGCAGAGCATCCAGCATTTGACCTACAAGATTATGACATAAATTATTAAAACTAGTTTGAAGCTTATCTGAAGTCACTTTTACAAAGGACCTTTGTCACAAGAGAAAGGGGTGTGTGTCTCCTTTTACAGTATAGTTTTATATCAGAATTCAAACATCAAGAACATTTTTATACGTATTACCTTTTCAAATATAAACATTTATTATTCATATTTTAAAAAATCTTAGGAGAGCTTTTTGTTTTTTATTTCAAACTGCATGATCTGATATACATGTATCAGGGCACCCCAGGGGGAGATTTCAACAGTACACGGTGAAGAAATGATAATTTCATAAAGTGATGACAAAATGGTGCCAGAGGGCACAGCAGCTGCCACTGAGTGGATCAAACCAGTTTGACACACATTCATACAGACAAAGATTCCCATGAGCCAAATAATAAATAACATGCATGTGAAGATGGGCCATGTGAAATGAATGAATTGTGAGAATTTCAAGCTGAATGTTAGCTTCAAGGCTTTCCCTTAATGTTCTTGTTTTCTTTTAAAATGGAGCCATTCATAAGATATAACCGAGGAAGGTATCATTCAAAAGTGTACATTTGTAGCTTAAGGAGGTCAAGCCCTCTTGTTTGTAAGGAAGAGAAGAGGTCATTATAGGACAGTCTTAAAGGCCTTGGTTTGTTTATTGTGTTGGCTGGCTTGTTAATGGCACGTAGTGAGGTAAGCATCAAGTATGTAAAACACTAAAATCATTGAGAAGGAACAAACAAATTCAAGATTTATTTACTAACTGAAATACTTTTACATCAGCAATCTAATTATGAAAACAGAATGGTGGAAAATGGAAAAAAAAAATTTTTTTAGCCTGAAGTGTGTAGCTGTGTGTAGATCATTAAAGCTTTATGGTGCTGCAGCTCTGACCACACCTTAGTCAGTAACGTTATAGCGTCTATTCACCTCATTCATTCCCCTTCCTGTCCCTTGGTTGTGGATTGGTGATCCATCATTCCAAAAACACTGTGCTGTCGCTGTCTTGCATCTATCAAAATGTCAACGAGGCGGAACGAAATCAGCGTTTGTAGATTCTATTAATAAAATATCAACAAGTTCTTCAAATGCAAAGACCAAAAATGTGGTACGAATGATTTGAAACTCAGCAAAACGTGAAGTGAAATGAACCCTGAAGTCAATAAAAGAACAACACTAATGTATTGAATGATGCACATTGTGAAAATAATATGTCTTTCTGTCCAATTCATAGATTACCAATGTTACATTAGCAGATACAACATTGATCTCTATTAAACTGCTGCTTTAAATGTCATGAGGTTAACATATTGCCATGTAATTGCTGTTTCTGTGCACCTCTACACATTCCAATCAATACAATATCTAGAAGAAACAAAAAAGAACGAGAGGAATTAATTTCTCTTAAAAAACTGCAGATAAGCCTGAAAAGGAAATGAGAGACTTCCTCAGACAAACACACCCAAACAACAAACACACACACACACACACACACACACACACTATGAACACATGCACACACACACACATGCTGCGAAGCATGGGTGGAGAGGTCCGTGTATAAAAATGACCACATTCACCCACTCGGCCCTGATCTGAGGGGAAAGATAAAAGTGTGCAGTAATTTTGGGAGCATTACTGCTGCTTTGGTTGGGTTTCTGCCGGCTTACTGATAAAGCCAGAACACTTACAACAACATCCTCCCCTCCCTCTGCCGGCCAGCCCCCAGCTCCAAACCTACCCTCTATTTATTCCTGCCATTCTTCTTCGTCCACCAGTAATAAATACACATGGCTCGCTGAACAACCACTCTATAAGTGCAGACAGCTCTGTCTTTTACTTGATAGGAACAAATTGGGGGGAAGAAAAAGAGTGATTTGACATTGTGAGTGTTGGGAAATGATTATGGGGATTATAATTTGGCCTGTGAACACATTACAGCCCCAGAAGAAGGGGAGAACCTGGAGAATTACATCGACTAGCCAGGGCAATAAGATCTATTGATTTGTCTTAAATAGAAGTAATGGGATCGATTTCAGTTTTGGTTCTCCGAGGAACAACCCGATTGTTGAGTTCAACTCGAGGTAATAGTACTTCAGTAACGGCAATCCAGCAAGTGTGTAATTGCAGCAGGGAATGGGGATGTCACATCTCCCTTAAAATTCAAAATGGAAATAAAAAAAATGGCATTTATTTTATTATTTATTACACTACTTTAAGAGCACATGACGCACAAAGAGAGAGAAAAGTCTGCAGTTTGTTGCGGACATATAGCAGCAAACAATCATGTTGAAACAACATCCACAGCAATGAGTGGGCTTCCCTTTGTACAGATATTTCATAAAAACACAAAAGCAGTACTTGAGAAACAATAGCTTGTGTTTATGGTTGAGTGTTTGTGGCCAAAACAACACTTTTCACTTGACAAAAGCACCAACACCCACACAGCTGCAAACTAAACTCTCATCCTGCTCTTGATCCACTTTTCAAACCCAGCTTTGCAATATAAAGTGCCGCTTCATGGCCTCTTATGTTGTCACACATATTCATACACATGCATTAGGGCCTCCCTGCCTCATTCAGTCTCGTGCTAAAACTAAAGCCACCACTTTGATGACAAAATATACAGCATGTAGCCATACACTCTTCAATAAAACTGTGGCCTTTATTCTGACAAACTCAAACTGTGTTTTAGATGTTTTTATTATTATGAGTCACCATAGGAAAAAATTTAATTTTGGTGTTGACGGATGACTACAATTCTAGTTATCACTCCTGAGGGAGAGAAGCACACGTAGAATGAAGCAAAGTAAAATGTCTTTGGGTGGAGGACCAAAATTAAATAATTAAAGTAGCCTGCTGGAATTATTTGGAAGTTGCCATATTTGTTGATAGCTTGCTTTGCAATAAAGTTGTCCAAACAAACAGTAAAAAGCTTGCTAGCAAGCTGTTTGTCAGCAACATCAGCAGGGCTGTATTAGCTAGATGAGAATGCTAATGGTGAATGAAGTAGAGGGAATATTATATATAAGATATGTTGACTGTGTCGAGCTGAGAGTCTTTGTTGCTGTGTGTCGTTTGTTGACGTTAGCTTTGCAGACTACAACTACAGCAGTATGACAAAAAAAAATTTGCATTTTGAATTAATTACAATAAATGGATCATACGGATACTGCAAAAACTACATCATGATGCCAGAAAAGTCTAAGTTCATGCTCTTTCAGGTCTGTCCACAAAGAGACAAGAACTTTTAAAATGCTTGGTTTGTGAATGGAGTTCTGAACATTGCAGCATCAATGTTCAAAATAAAATTCTGCATAAATATTAAGTAATGTCATAGAGCTAACTAGCTAGTGTTAGTTGTTAATTACCCTGTTAGTGCTGTAGTGGCACAGAAGGACACTTGGGAGAAACAAAACTGTCTGTAGTCCTCTACGTAGAAGTGAGTCTACATGACTTTTCTGTCAACACAGAAAGTCAGGGAGGGGTTCATATTTTAAGTAACGTTACAAAATGTTCAGAGATTGCCAGCAAAAATTATAAAAAAATTATTAGTACATGTAAATTGTTACATAGAGCCCATTTAAAGGAGCAGTTCAGCATACTCTTAAATACGCTTTACTTTCTTACTGAGTGTGAGATGAGAAATCAATATCTGTTTTCCCTAGTTTCCAGCCTTTATGCCAAGCTTGACATCTGCTGGCTACAGTTTCATAATGCCTGACCAGACATGAGAGTGGTATCCATCTTCCACTCTCTAGAGAAGAATGAATAATAAATAAATGAATTTCCCAAAATGTCTAAGTATTGCTTGTAGTACTGCCAAGCACTCTGATAATGTTGCAAGATGCACACTTATAACATTTCCTGTTTATTAGTGCTGATGTACTGCATTTATATTTAAGATGAAAGTACACTAATGTCTTCTTTCTAGATGGATAAACTTAAACACGCCTCCACAAACCCCCTTGCATTCACTCTTGCACACACATCCTGTTAACACACACGAACACAGTTCACTCACACTCACACTCACCAGTCCTGAAGCAAAGAACACCGCCAGCAGTGCGAGACAGGTTCCCATGACGATCAGCAGCAGGAACACGATCAGGGGATGCTGCTGGCTCATTCTGTAGTAGGACTCGTACAGCCAGTCCTGGGGCTTCTCGCCCTCCACGCACACCTCACCCTGGAACCCCGGACACCCGTCTCCCAGGCTCTCGGGCCCCTCAGCACCCTCGCCGCCATCGCTCTTCTCAAGTAGATAGCGTCCACGGGTCCAAAGAGCCTCCTGCCACATGGGTAGCTTCCTCTTGGAGGGACGGTCCGGCTTTCTTACTGGCTAAAACACGTGCACACAAAAGGGAGTGGGGGTGAGGGGTGCGTTGGCTCGTCTTCCTCCTTGCCCTCAAAAGTCCACCTCCTCCTCTTTTCTCTTTATAACTTTAAAAAAGTTTGGTCAGCTGAGTGGGATGGATGGACAGCTGAGCGAAAGAGAGACAACTTTTCAGCTCCTCAGGGTTCCCTTGCATCCTCTGCTGCTCGTCCTGCTTGAGGTGACAAACTGAGTCAGGACAGTGTGAAAACCGATCTTTCTCCCTCTCCTCCGCTTCCTCCTCTTCCTTTCAAGAAAAAGCGTCTGGACACCGATGAGGACAGACGAGACTTCTCCCTGCTGTTCCTCTTCTGTATGTTTATTTCAGTCAGACAGAGAGCAGGCAGCCTCTGCTCACCGCTTGGTGCTGTAGCTGCAACGAGACAACATGTTACTCTGCTGAGGTGCAGATGAGGACTGAGGGAGAGAGAGAATGTGTAACTGGGAGGGAGAGAAGAGAGCGAGTGGAAAGAGGGTGTGTACCGATGTGTGTGGTGCGGAGAGCTAGTGGGTAAAAGTGTGTGCCTGTGCTGTACCTATCAGAGCGGGTGGAAATGTGAGAATGGTGATGTGTGAGATTAGCTAATGTGGAGAGAACTGGTATATGACTCAAGACTGTGTGTGTCTGTGTGTATGTGTTTGCAAGGTACAGAAAAATGAAGAGCAATTCACATAAGAGAGAAACAGAAGACAGTGTGAAGTTGGCAGAAGAGAAGAGAGGAAGAAGAAGAACTGTGTGTTTGTCAGCATGTGTGTGTGTGTGTGTGTGAAAGTGAGTGAGTGAAGAAGGGTTGTAACAGCTGTGCTAAACCAAGAAGAGCAGCAGAGTGTGGAGGCAAAGAGAATAAAATGCCATCCAGCAGCCAGTGACGAGATAAAAAGACGGGCAAGAAAAACACACACAGACGGGGGAAGGACGGGGAGGAAGAGGAAGAAGACACAAAGTCAGGAAGGAAAAACCTCAGGAGACAGAGAGAGTGTGGGAGGAAGAGAGAGCGGCGCTTCAAACGGAGGGGAAGGAGAGGGAGGGGAGTGCTGGTAATGAGTGAAAGTTTGAGAACGACACTGTCTATGTGTGTGCCGGTGGTGGGAGGAAAATAAGATCTGACTAACCAAAATCCCAATATTCCTCTCCTCCCAGCTTTCCTTCATCTCTCCCTGTCATTTCAACTCCTGTTCAGCAGGGGGGGGCTCTCTCTCTCGCCTCTTGCCATGCTACATGTGATGCTCTGTGAAGTGTAAAAATGGCAGTGCCACTTCAGTGTGTCACATCCACATAGTTTCCTTTTAGCACGCTAACCAGACAGAGAGAGAGTCTGCATACTAAGGCCAAGCATACAGCTTATCTGATGAAAATGACTAATTAACACTGTACATAGAGTTCAGGTCATCTTTAGAAACTGAAGACTTTACATATGCAGATAATAGCTGAGTGCTGAACTTATCTTTTCCCATGTAAAAGTGAAGGCAGCAGTATAAGCTGCTGTCGCAGAGCACCTTAAATAAAAAAAAAAAACAGCCATAAGCAACAAACACATGCCCAATAAATAACACACCCACCCTATGGGCAAAATGGTGAAAACAAGTGGATGCATGTTGCTCTGTGATGCTGTGTGTTTTGAGTAAAAACTGAAATTAATTAAAATATTGTTAAAATGTTGATGTTCAGCAAATGTTTAACATCATTCTTATTTTATTATTACTATTACTATCAGTTTAGCGTTTTAGTATACTAACATTTGTCAATAAGGACTAAACACAAAGTATAGCTAAGGCTGATGGGAATGTCTTTAATTTAATAAATAAAAGAACTGGTAGAGGGGCACCTCTTTGAAAAGTCAAGGAATCTTTTAAATTACTACATTTCAATCATGAGGGGAACATGAATGACCCAATTATGAGATAATGATCTAATCTAATAATTCAAATCCAATCCAAAAAAAATCAGTCCATCCATTTCACACTTAAAACCTAAATTTGCAGCACAAGTCCAGACATTAAGATACATCCTCACAAAATGTCACGGTGATCAACATTTGGACTCAATGACTACAGAACCAACAGCCCAAACACCATTACCATCCCTGCAGCCCTGCTGCTAGTTTGGCAAAACAGATGCAATTTTGGCAGTCTATTTATCTGTGTTTGTGTTGCCTTGTTTTGATTGATTGCACACATGATGTAGTCAGTACATAAATGAAAAGGCGCATGATGGTCCTGAGGGCAGATTATTACAACAAGGACACCTGGGTCCACCATACTTCATTTTATTCTAACTGTCAGCTCCACCTCCTTCAGGCGCTAAGTGTAATTTTGAAACCCCCAGTATCCAACAGTGAAATGTGTTGTGAAAATTAGACAATTAAGATAAGTATAAAATTACGTGCAAGGGACGGACAAACACACATGAATGGACTTACTCAAGAGCATTCTTTCTCTCTCTTTCTATACATATGTGTGTGTGTGTATATATATATTTAACATATATAGTATATAGTATATAAGTATATAAATATAAATATATATATATATATACACACACACACATACACATGTATATAATATTATACATGTGTATGTGTATGTATATATATGTATGTGTGTGTATACATACAAGAGCAGTACAATCAGCATGAAAAAATCCAAGGACGCAAAGCTCAGTGCAGCTGTGGCCGTTCACTGTCTGCATGACTGGAGAAAGAAAAGGATGTAAAGAGAGATCTATTTTCTAGCAATTTTCAGACAGTAGCACAGAGAAATCAATGACTGAGGAAGACAACATGGTGAGAAATTCATGAAAAACCAGCATCCAGTTGGCCAACATTATGACAATGGTAATGATAATGATACCCCCACCATGTCCTTCTGCAAATTAACCAACAGGCTTTGTCAAATAAATGACTTCTAAAAATGAATATTCCTGTTTTTAATTAGAATATTAGAGAACACAGAAAAAATTCAAGCAGGTCATTAATAAATGCTCAATTAACTTAATTAAAACTGTGAAAAAAAGAAAAAAAAAATCAGTGTTGTAAGCACTGTGTAGTTATAGTTTTGATTTCAATCTGACAAATCTTTGAAAATCAATTGATTCAACAACTTATAATACATATATACATATATGTATATTATATAGACATATATTTCACATGAATTTTGTGACCACTAGAGGACAGAAATGACACTGACACAAATTGTGTGTCCCAATTCAGCACTTTGCACCTTAAATTACCTCACATTACATTTATAAAGCAGATGTATTTGTCTGTTTAGCAAACTTTGACCTAAGCATAAGCGTGTGATTGCAATGAAACTACACAGGGAAAATAGCAACAACAACAACAACAATAATAATAATAATAATCAGACATGACAGTAAATAAAGTGTGCTGTTGACTGTAGAGCTTTCTCAGGGCAGACATTTTGACTTACCCCAGGAAGAAATGCACAGCTGATAACATCATTTATTTCCATTTAGGAGTGCCTGATCCAGAGATATTACTAACACCTGTGCTTTTCTTGCTGCGTGCGACCAGTCAAAATGTCTGCCATGAGAAAGATGTATTGTTCACAAACAGTACACAGAAGTTTAGGAGCTACTCACAGAGCTTAAAACTACGTGCTAAAAGTGGTGAGAAGCAAAAGAAAAAAACAAGATCACAATAAAACAATACAATAAAGTATTAAGTCTCTATGCATACATTTTGTTTTCTTCCAGGGAAGTTTTATTTTTTCATTAATGTTAGCTAACATCCCTCTATAATTTTTATGCTAGCTAGACACAAAGAGCTAAAACTGTTTACTGTAATAATTGTGCACAAATTTAGAGCACACCTTTTAGTGTTCCCATTAGATACTTTTATGTTCATATATGTATGACCAATCAAAATATCTTCTAACATTTTTGCTAAAATGTTAAAGCTAACTAGTTATAACTTACCCATCCAGTTAACACAGGGTAGCGTTAGCATTAACCTGGTTTGAGTTTTTATATTTACCTGAGGGATAAATGTTACACAAGAAAAATACCTTTTTAGCTTGCTAGGAGTCCAACTTTCAAACAGTCCAACCAGTCAATCTCTCCAGCTGTCTTTTTTCTGTGGTGGGTTTGTTTGAGAAAATACAGGAAGCATACAGGAAGCATACAGTTTTTATTCAGCTCTATTGTGGGGAAACATTTACTATGGCCGAACAAACAGACTAATGATGATGAAACTCAAACTGAAGTCCAAAACCACCCCAGCAATTCTTGATTATCAACGTAGATTCCATCAGATTGAACAAAATTAAAATCTTCTAGATTATTACTTTAATGCATGTTTTTTTTTTACATGCTGTTGGTATTAAATTTCTCTTTAATAACCCTCCTTCATGAATCGATGACAACACAGTAAAACACACCTAACTTTGCTGTTTGCCACCCCATAAAACAACAGCAGGTAGAAACTAAAAATATTCTTAGACACAGGCAGGAATGTACGATCTATGTGTTACACGCCTACAGTTATATTAATAGATACACGTAATTACAGATACTGGAGTAATTTAACTCTGTAACAGGCGAAACGAACATTGTAGAATTACTCCATCTCAAAGTATTCATGTTGCAAGATTCACCTTAATGTAATTTCAGATTAAGTAATAAGGTAAACATCTTTAAGGTGCAGTAACTGAGATTTTAATATCATGCTCTCCATTTCATCAACACCAAATGCAGTCTCAAAAAGGACAGATTTGAACATAATGAGCTTCTTAAGGCCAGCTGCTCCAGTGGCTGATCAGGCATGTTCTCGGTGTCAATAACCCCCTGAATGTAAAGCAGGGCTCTGCTGCGGGAGATCAGGCCTTCTGGAACAGCAGAAGCTCAAATATTTATTTTGGTAACAGGAAAGACGGCAGCGACATAGAGGGGATGACTGACGCCAGGAGTCACGCATCGTAATAACCCAGATTCCCCCTGACAAGCTGATAGCTGTATGACATGAAGTGTGATGTCTTTACAGCCGTTCAGTGTTGCTCATTCTGCCTCTTGTGACTGGGAGTCGTTCCCGGCAGCTTTTTGACCCCTGTGGAAATTGGTGTGAATGTGTGTTTCATTGTCACATCAAATCTCCCATCTGGTGGTCACAGAGGCATTTGACAAACGTGTGATGAGGTCTTAATCTGCAGCGTTTGGTGTCCGTTTCTCTTTTATCCCTGCGTTTGTTTGTGTGTGTGTGTCTGTGTGTGTGTGTGTGTGTGTGTGTGTGTGTGTGTGTGCGTGCTCACAACATATTGTAGCACATCATATGCTTCCTGCTTGGTTGCCTTGAATAAGCGTGTGTAATGTAATCTAATTAGGTCTGCCTTGACACAACAAAGACTAGATTAATGAACTGAGCTGAGCTCACTGCACGCGGACACACACACACAACTCCCATGACAGCTTAGGGGTGCGTGTGTGTGTGTGTGTGTATTCGTACTTGTGAAAGAAAAAGTGAGAGATAGCTTGAACTGTGAGCCATTCTCCTTTATTCAACTTTGCTTAGTGTGATAAATGTTGTTTTTCATGAGCCCTTGAGCAATGTTTTTCAAATTAGGGGAATCCCAATCTCTATCACACACACACACACACACACACACACACACACAAATGTCTTATGTCCCAAGTGGCAGATGCATAATTGTGTAACTAATCTGTATTTAGAGAAAGGAAAGAAAACATGAGGAATAAACCCCAAACAAATGAAAGACACACACACTGATGCAGACACAAGCGGATATAAGCAAGTCTGTGCAAGACAAAGACGGCTAGTGACGATATATTACGACCACACTGTCAAACCACCACCCATTCATCATCTGTGTGTGTTCATTGTGCTATAAATGGGCCATTCTATATAAGCTCTTATACTCCATCACTTTAACAACAGGTGTGGTTGTGCTGACCACCTGCTACCCAATCCGCGTGCGCACACACACACACACACACACAGCTCTAAAGTCGGTGACAGAATGAGAGCACATTGAGGAAGAGTGGCCTTAACACACTAATTCTGCATCAACACCCTCCCACATACAGACAGAGGCACAGTGTCAGGATAGAAGACGAGGCAACACAAGCAGATGGATAGAGGACAACGGAGCTGTGCTGCCTTCAAGCAGTGTGGGAAATAGTGCAACTATTACCCCCTTTTTCGCCAGATTAGCTTTGGTTCTTTCAAACGGTCTCACTCAGGATTCCTGGAGCTCTGGTGCTATCTTGTGAACCAGCCGCGGTTCCACCAGTTTTGAGCTGAACCAAGGAAGCACAACAGAAGTAAACAGTAGTAGCAAGATGGTGGATCGCATTAGTTACCTGCAAGCTGTTTTTCTGACCAAATCTGACTGATAATTTTTTCAGCTTGTCATGGTCTGAACTTGTGTCAAGAAGAAACTGCAAATCTTTGTTTCTATCTCGTAAACAAGCTCTTTGGGATCTGAACAAATTTGTTTTTTTTTTAATCAAAATATTCAGAATTGTACAAATTTATGTGCATGCACCGCAACAGAAACAGTTCCATGTTGGTAAAAAAAAAGGATATACATGATAAGAATGCATTAATGATCACTCATCTTGGTATGTACAAGTATTTCATGGGATATAGAAGAGAGTACGCAAAATAAAGTGTTAAATATTTGAACAAGTACTTTGGTTTCTTTCTCTTTCCTGTTATTTTGGCAGTACAAGAAGTATTAAAAGTAAACTATGAATGTTTTATACTATTCCTTGTTAACACTGAAATACATGTTGTATTTATTGCATGCTGACTGCAAAAATAGTATACTATTAAGAAATACAGACAAAGTTAGTGTGTACTCAGGTACATTTCTAGCATGCACGAGGCAACTTTAGCATTGAATGCAATTTAACATTTTTTTCTGGCTCTGTTTTGGTCTCCACCTACACCATCCACCTTAGAAATGAGGATGAAGAGAGCCTGAGTTTGGAGAGAAGAAAATCAGATCAGTGTGCTAAAACAGGCTAAAAATGTCATAACCCTATAGGGAACTCTTGCATGGTTTTGTCACTACAAGCAAACTCTTTCCACATTATTCTTTTGTCATATGACCCACTGTTTCTTTAAATATTGATGAGGGTATTTTTAAGATTTTAATAATATGATAGAAAATTTAAGATGGATTTAAGATATTGTATTATTTGTTGCCTGTGGGTCTATTAAGTAGCCACCAAATAATAAAATTGTTATGTTTTGTGTGTTATATGAGTTTTCTGGCCACCACTATGGACCCAGCAGACACCGTTGGCACCCGGGAACATGGTGAGCGATCATTTCTAATGCTATGGGACCTCGTCACCATGTACCCGGTACTGGACCCTGCCGACCGCATAGAGGAGCTGGAGGTGGTCACCGATCGCTTGGCCCGCGACACGTGGCTATTTGACAAGGTACCGGGCTTATTCAGAGAACTGCTGACAGCGTTGGATGTTCGGCCAGCCACGTTGCGGCTCGTCCACCTGCCACAGACTCTGGAGATTGGTGCCCCCGAGACACAGCCACAGCTTCAGATTGCCAAGCCTCAGCCACCACTCCAGCATGCTAAGCCTCGGCCTGCTAGCCCAGCTAGCTCATCACCACAGCC
>JBAJHX010000040.1:5109348-5127808 GCA_037176925.1 Amniataba percoides | reverse complement strand
GAAAATTTAAGATGGATTTAAGATATTGTATTATTTGTTGCCTGTGGGTCTATTAAGTAGCCACCAAATAATAAAATATTAGCTAAACAGTTATCTTTAGTATAAGATTTCAAATTTCAACTTTAAATGAAAGAAATGTCGCCATCACATGCTTGTTGAATCAAAAACAAAAATATAATGAATGGCTGTTGCAGGAACGATCCATTTTTGCTTGATATTGTCTCTCATGGTTTATTTCTGATCGAGAACGCCTGATTACACTTACAAGTTGTATTTACTGACTGGGAGGAAAACACCGGAGCCTGAGGTGTCTGCTATACTGCACCTGTTATTGTTCAGTTTTTAATGCTTGGCTCCAAGACATTTCCTCTGTTTAAGAATCCGTTTTTTTTAGCTTGTCTTGGGTAATCAAATGAATAATTAGGATTCATGATGCTGGCAGGCCTGCTGAGAGAAATCTGCAGCTTGTCACTTTTAAAACAGAGAGCAGCGTGAGCTCAGGAGGAACTGAGAGAATTGGATTCGAGTGTGATTTCCTCTGTGTGTTGCTGTTTTAAGTACAACAGTAGCAGCGAAAACACACAGTCAGACACCCACCAGGATTTTTTCTTCCCAGAAATCAGCGTATGGACAATCTCATTGCTTGGTGTGGTGCATCCGCCTTCACTCATGTGGGAAATCAACAGGGATGGAGCTCAATCCTGTCTTATGGATCCACTGCAGCAACAAACACAGAAATATCTTCAGGTCAAACATAACCTGTTCTTCTCTGTATCCTAGGTATATAACATATTAAAATCTAAAAACAATCAAGGTTAAAGAAGCGTCTTGTTAATCCTGAACTGCATACTATCCCGGATACGGCTGAGCACGAACAATGATAATTATAGCAGGACTGACGATGTGCTAGAAATTAAGCAGATTTCCCACCTTGATGAGAGAAAAGTGGGCTTCATCACATAACTGGGTCTCTCTCAACCCAACGGTGATTAAAACACACTGAGATGACCTAGATAAGTGGCAATCAAGGTGGGAAGGTTGGAAACAGGGAGAAAGAAATAGAGAGAGAGAGAGAGAGAGAGAGAGAGAGAGAGAGAGAGACCGCCCACACTGAGAACTCCTGATTCCTCATTAAGACGAACACTGTGGGATTCATTAAGTACGACACGCAATGTTTTTCTCAATCAAACATAGTGATTTAAGCCGCGCTGCACACTCAGCCTGTCTTGATTTGATCCCTTGACAGAAATGTTTTATGTGAGAGATGCACAAAGTATCTGGGAATTGACAAAATGCTAAACTAATCAGGCTTTTAGTTGCCTTTGGTTACTATTGTTTGGGGGGTTCTTACTTGGCTTGTTAAAATGCCATTTGGCTCCATTTCCTCCAGCACAGATTCTTGAGAAGGGCATGGCCGTTGAGTTTGAAGACTCCCTGGATAAATACTGGAGCTTCACAACATCATTAAGCACCACAGACTGCGAACTCTCTCTGCATTGACACAGTAAATACGACTGCTAATAAGGTGCTTCTTGAGTAATGGCCTCAGGTTTGTTAGGAAACCGAGAGCAGAGAATTATGAAAAAAAGAGAAAATGTCATGTTTACTTTAACCTCTTACCACGCAGTGTCATTCAGTATCAGCAGTACGTCATGATAACCTTGGTCAATTATGTTAATGTTAAAGCCTCGGGGTAGGTAAGGAAAAACACAATGTATTAATCTTGTAAAATATTCACTAACTAATTCTCACTATTCTCTCCTCTTGTACTCCTATTCAGCTATAAAAAATGAGTCAACTGAAACAAACCTGGTGGCTTCCAGATTAATTTACATTGGCAACTTTTTGGCCATTAGGGGGCAGCAGAAGCAAGTTCAAAACACAAAACCACATTTTATCATTTTTAAGTTGCCCTGGTGAATTTGTCATCAAACAGTGATTTATTATGTAATAAGGAGCAACATTATTTGTTTAATTCAATTTCAGATTCAAATATAAGTCTAATATCCTCCTTTGTAGTGGCTAAATGCTTCACTTGGTTCCCCAGGCGGTGTTAACTTTGCCAGTCTGATAGCCTAAAGTGTGTTTTTAATGTTTTCTGCATAAACATTCAAATGATGCTGATGAGAGTGGCGCGGGTGAACCTTAACAGTAAAGATATGGGCCCTAAAACTGAAACAATGATTTAAAAAATGCTGAAATGCTCTGTTGAGATGAGGGGAACTGCAGAATGATGCGATAATTCTCTGTCGGTTTTATTACAAGCAACTCTTTCCACATTGCACACATTCATTCGATCCACTGTTCACATAAAGATACTGATTATAGCTGCTTTACAATTCCCATCCAGTAGCTCATAAACATATAGAAACTATCCAGATGACAGTCAGAAAAGCCAAGACCACATTTAAAGGATCATCAACAATATTCATTTCTCAACCTCAAAACAAAAAGAATGAAGTGCGTTATGGTCAGACAGGAGAAGTCACATCTGCCTTTTGCCCTCTATGACAGGCTCAAACCAGCTGTGGATGCATCGCTGACCTGTGGGAGACTTGTTCATTCAGCTGTGGTCAAGCTTTTCCACTCAAAGTCGTTTAATTCAGCTTCGGCTTAGGAGGGACTGCTGGCCTGGGTCATGGGGTTGCACGGCTGGCACTGCTCAGACATACCAAAGGCAGCAATCTGTTTATTTCACAGATTCCTCTCCAGCTTAGTTATCATGGATAGTTTTGAAAATCCAGCGCTGTTCTTTACTCAGGTTCAATATGTTGACGGCGTTCCAAAGATGAGCTCCTTACTTGTCTCTGTCGAGTCACCTTCAGAGATCTCTTGTCTCTTGTGATACTTTTCTGTGTTGATGAACACCGCTCGCTCTCTAAATGAATGCACGTCTCACCTTCGAACAGGTAGCTGCTTTACAATTCAGATACTTATAGTCTTTTTTTTGCCCCCCTTACGCCTCGTTCAAACAAAGCTTTTCAAGTGTGCTTCGTCTTTTGCTTTATTACTCAGAGGTCATTTCAGCAAGGCTAAGAGAAGTGGATCAGGGTCGTCATGAAGGTCTTCCAGGTGCTTCAGAGCTGGCTGGACTGATTCTTTTTCTGCTGTCAGCCCAGGCAGCACACTTAATCCCCAACAATACCACACACACACATGCAAACACCTGACAGCCACTGAAGGCTCAGTGTGACTGAATGTGAGGCCTGTGGAAGTCTGGCAACGGGGAATTAAAGAATCTATATTTGGTTTTGGGGTTTAAGTGTACCGAAGACATCAAGGGGAAAAGAAATGTTGTGTTTAAGAGGTTCTTTCAGCACCAACAGTGGTACATGTGCACCACCCAGTGTATATGAGAAGAATCACATGTTTACAGACACACTGGGAACTAAATCACAACCTGCAGGAGTTCAAAGGGAAGTGAGTTACTTCAAGAAGGCCAACTTAAAGCTGCACCAGTTCATATAAGAATAAATCAAATGACTATCTAATGTGAAAGGGGTCACTCTTTATGACAAACAGAAACTTAGCACCCAGCTGCAGTTTTCCCCAGCTCTTCAGTGCGGTTTAACATCTGGTTTAGCTCATTTTGTTTTTATGACAGCATCTTCACCGTTTTGATTTTCAACACTCCCATTCACTTCATCAGGCAAATCTGATAAAACCAATGTACCCTACCTGCCCACCACCAAACAACAAAGTTGGGTGGTTAGAAGGCAAACACAGTGGAACATTAAGGATCTATATATTTTCCTCCAGAGCCTGTGGAGACTGACTAGGAGCTTAATGAATATAATCAATAATGAGCTTAATGAACATTGGACTTTTGTCAGGTGGTCAGAAACATGAAGCTAAATGGATGCTCCTGTTGCTTCATGCTTCATATATTACCACTAAGTGGTCAAAAAGGTATTAATGCATCTTTAAATATCCACCCATCACTGTCACTTAACAAACGCACACTGGTTGGCAGTTTTAAAATGTTTATTAAAAAATAAAATAGAAAAAAATATATTTACATAAAAATGCCAAAAAAAAAAAAAATCCAAAGAAAACAAAAAACCCAAAAGCTGAGCAGTGGTTCCCCCCTCTGGCCACCGATAGCTAGGTGTCCGTGTAGAGGGTCACTGCTCACATGAATCAGCCAGGACATAGAGGGGCTGCCACCTTTCTTGAAACAGCAGCCACCAGTTTAAAATCCCTCATTGTATTGCAATGAGGGTAATATTACATTGCATCTACATGTACATGTGTACGCCAAAACTCAGCGGTCCCCTCGGGCGCTCTCTGCTGCATCCCTTCCCCATCACTTGCGCCAATCTGGAAAACTAAAGGCAATGTGTTTGCCACCGCTGTTGAATTGTCAGAAAGCGATGAGGGGAAAGGTGAACGCGGAGAGAGAGAGCTGCAACGGGCCAGCTGAGATGCACAGAGATTTTAATCCATACAGACTTTCCTGGGATACTGCATGTCAAGTCTTTGCTGTGAAGATGTAGGCAACTCGAACCCAGTCGACGACCTTCCCTGACCAATTTCATTTTCAGTCTCTCATCAATGCTGGTTCTAATCTCTAAAAGCAGACATGGCTGTCAGGGATGCAGTTTGACATGGTTAAAAGGTTCTTGCCAGCTACAGGGTTAGGGTTAGGCTCCACCTTGTTATCCAATTAATAAAATCGGGCAGGGGCTGCATGTAACTGAACATTTCATGCACCAATATGATCACCTCCCTATGGATGAAAGTGATCATCCATGGTAAACAACTGGGTGGCACGTCAGGTATGTCTCAGAAAACATCTCTGCCCATAACGATCTTTTTTGGTCAAATCATTAAAACTTAATGAACTGCTGTAGCCGGAAGTGTTTGATAAGCACATAATCTGCTTCGCCCGTGAGCCGTCGGTCAAAACAGGAACCCTTCATCTGAGATGGAATTGATGGCAGGTGCAGTTTCAACTGAGGGATCAGAGTTGCCATGGTTTAAAAGAAAGAAAAAAAAAGAGCAAGAAACCATTAAGAGTGTAACAGTACTGAATGGACACTCAGTAAAAGGGTACAGAATTGTTGGAGGACACTTCTGAGGTGCACCTGCAGAGTGCAAGTCGCTCTCTGGGTACACCTGCTCGTGAACTGTCGGCCATCTGATTAAAAAGCTGTGGTGGCAAAGTCATGAGTCTCAATACTTTCTCACACACATTTCACTAATGTCACACACTACACAGACCCAACCATTGATATTAACATCCCCCATTCCTTACATTTGACGGATACATGTAGAAAACTAGACTTTGAAACATGTCGGGACCTTCATACAAATACAAGGGAGGTCAGGGGATGCGGTTGCAGTTCACTTGAGTGGGCTTGCGAGTCTGACAGTAACATTACTCCAGTACGACAAGCAGTGTTTGTCATTTGGGAGAAAAAAAAAGAAAAACCCAAACCGAATGGAAAGACAAAGAGTTGACACAATAATTAGAATAATCCACTTGCATAGTAATAACACCAGCGTATGTAGTGTTCTGGGCGAGTCACAGCCTTTGACAGTCCTGTCTGTGAGTGTGTGTGTGTGTGTTTGACACACTGAGCTCGCGGAAAACGACGTACACACGCTCCAAGTAAACACAAAGAAAGGCATTGCAAACAATTAGCGGAAGTACCTGGCAATCAAATATACACAAGATTCCTGAATGGAATCAAAATATAATTCCCTTTCACTAGGGTCCTTGGTTCAGGAAGACTTCCCCTCCCTCCCTCTTTCTTCTTTGTTCAGGACCACAAAGGAGAAAACCTTATCGCTGAGCATCATAGTGTTGGTCTGCACTGATTTACAGCTGCGGGCAAGAGTTGACCTCAGCCCTGGGATCAGATTTCCAAAACCACGTCCCTCGACAAGAGACAGCAAGAGGATTTCTCTGACCTGAAATCAGTGGCTTTCTGCCCTCTTACCCTAATCTTGATCTTCAAATTCAAGTCAGATAAGCTGCTGCCCTCTCGGCCTCAACCCTCTAACAACATGTGATAAGAAAATTAAAAGACACTAGCATATATGTTTAACAGAACTTTCAGTCCAAAATCCTGCGCTGTCTGGAAGAGTCTTTAGAGATCGCCTCCAGTGGAGAGGAACATAGCCAAGACAAACCCTAGCAGGCCACTGCCAGCCTTCCCCTGACTGACAAAATATGGCAACAGCACAATCCCAGAAGGGATGGAGACACAGAGACACAGAGACACACACACACACGCGCGCACACACACACACACAATCTCAAGGTGGCACTGCTGCCTCTTTTAGGCCAAAACAGAAGTACATCCTCTGCCCTCGTTTTCTCAGGATACCCCAGGGTGCAATTTTCATGCGTCCAACTCTCTCCAGCATGTCTTAGACTAACTGGACAGAGGAACAAAACTTCCATGACGAATTTCACGTTAACCTCGCCCAATTTCATAAGACAGATGAAGGAAAGTGGAGGGAATATCAAGACAAGAACTCTGTATCCCTTTCTGTTCCTGCTCTCTCTTTCATCCAACTGATCAACACAAGTACAGATGGGAGAGAAGAGGAGGAGGAGGGAGGGGCCTTCAAACTGGGGTCCATCTAAACCTGATGACAGACACACGTGCACACGCACACACACACACGCACATGCACGCACGCACATACATGCACGCACGCACACACACACACACACGATGAACACACACTCCAGAGATGCTGCCTGGGGAAAAGATTCGTAAACAAAATTTAAAATTCTACAAAAATAAAACCGTATCAAAAATGCCTTTACATATACACACAGAAAATTAAATAAGCATTTACTCTAGCTCCAAAAAGAAAAAAAAAAACATTATTGCACCAAATGAAAAACTGTTTGTTCTTAAGTATATAAACTGTAAAAGGAAGAGTAACACTGAACCACAGGCAGCTTGGCTGCAAGGCTCAAGACGAGGTCACGTGAACTCGGCAATGTCATGACCGCCAAATCCAACAAAAATAAACATTAAAACAACAACTGACCTGAAACAAAGATGAGGAAGACAAAAACACTGAAAATAACATAATACTGAAACTACCAAACGGTGAACAAAAGTCATGCAGAAATGGAAACAGTAGAGATAGTAGGAGGAAGATGCAGAGCTGAGAGCTGCTGTTCCTTGTCGCGGCAGCCCCAGAGTGAAAACTGCTGGTCTCTGGTCCTGTCTGCCTGTCCATCCTCCTTGAGACGAACGAAGAGCCAGGGTCTCCCAGCCGGAGAGGAGAGGGAGGAAAAGTGGGAGTGTGGGGGGAGGAAAGAGGAGTGGTTTCTATCTGCTGAGGCTAACCGGCAGGCTGTCCCTCTTTCTGCGTCGCCAGGTGTTGCGGTGATACTGTGTGTGTGTGTGGGTGTGCGTGTGTCCGCGGTTAGCCAGAGTGGGGTTGTTGACCAGCGGCGGGTTGTGAAAGCCCTTCACGTTAAACTTGGCTCCGTTCTGAGGGGGGGGGCAAAGGGAACAAAGAGAGGGAAGAAAGAGAACATAAATAAGACGCCTCATTTCTTTATTGATTACAGACCAATAAAGGAGATCATGTTTGCTCATTTAATCTTTTTATGGAACAGAAGATTTAACCCTGTAAACTTCTAGACCTTCTCTGAATTACTCTTGTGATTAGACAAACCAAGCACGGTCTCAATCGCACAGACCTTTTCTGGTTATTTTTTTTCTTTGAACACAGGCAGAGTAGATATTTCCCTTTTCCGACTGCACACTATGTTAATTGCCTGCTAGCGAGTTTTTCCAGAAATGATTCCTTTAAACAAACACTATAAAAATAAAAAAACTGAATAAATGTTTATGAATCATGTGCCTGTTTATGTATTTTTCCATAGCAACAGGTACCCACCAGATGTTGGAACACCAGGCCTCGCAACAGCAGTGACAGTGTTACTGTTTACTGATTATAGAGTACAGATGGCAGTTTCTTTTCAATGTACCTGTTACACGACAAGTATGAAAAGAGAGGAAAAACTGTGTGTGTGTTTGTTTGCGTGTGTGTGTGTGTGTGCGTGCATGCGCGCAAAACAGAGAAAGGATAATGCGCTGGACAAACACGAGATGGAAAGAGTTTGTACTTGTGTTTGTGTGTGTGAGACAAATTTGCCTTCACAGTGCGTTTGAGTGCATTTTTTGGCATCCGGCGCCTACCTTGTGTGAGTGGCTGGAGTGGGGGCTGGGCGGAGGCTGGGGGCTGGAGGGGGCAGGGGCATGAGCATGGACTGGGGGGGTCATGTGGAAGAAGGGGGAAAGCCCGGTGTCTATACACACCTGTCTGCCAGGTATGGAGTGCATTGCTAGACCACCGGGCAGTGAGACGCGACCCTAGAGGACAGAAGGAATCCGAATTTGTTGCAGGAAAAAGTAGAAACAAGCTTCAAAATATGATAAAATACAATTGATATAGTCCCTTTAGCTCTCCCTAAACACTAAAACACTTTTATTGTTCCAAAGTTATGTTTCTGTTTGCCCACCTGTGAGCCTGGAGGCATGAGGAGATGGGGCAAGCCGGGCTTGCCCATGTTGAGTCCTGGTGGTAAAGCTAGGCTCAGGTGCGTGAAAGGCGGGTATGGCGGCAGGGCCGGCGGAGGGACGGGACACGGCAGCGCGGAATCAGAGTCCTGCAAAATCCCATGGATAAAAAAAAGTTTTTAAAAAAAGTATAGAGATAATGAGTATGGTTGAGTGTGTCACTTCAAGCTTCAATTTCATTTTCCATCTAAATCTTACAATGAAATTAGAAGCAAAACCGGGAGTGCTAACATCAGATGGGTTGGAGAGAACACAATCAGGTAGGAGGCAATTGTACAGTCACAAGAAATTGTGGTTGTGCCAGACGAGATCTCATCCACGGAGCTACGAAAGCAGAGACAGGTCTGCAGCAATTTACCAGTTTCTCATGGGTTTCATACCAGCTAGTGTCGAATGCATTTAATACCATCCACAGACTGCATTATGGATACTTACGGGAGCTCAACAGAGTGTCTGTTATGTTAAACGTCAGAATCTACTTGACAAAAACTGCATTTTTCTGAAGGCTGTTTTACGAATAAATTCTCACCTACAAAGGCAAAAAAAATCAAGTGCTTTCACAGTGTGAGCCTATCTGCTTATCCATTGTGTGTGTGTGTGTGTGTGTGTGTGTGTGTTCTCTTACATTGTCTGATCCAGACAGTGAGGACACAGAGGAGGCCGAGGAGTGCTGCTGGGGGCTGGAGATGGACATGGGGGAGTCTGCGCTGTGGGGTGACACTGAGTCCCTTTGCTGCTCCTCCGACCCGACGCCACCACCGAGCACGCAGGGCTCCTGCTCCGACGTCGACTCTTTGGGAGGTGAAGCTGCAAAAAAAATGAACAAAATGTTCAGGACTTCTGTATGTTTTTCCTCAGAGGGTTGTATCTATTTATACACACTGATTTGGTTTCAAGACAGCATCGTAAGCAAGTTGGTCTTAATTACTGTAGCACTGAAAGTCTGAGGAATTGTACCTCTGTTGTCTGTTCGTGCCAAATCCCGACCCCCCCACTTCTTAATGATCCATTCCCTGTAGTCGATCACTTCCTGGGTCAACCTGATTATCCTGCCCAAGGTGCTGTGGGGAAGAGACAGGAGGGTTTTAAAAAGAGCCCCGCTTTCATCCACAGTATCTTAAGTAGTGCTGAAAGCTGTTGGAGTAGGACACTAACCTTTCAGAGTCTTTGTTGGGATACGATCGTGCCAGCGGGGACACAGCATGACTCAGAACAGTGTAGGCATAGTCGAGCACCTGCTTGACATGCATGGCACCGTAGGAACCCCTCCCCACATCATTACCTATGTGGGGTAACAACAATCAATTATAATAAGCCACATTATTAGAAGGCTTTTTAAAACATTACATATTCTCTTCAAACAAAGTGTTGAAATTTGTTTGTAGAATCAGCCATTTGTTCAGTAAAAGCTCCACATTTATTTGCTGTAATCAGTGTGAACCTGCGAGACACCCACCTGGAAGCAGAGGGTCCTCTATGCAGAGCATGGATGGTCTGTATCCATTTGTCATGGACTTCATGATCTCTTCTTTGGCAATGTACGCACCGCCATTTTTGATGCGAATCCCTGTTTTCAAGTAGTTGAAATGGCGGCCGTACAGCTCAAAGAACTCAATCAGCAACACGCCCAGGTTCTCATTGGGGTTCCTGGCATCAATGCGAGGATGGAGCTGAAGAGCAAGTGGATTGTAAAATAGTTTAAGCACTACTATGCATTACTAAAGATTTCTACTGATGTCTGCATAAACTGCTGGTATATAATATCCCTTTCTATTACACTCAAAACTACTATATATAATGTACTACTACTACTACTGCCATCAGAGGCACTTTAGTGATCTCTATTATTACCTCTAAAATTGCTTCATTTAGTATTAAGGCTACTTTCTACTTTGTGTGTGTGTGTGTGTGCTTCTGACTGTACCTGTAGAAAGCTGATGACCATGAGGATGAGGCTGTAAGAGCTGATTCCCCCGGTGAAGACTTCGTTCAGATCTCTCTGCAGCAGAAACTGCTTCAGCACGAAGATCAGGTAAGGCAGCACTGGATACTTCTGAGGATGGAAGAAACAAGGATAGAGTGAGAATGGCCGATTTGGCCAAACAGGAGGAAGGTAAAGCAGCAAATCCTAATAACAGGAGAGAAAAAGTTGATTTACATGATTTACATGACTCACTGATGAGAGGTGGAGATTAATGGAAAGATGCAGAGTTCAGACTGGAGGACATTCATTCAAAAAGATGAGAGCAAATCATTCAAATGATTGAAAATATATCACTCACCAGCGGGGGAGTGAGTATGTGCCTAAATACAAGTTTGACAGACCTTACTTAATTCAAGAACAGTTAGCACTTAATTTTACATTTCAAAGCAATTCATTTTTGTAAATCATGTTTTGACTCAGGAACTATTTTATCTCCAATTCCTGTGCAACAGTTAAATGGCTTGTATCTCCATGCACATAAATCGCACAGATGTTTTTGAAGCAGTTTCTAGTCCAGCGAGGTACAAGATGTTTAACCGGTACTTCCTGCAGTCTCATAATGGAAATTTTGTATCCAAGATATTTTTACACTTCTTATTAGTTTTATGAATGTGCTTTTATTAGTCATGCTTCTGCACTGACTTTGACACACTAATGCATGTGTTTTCATACTGTTTTATCAGGGTTTCTGCCAAACCACTGGAAAAACCGCTGATGAAGATTACTGCTGAAACCACAGTAAGTGAGTTGAGGCTGCTGAATAATCACAATTAGTAATCAATGGCATGTTTGAATTGTTATATCTCCTACTTACTACTTAAATAACTTGCTTCCAACTGGGCCAAACTTTTTAAAAAAGGTATTCAATGAGGCTTCCTAACTTGATAATGTGCTGAAACCCCAGAGGGCCTGACAACGGGAATTGCAAATATGTTAATTTTCCAATTGAAAAAGAAGCATAACCTCCTGGCAGTGTGTGTGTGTGTGTGCGCGTGTGTGTGTGCATATCTGTGCCAGTGGAGCAACAGTGCCTGGTTGACTTTTTAAATATGCTTTTAAGAAGCAAGAACAAGACTGGGAGCTGCGCTGCACGGGAACCTGACATACGAGGATTAACTCGCTGAGGTGACCCCTCGGTGACAAGACTGCACTGGAGTCCGTCACTCCCACGCTTTAACAACATCAGCCATCGCTGGATTGATGCCGAGTGCTGTCATTAACTTTCAGGCTGTGGCACGTATTCCCAGAAAACCAGAACGGGGAAAAAAGGCAACAACAACAAAAGGACAAAAGCCAAAATTCTGACAGCGTGCTGGAACATCAGCACCTGAAATTCCTCTCCTGCATTAGCAGCTACAACCGTGACTAAAGCGGGCAGAGCTCCACCTTCAGCAGGAATTCTGTCAGGGCCGTGGGGCGGATTTCACCTCTGCTGAGTAGATTTGGCAACCAGGTTTTCAGCAGCACACAGACCCAGCTCAAGTTAAGTGGAGATTATACCGAACGCGGCTGCTGGGGTCAGTTCCAGCTCTACTTTGGAAACGAGACGAGCCAATGTGAGACTGGAGTGAAGTGAAGTGTAATGATTTAAATTGCTGCATCGCCAGATTCACAGGGAATTTCCAAAGTTCTGTATTTAGACCCAACAGTAAAAATGGTAATTATGTGACTGTGGTGGGATTTTATTTATTTATTTTTTTTATCCTCTCTCCAGCGCTGTGTTGTTTGTACAGTGTGTCATGACCAGTGAAAACCCGCTGAGATTAAAGAGTGTGCCCGTCATCCATTGATCCTAACAGCAATATCACTATGGCATTCGGTATATCTCACCTTGACATAATCTTTAATGAAGCTTGCCGCCTTGACTCCGGTCTCCACATTGAAACTAATGTCCACCTTCACCTCAGTCTCCTGGTCTGTCAGCTTAATGATTGGCACCTGGGGAAGAAGGTGGGGCATGTATTAACAAACATCACAGGCAAGTCATGGCTTCAAACATGCTGGCTGTGTGCTGAGAGGGGAAAAAAACACTCCACCTGTCCTAACTGACAGGCTTTTAGAAGGAATAGGTCATCCGAGAATGAAAAATCAGCCATTAACTACTTAAAAACATGTCGGCTGAGACAGCATTGCAGCTTGTGGCTGCTTGTGTGCATACCTCACAGTATTATAATGCTGCAAAATAATGGTTTATCTTCAATACAACATAAAAAAATGAGAAGAATAATGGGCAGATGTATTGCTGACCTGAGGGTGAGTAGCTAATGACCAATCTTAATTTTGGGTGAACGATAGCTGACAGAGCACACACTGCTATTTTAATATGATCATATTTCTAGGTACAGAAGGAAAGATGACCACACAACAGGCAGAAAGTGCCACGCATCATGGGCACAGATGACAGATGAAAAGAGGAGACTCAATTAGTGTCTTCTTTTACCCTCATATTTCCACCAAGATAAAGGAGTGGACAAGCCAAAGCTTTATACCTCTAGCTGACCATTTGAAGTCCAGAGGAACTTTTCTAGGAATGCAAAAAGTGCTGCCAAATTTGGATTTGACTGGGTTTATTCCAATTGCTTTCCCATTTACTAAGGCTGTAATATTTCATTACTTAGTGTGAAGAATGAAACCTTTGGGAAGACTCCTCTATTGTGCCAAATCATTAATCATTAGATCAGTATGCATAGCAAACTAAAATTGGCAGTTGATCAAAACAGTTTGTGTGTTTCATGAAAAATGGCTCCATATGAAAATAGCAAAAACACAAACGTCCTGGGTGCCTCTACTCACTGTGGCCTTGTCCAGCACTTTAATGGAGAACGGTTCGGCCACATTATGCTTGCGCAGAGCTTGTTCTAGCTCTTGCAGCGGGGGGCGCTCCCACTTCCCAAACACCACCAGGTCAATGTCGCTGAGGGCAAAAAACAAAACAAAAAAACAATCCAAACCTTAAAATACAGGTCAGAAAAAAATAAGGCAGGTACAAAATCAATAGCCTGAGTTTTCTTAAGTCATAAATATGAGTGTCCCACCTTGTCGGAAGGTACAGCCCTGTGCTGAAACTGCCAAATATTTGGACCTGGAAAACAACGTTAGAAAAATATGAAAACAATGACCAGAGTCAGTGTAGTTTCACTGTTAGACACAGACAGCATATATATAGTCAGGCTAAATCAGGCATAGTTAAAAACTACAAGCACATATTTCAGAGCCCCTCCTATCACATTTAAGTATAATGAGCTTGGCTACACACAGATCCCTTGTCGTACAACAGCTCGTTTGTGGTGATGATGTATATTTCCAATTCAAATATTTGAAAACTACCAGGAACTAGGCATTTCCGGGTTCCACTTCCGAGACAGTAAATGCTGCCAAGTTGAGTGAGCTGCCAAATTAAGTATACAATAGCTAGGGGGGAAAAAGTGCTGTGTTTGGGGGCTGCGAGTGAAAGCTCTCCAAAGGAAGCAGAGCGGAGTTCTTTCCCTTTTCCCGTCTGGTAAATACGACAAGGCAATAGCACAAAGACAGGCCAGAATTAATAGGTTGAAATGAAAAGGGAGGCTGGTACAAATCAGGGGCTTGATCCATTTACCTGACAATCTGGCTCACAGTGGAAGAGGAGAAGACTGGCAGCCAACAAATCACCACTGCGCATGTTTTACATGATTAAGTAAAGAAAGGGGCAGTACATCAACCCCTCGTCACTGCACCACTCAACCAGCTGCGGGACCCTCCATCACTATTTCTACACATACAAGGGGAATGCACTTCCAGCTCGACCACTCACAATTACTTTTCGTCAAATGACTTTTTGTAACTGTCATCTCTTCATTGCATCAGTAGCAGGTCTTCGTTATAAGAATGTAATTCTTTCAAACTGTCAGGATACCGTTTTGATGATGTGTCACTTTCGCTGGGCTTTATAAAAATAAAAGCCTCAGTTTTACCATATTTAGTTATTCAGTGAAAACTCAATAACTAAAAGGCAATTTAAAAAAATTTTTCCTATGAATGACATTGAGTGCCAAACTATTTCTTAGTTAGGACCGGTTGCCAGGCAACCAGTAGAGACTCCAGGAAGTTACTGGTCCTAACAAAGAAACAGCCTGGTACATAGCCCCCATTAGAATGGCAAATTGTCGAATTTACACTCTGGATTTAGAACAGATGAATCAAATGAGATATGGCATGTAAAACTGTGCACTTTAGATGTGCTGGAGGGAGGATTTGTTACCTCTGCCAGCCGCCCAATAAAGATAACTGAAAAATAGTTAGATAATTAAAAACTGTATGCAAATATAGATTAAGATGGGAAAAAAAAACTCCACAGTATCTCAACGAAGATTTATGAACAATCTGAGATCACAGTTTGTCTGTGTGCCAATAATTCCTCCTCCCTGGGTGGACTGTATGATTTAAGACACTGCTCTCTAAGATATTAAGAATATGAAAGGAGAGAAATTTATCCAAATAAAGAGAAGCTCTGTGTGTGTGTGTGTGTGTGCATCTCACATCTGCAGTGGGCCACAGCTCCTTGATGATCATCTCTATCCGGTTCACCACCTCTTTCCTCATAGCGGCTTCCTCTGGCCGTGGAGACATGAAGTTGTAGAAGTCCATCACTTCCTCGTGGAGTCTGGAGAGGAAAGAGGATGACAGATGAGCGTTTGATGATTCTCACCCTTTTGTGAGTTGTGCTACACACAGACCAGTGTGAAACTGGCACTGGGGGAAGGACCTGTACTGCTTTTGAGTATTTCTTACTGCAAGCATATCTGCAACAGTCAGCTGAGGATTGTTTAAAAAGTGACTTACACGCATATCAGATTTGGCTTACATTTTGGTGGAAAAAAAAAAAGCTCCTCTCCAGATGGCACAAGATATGCCTCCTTCTTATCACTGTTAACCCCCATCATGCCAGACCCAGAGAAGCAAAGCAACATCACAGTATGTTCTGGTATTATGTAGTTTCTGTTCTGTAATCTTTTACTTTACTTCAGACCATATATAAAATACTGTATCAAAGTAAGTATCAAATCTGAGTCCTCTTGTATAAACAACTACATTTTCTTTAAATACAACTTACTTTTTGCTGAATGTTATTTTAGGATTAAAACAGTGCGAAACTATGAGCAGTATTTTTCCCCAGAGCAAATCAAACCTTTTTTAGACTGAACCATTTGGGTTCATTTCTCTAACCTATCCTCAATATAAGGCTTAGTCCTGTCAATAACAGGAACTGTAACTATCACCCTTAACAAAACCAGTAGGCCAAAAATTGGACAAATTTTAAGTGGTATGGGATGGTAAGTGGTGGGGGGCTTTGCAGCATTCTTTTTCTTTCACCGTCAGTGGGGATGTTTGTTTCTCATCACAGCAAAGGTAAAATAACACGCACCTCTGAGGTCGTCAGAGAAATATGAAAAGAGAGCTAATGAAAACGCTGAGGGCCGTGTTGTCTGGGGCCTTATCATTTTCGCTGATGTGGCTTTGCATTTGGCAACACATGGCCTCATGTAATGTAAAGATTTCCAACCACTCAGATGCCTCCGAACAGTGGAACCCTGTTCAACCCTGTGGCCATTCATTTTTCTAGGAATGCATGCCATGATATCAGTGTGAAATACAGAACAGGGAGACTGTCACAATCAATTACCAGGGGCCTGCAGGAAGTGCAGTCAGCCCATGTGCCCGCTCTTTGGTGGAAACTCTCTGCCAGTTAGCCAGTCAGGCCAGGACGTATCACTGCCAACAGTCCACCACGGACCAAGGGCATGGCTATTGTTGGGCCCCCCACAGTCATAATAAGAACTGTTACTACAGCCATCCCTGAAAATCTGGTTAGGAGTCAGAAATCCTCTCCCCAACAACTTTAGGGCCCAGTGCTGAAGCAATCAGTGGTGTTCACTGGTGCAGCCTGTGATCATGCTACCATGACAGTAAGGTATCTTACCGTGCAATCAATGTTCCTCCTGCCGCACAGCTTTCTATTAAACCAAACCCAATCTCTGATCATCACAAAATCAATGCAGCATAACTACAGAGCTGTCTGGATTTTCACTTTGGAGTGCAAATGTGAGACTTCAAAGGGCATCCCTGAAGGCAAACTACTGCGAAGCTAGTCAGTGTACAAGCCAAAACTTGCATTTAAAAAAAAAAAAAAAAAAAAAAAAAAAAACTTGTAGCACCACAGAGAAAATGAGATATTCATTTGCTACTTGCATGACATAAAATTTCATGTTAACCTGCGGGGGCGATAGGGAAACTTCAGCATCAAGCATGTGGAAGCAGCTCTCATGACAAACACCGATGCCTTGCACAGAAAATTCCCAGATGGGTGCAACCAGCCATTACAAATATCACAAGGTCCTGCAACACATCTGGAAGTTCCTCTGTCATTTGTTTCTGAAGAGGGCTTCTGTCAGAACAAAATGACTATATTTGTAACAGGAGAAAAATAAAACACTAATCATAATATATTCAGTGACACAGCTCTCACTGCGCCAACTATGTGGGCGTCATACATTTACACCTACTAGACCATCATAAATACCAAACAGAAAAAGTGAGATATAACCAAAAGATACATGCTCCAGATAAACTGTGCACAAACTGCTCATGTGAAATTAGTTTGGTTTATCAAGAGGACATAAAAGTCACTCCATGTCATATCAAATCAGAGCTCCATATAGAATGATATGGAAAAAAACAGTTAAATGTCACTACAACCAGAATAACTTGTTTATAAAGCCAATTCCACACAACTGAATACAGAGGATGTGCATAAAACAGAGTACTGACACTTTTATTCAGTGTAGTAACATACAGTGCAAATCGCTGAAATAAACTATAGAAGTAGAGTTTAACCCTTTAACCCAAAGTTTTATCATCTTCTCACTGTGAGCACATGGATTCATTTTAAGATGTAGAAAAAGTTCAGACACCCTGGGGACTCCCTGGCAGCTAAGTTACACAACATTACACAAGTTTAGTGTTATTCAACCCTTTTAGCTAAAACCTGGAAAAAATGTACTATTTGACGTAAATTTATGTACATGCACATATATCTTTTAGCATATTGCAGTTCCGACTTCACTTTCTTATTGGGACTAATTGTATCTGAGTAGGATAAAGTCTGTTTTTAAATAACATGTAGTTTAACATTAATGGGAGGACCGTTAGCTAGCTGTGTTAGCTTCAGGCTCCTCGGTCAGGCTAACCAACGGACGACACTGAAAACAAACATATCCGGTCACAGCCTTCTAAATAAATAACCAATTTAACAAACAAAATAAAATTAAACTATTCAATCAGCTGAGTTACAATATACTTTCTTCATAGTGTATATTTTTAATCATACTTGTCGTGGTTTTAATTGTAAATATGGATTTTTAAACAGCCCGGTTCAAACTCAACAGACGGACACTCAGCACTTCCGGTCTTGTTGTCGCCGTCTTTACGCAGCAGCCCGGCCGCAGCTCTCCAGAAAACTCTCCACGTTTCACCGCCTGTCCTGTCCCCTGGCTCAGAACAGATGTGGGACAGACAAACACCCACACCACCCACAGCTACACCAGAATAATTTAAAAAAAAACCTGCGGTGACACAAACCACGTTAGCTTTTGAAGCCGTAGAGCGGCGGTTCACTCACCCGTGCACCCCGGGGCTGTAGCGCCTCGTCTTCCAGGGCGTCCAAGTGCTCGAGTAGTTGCCATTAGTGCAGTTTGAGAGCAGGAAATTCATCCCATAAGTGCTCGCCTTGTTGTCACTTTTCCTCCGGCCCGGGTGGTGACTGTGGTTTACCGTGAGCGGCGCGGGGGGCTGAGCCTGGTGGCGCTTCACGCAGAGCTGCTGGAGGCTGAACGCCGGCTGCTCCTGCAGGTGGTGACGGTGTTGGTGCTGGAGGTGGAGG